>QVQW01000082.1:0-123316 GCA_003635345.1 Coniochaeta pulveracea | reverse complement strand
GCTCCCTGGCGCGTCGCTACCACACCATCAAGTCATTATTCAGAATTGTCAAGAAAATACAAAGCATTCGTAATGACGGCGAGCCTAACATCGATAGCAATTAAGAGAACGGCGCGGTAGTGTGGGTGGACGGAGGACGGCATCGAAGTATAAGTAGACGTCGTGATGCTCTTTCAAATGAAGGAAGCAATTCAAAACACGGCAGATATACCAGTTACAGCAAACCCTGACTTATCAAGACATATCCTCTTTAACTCTTACAAGATGAAGTTGACAGTGCACTCCCTCCTCGCCTTCCTCTTTACCACCCTTGCCCTCGCCGACAAGGTCCCGTTCGAGCGCCTGAACAAAGATGACGCCGTAAGTATTCTATCCTACACACTGTAACCCGTTACTAACGCGCCTAATCAGCTTCTCCTGATCATCGACCTCCAAGAGGGCCTCTACACTCTGGCGCGCGACTTCGACGCCACTCTCTACCGGGACAACATGATCGCGCACTCCGCCCTCGGCCAAGTCTTCGACCTCCCCGTCATCCTTACCACCTCGGCCCAAACCGGTCCAAACGGTCCCCTCCCCCAAGAGATCCTCGACATGTACCCGTCCGCGCCCCTGATCAAACGCCAGGGCGAAGTCGACGCCTGGGATAACGCCGACTTCCGCGCTGCCGTCCGCGCTGCCAACAAGACGCAGATCATCATGGCCGGCATCGTCACGGACGTCTGCACGACGTTCCTGGCGTTGTCACTGCGAGCCGAGGGGTACTCTGTCTGGGCGAATGTCGAGGCATCGGGCACGACAACCGGGCTAATCAGGGATGTGAGTAATGACAGGATGGCGAGGGCAGGGGTGAATGTGGTGAGCTTGTTCAGTATTGTCTGTGACTTGATGCGGGACTGGAGGAATACCCCTGGTGCGACGGAGCTGTTCCCTTGGCTGGATAAGTATCTGCCTGCTTATGGCTATCTGGCCAGGGGTCATCGGGCGGCTATTGTCAATGGGAGTGTTGGATCGGGAGAGGATAGACTGCCTACTAAGAAGAGGGGCGTGAAGATGCTGAACTGAGGGGCATGATGTGGCTTGCTGGATGCTGCAATTGAGCTATGGTAGGGGCCTATGATGGAAGTAGGAGGGAAGCGGTGGTTTTGAGTAGTGAAAATGGAGCAGGGACATGTTGGATAGAGATCACTTCGTCTAAGGTATGTGTTGCGAGAATCCGCCTGGCTAGTTATCCGTTCCACTCACGATTCCCTGAACCCTTGTTGATTCATGCTCAAGGTGGTCGTTGCAGTAAGTGGGAGACCCGAGTTTATGTCAACTATACATACCTAAACTCTCTAGCGTGCGGTTCTGGTACCGGAAATTCTTCTTCAGGCTCGCAATGGCGGGAGTATTGTCAATGAGCGACTAGAGGACCATGAGAAGCGCCTGCACACGTGCTCTTCCTCAGGTTGATTGTCAGCTTTCCATCGCAATGGCAGTTGACCCTGGCACAGTGCGCTCGTTAATCGCTATGGACGGTATGCCCAGGTAGTCTTGGTCTTGTTCACGTGTCTTCCTAAGTCGCTGGGAGCTCTTGAGGCATCGTTAATACTCTGAGATGGTAATGTTCCTCTCCTCATTACTGCAGCCGAGGCTTGAGCCCAGCTGGACACAGCCCGGCAAGCCACTGTCATCATGACCACCGACACGCCAAACGTTACAATATTAGGAACGAAGCAATGCTCTGATCCTCCTCTGAAGTATGAATGTTGAGAGATGGGCAAAAGCAAGGTGTTCGAAAGCAGTGGCTGTCCGAACTGTTGCCAATGGAATGCCAGAAACCAGGTTAAAGCGAAGGTTGTGCCAATGGTGACGTTTGGTCGCAGATGCAACGGAAGCTACAGCCAGCTCTAGGTATTGGACACGTGAAAAATAACCAAGACCGCCGTTTTTAGTGGGGCGCTCTTAAGCCTTGTCCAACTTTATTCGTGGAAGATGATGAAAAAGAAGCCAAGTTAACGAACGCTTCACCGGAATGCCTACACCTAGATCTTGATTCTGAACATCACTTTTCCTCGTGTTGCTGAATCCCGAGCGACTCAATCCTAACGACAAATCATTACTAGCACGAGCAAAGTCGTATCGCGGAAGCCTTTTTCGACAGTCCGCGTCCCTCCACGAGCTCGACTCATCCAGATCCAAGCGAATCACTTCCCTTCGACGATAAGGATTAAAACGCTGAGCACGCACCGAATTGCTTGAACCTGGCTGGGAGAGTGATAGCGCCTGCCGCCGCTTCTAAGCTCAAATCAGCAGCCGATAGACCGTGTGGTTGCAGTGCTCTTTGATCACCATTAGCACAGCAGTATTGGTGGCCCTTCACCTCGACCTCCGCCCCCATGCTTGGCGCAACCCGCCGTGCCTATTAAAGCCGCTGGAACCTACAATTTACCTCCTGCAACAACACCACACCTGACAAGCCAACGATACGCGAACCGTCCTTGCTGTCTGCAACATAATACCCACCGTCATGTGGTGGCTCTTTCGGGCCCTCTCGAGCGGCCTGTTCCTCCTCAGCATCGTCCTCTGCATCCCTTTAGCCTTCGACGTGGGCGGTCGCGACACCGGGCTCGCCTATTCCCTCTCCCTCTTTCTCTTTTATACCTTCTACAGCACCAGCAAGCTGCTAACGCCAGAAAGATCCCGCGTGCGATGGGCCTTCACAAATCTCGTCAGGATATCGCAGTTTGTCCTCATACCCGGCCTGTTGATATGGGCCTTGAGCCGGTTCTCCATCGATGCTGGGAGCACAGATTGGGTTTCGAGGACAATATCACATGTCACTAGGTCTTCGAAGCCTAGCGGCTGGCATGAGTGGTTCTTTGGTCAGGGAGGAGTGCTGGAAAATGTCACACTAGGCGGATGGGATAAGGGACTGAGGTATTCGAGTCCTCTATTCCAGCTTCTGGAGGGGTTCTGCAGTTTGCTCGTCATCCAGGCTGCGGGACAAATTGCAAGATATCTGGTCAACCGTGGAAGGAGTGACATGTGGGTGGTATGTTGCACTTCGAACTCTATCAGTGTATGGTTCGAGCGCTGGCTGACAAACGTGGCAGATTATCCTCCTCGTGACTTCGGCTTCGATCATCTCCTTTGCCGTTTACTTCCTCTGGCGGGTTGCATGCTTCCCGCAGATCAGCAACATCGACGCCACGCTAATCGGAGTTACGATGACCTCAGCCGTCTTCCTCTGCGCCTTTGGTATTGGGAGTGGACGCGGGAACCCTATCGAGTCTTCTCTGCTGTTCGCCTATATCGTTCTCTGCGTCTACCAGATTTTCACAGACTATCAACCTTCCCCTGAAGCAGCCGCCGCCGCAGAACAGCAAGCTGCCGCACAACCAGACTTTCCACCTCTACCGCCTATCATAATGGCATCATACTCCACCTTGATGCACATGCTGAGCAGTCTTCCGACCGCCATTCACTCCTCTTTCCAGTTCCTGCACGCCGCCTTCCAGACCATCACACCCAGCGTTATCGTCAGCTTGACGTACCGTATCATTGTATTCTACGGCGCCACCCGCATAATACCGGCTGTGCGTGAGTCCGGTGCCCGAGCACTTATGCAGGAGCCCTCCCTAGAGGACAGTGATGCCGCAAGCAGATTACTCGGCTTTCTGAGCTGGTTCTCACCTTCCATGCTCATTGCTGTGTATACCAGCCTTTTACTACAACATTTTACCGTGTCCACGGCCGGAGATGATGTCGGGTGGACTCTTCGAGGCGCCGACGCTGGCGGTCACATCTGGCGCTGGATCAACATTGCTGCGACAATGGGGCTGTATACTGTTGAGCTATACCTGGGCGGTGACGGGGATGAGGGACTGGGACATTGGAAGACGGATTAAGACATGCATGACATATCAGACCAAGAGTCACCCCAGAATATGTCGACGGTCAATGATGGATGCGCCGAGCGTGGGGATGATCGGGAAGAGGAAGAACAGGAATACACGTTCAGGGGATATCTCGGCAGTCCTGACGACCACTTGAGTGGGAAGCGGGCTGTTGTCCCCTACCCCAACTCAAAGGGGATTGATATTCGACACGCAACAGCGTTTCGGCGTTTGATAGGAGGAGGGCTCATCAAACACACAGCAACGGGATCATATCCTCCTAGCATGCATATGCATTTATGACAACAGGTCCTTCTACCAAGCACCCGCGGCTCACACAAATGTGTGAGAGGTCAGACGGCCTGAGCAGGGGCAGATTACGGGCTCCGGGATGGAAAACAGTAGGAAACTGGCTACAGTCAGAAGCACAGCGATAGGCGTTCCGGTTTAGGGAAGGGCACGGCAGGCAGCTGTACTTATTTTTGTAAAGAAATGACTTACCTTCAATCTTATGCTTCAACATGTTCTATGCTTTGACATCCTGCGTGTCCACCTACAGTGCTCTAACTTTCCCATCGCGTGACTATACTGACCCGCTCACACAGCTGGATTCGGCTCTGTCTACTTGAGGCGAGGTCTCATTCTCGCCCATTGCGAGCACGAACGAGATAACTGACTCTACCACATTCACAAATAAGTTGGTGGAAACATGCCGGAAGTCTCTTGATCCCTGCAGAACTCCTTGCAGGAAATATAGGCTTGGACGGTGATGGCTCCATCTAAATCAAAGCCTGCTATGACGAGACCCTGGCTTGGTCAGCTACTTGGTAAGAATACAGACGAGGAGCGGTTGGTGAGGATCTTGTTGCCACTCATGGATGTCTTAAGCCCTTGTGTAGAGGTAGCTGACCATATCTAGGACGGAGATGCTCTCTTGGGGGAAGACTTCAGGCAGTAGCCAAGAACTACGTAGCCTCGGTCTTACATGTTACGACATGCGGATCATTACGAGGTAAATTAGATACAAGTCATTGGATGAAAGAGATGGTATTAGTCCGCTATGTGAAAGTATCAAACCGCCAGGCTATGTAGCGCAGTGACAAATGCGACGAAATGAGCTATGGTATCTGAGCCCCTGCTCACAAATCAACAATTGGTATCGAGAAGCCAACTGGTATGAAAACAAGCTGATATATCCACGGAAATGGTGGATGGCAGCCAAAACAAATGTGAGAATTGGCTGGAGTATGCCGGAGTCTGAAGTGGTATTGGACGCAAGTGAAAGGTATAAACGTTCCTTATGAGCGTGGATTTCAAGTGAAGCTGGCCTTCTTCCTGCGGCCAAAGAATCCGCTCTTAGCATCATTTTGTGGCATCGGGTACGGGTCTTGAACCACGGTTCCTGGTGGCGGACCCGAGTTGCGTAGGAAATCGGCCAAGTCTGAGGTTGCGCTTCGTGTTGGAGCCGCTGCGGGCTCTTTGGGCTCGAACCGCTTCATCGAAACCCGGCTGCCGTTGTGCATAGATACTGGCGGCCTGGAGCCGACGCCTGATGAAGGCGGGACTGCACCATAGCCAGGGTTGTATCTGTCCGCTCCTGGCGGCATGCTGACTTGAATGGGAACGTGACGGCCAGTACCACTGGTTCTGGCGCTAGCCACGCTACCTGCACGACTGGCAACAGGACGAGTCGAGTGCGTCTGTGGCACGGGGGGCGGCAACTTGAAATTTCCTTGCGAGCCTGAGGTGGAGACACTGCCGCGGCGAGAAGTGAAGCGTGCCATGAGACTAGGAGCACTGGCCTTCTTCTTTGGTTGGCTGGCTGGCGCAACAGGTGCACGCACGGGTTCTGGTGGTGGTGTGTAGTTGCGCAGAAAGTCAGCAAGCGATTCTTCTTTCGGCGGCGGGCGGCGACTGGCAGCCTTAGGAGTAGCTTCGACGTCTTCTAGCATGTCGTCTTCTTCATCGCTGAGGTCAATGGCGTACGGATCGCGGACGCGGCGAGTCTTGCGCTTAGGGATGGGCATGTCGTCAAAAGTATTACTGTCGTTGGCCGCTCCGCCGTAAGCTGGGCCTTGTACATTTGCGCCCTGCTTCCGCAGCAGCCCTGTCTGTGAGTTGATGGATGACTGAACAGAGGGCATGGAGTAGTCGGTAACCGTAGTGGACGCCTGACTGCCGCGGACTTCATTCATATCTCGAACCTGTATGGTCGCATCGACAGCCTTCCCGCCCACGGCGCCTGACATCTGGTCCGAATCCATAGTAGTTCGGAACGGGGCGACAGCGCGGGGGATGCGGTGAGCGTCAACCGCGCTAGGTGGGCCTTGTCTGATGAAGTCAATGAGATCGGAATTATCTTCGGTCTTGTCCACCGCCGCATCTCGTGCCTGTAACCGCGGCCGGCCAAGGTTCGTACGGCTAGAGCTAGTACTGGCCTTTGTAAGACCGGACGCCACCGACACCGGACCGGCAGGACGGACAGGAGCGCTTTGTCCAGCGGCACGGGTGAAAGCATTTCCACTGGTACTTGGCGCAGCAGCAGGTTCACCTGCAGGGCCGGTGGAACGGATAAACTCTGCAAAGTCGGCCAAGGACTCGCGAGGAAGGCGTGGGTCTCTAGCCTGCGGTCCCTTCGCACGATCCTTAGGGCTCGCTTGCGGTGCAGATCGTGGAGCTGTGACGTTCGCTCTATTGGCTGTCTGTCCAACATCGTATCCAGAGGGTGTGACTGGATGCGAGTTCAAGCCTGTCACTCTGCTTACCGAGCCTGACCTCGTGGATCCGGGGCGGTGCTGCTGGTTGGCTTGGTTGACGACGGAGGAGGAGCGTGAACGGTCAGCCGCTCGATAAGCATCTTCGCTTCTCCTAGGCTTTCCGGATGCGACAGGGCTGACGCCATTGAACGGCTGTGGTGATGTGTTAGTTGAGCTTCTGAACATGTGTCGCTTGACGGCAGCTGGTGTGGGTGTCAGGGGAAATCGACGAACATCATCTCGCATGCTTTGCGGAGTAAGCGTGTATTGGATTGTCTCATCGCTTTGAATGAGTTCCTCAAAGTTCTTGACCACGTCTTCCTCCGAGGTCCTTGTGGGCTTGAACTTGGGAGTGTTATTGATGGTATTGGCAGAGGAAACAGATGACGCCGAAGTGTGCAGGCGCTTAGTCGGAGGGTCGGGTGTGCGAGCGCTTGGCGTCTCTCCTCGTGTGCGATACTCGACCTGTGCCTGTACTGAGGGAGGACCAACAGTGGATGACTCAGAGCCCGTCTGGACTTTCAGACCACTCCATTGTCTACCTGACATTGTAGGCCGGCCTGCGCTCCGTGGTGGAACACTTGGGGACTGAGTGACAGCTCGAGTGTGAACTGAAGGCTTTTCTGGCACGTCTGGCTTGGCATCGTCGAAGAAGAAAGTTCCACCGTTGGTGTGGGGAGACGAAGGTGACACATCGGTAGTAGCTACGGTTTCGGGGGTTGAGGCCAGCCGTGGGGATGCTAATGGCGCTTTACGACGAGCTGATCCGAAGATGGGCTGCGTGGATGCAGCGTGGGACTCCACCTGCTCGACCTGTGCAGGGCTCCTGACCTGTACAGTAGGCGTAGCCAAGTCTTGAGCATCGCCCTCCTCATTCTCTCGTACCAGCGGCGAGATGGCGCGATCTTCAGCCGCAATCTCTTCGGCTTCTGAAACCGATTCGCTGGAGAGGATGCTGGTTGCTGTTCTGGCAGTCGCAGGCGGCTCCAGGCCACGATATTCCTCCACAATAGGTGTGGTGCTGATGCTGTTCGTCCTGGACAGATTTCCCGCACGGATCATTTCCGTCGCATCTACTGAACTGCCACGCGACCTCGTACTGGGACTGCGTGGTCCGGCCACCTCGATCAACCGCAAGGAATGCACGCTCAAAGTCCTGACAGGTCTGAGACTAACAGAGACCCGCTTGCTCGGCTCCGAGGTGGTTGGAGACACACTGCGGCCTGAGACCGATATTCTGCGTGAGGTCAAAACTTGGGGTTCCTCCTCCTGGTGGTCTTCCTCAATGTCGGTTACATCCTGTTCAGCCTCCGCCTCCGCCTCGGCTTGGGCCTTGAAGCCTGCAACAGTAGCTACCTCAACCGCAGCCGCGGTGTTGATGACTACCGATTCAGAGCTGGCAACCCGCCTATGAGTCTTCTCGGCCGGTGACAAGGTGGGAACTGCAAGAGTTCCAGCTTGGACCGCCTGGTCTGTATGCTGAGTCAATTCAGCTCGAGGAACCTCTTTGCTCGAGTCCTCTGCACAATCTTCTTCTGCTGTCTTGTCAGAGCCTTCAGGCAGCTCTACCACCACCGCTTCGATCTTTTGCCTTTTTGCCGACAAAGGGCTAGCTGCTGGCGTGGGAACCGAGTTAGACCGCTTGCGGGAAGTAGCGACTGGAGTGTTGGGCTGAGACGTGGGCGTCGGAAGATCAGCTGGCACTCTGTGAGGTAGGATCATCAAACTCTTGGGCCTTGCGCTCTTGAATGCAGGCCGGATCTCCGAATCCTCCTCGTCATCGTCTCGGAAGGAACACAGTCCCGGTACCTCGATTTCGTCAACATCGTTATCCCGCATCGGAAGTGGTATGCTCGCCGCGAACAGATACTCCTCCATTGGTCCCTGGATTGGCGTTTCCTTGACTTCTGCTTCCGTCTCTGGCTCCGGAACGGTTGGTGGTACGGTTGCCTCGTTGAAGTTGAAGCTCGCCTTGCGCATATGTTGAGCGCTTAAGCGTGAGAAACTACCCTCGGAAGTAAGACCGGGTGACCGAATCTTCTTCTTCCATGCCCTCCACAGTCTACCCAGCGTGCGATCAAGTGCCACGCGTTCCATGTCCAATTCCTGGATCACAAGCCGCTCCGCAACATCTACTGAGCTCCGAATGCCCTCCTTGATTTCCTTCTCGTATCTAACTTGCATGCGGTGGTAGGCTGCCTGACCAGCAATGACCAGTGCCGCCTCAGCCAGATATTCGAGGATGGAGGTTAGAAAGATGGATACGGAAGCGGACACTGCTCCTGCCTGTCGGTCTCCCAGGCTGGTGTCTAGATTCTCTTGCTCCATGTAATAGTCCTCGTCCTCTTCTTCCATGTCTCCTAGAGACGAATAAACCATGCACCGTAACCTCGTCCGCTTCCATTCCAGTTCCAAATCCCAGTCCCTGGCGGACTGTGCCTCTGGGTCGGCGGTAATTTCATCATCGCCGCCTCCCAAATACTCTCGCAGTTCATCGTCGGCTTGATTAACGGCATCTTTGGCAAGCTTCGGCTTGAGGACCTCGGAAACGGCAGGGCGAAGCGCTGAGAGATTCGTTGAGCGTGCAACTGACAGGAAGTTGAACAGCAGTTGATCAAGGAAGTTGTTGACTAGTTGAAGCGCAGCAGGAGAGACAAGAATTGGCTCGCTCGACGGTTCGATACCGTGCTGGTCGTACCAGGTATCGGCATGGCTGTCATGGTCGTTGGTAACGATTTGTGAAGCGGCCGAAGCAGCGATGAAAGCCGCCTCGGGAGATACCGAGAGCGGAGGGGACATCAGACAGTGACCAATCGTAGATGGTCTGTCGCTCGATAAGCTCTGTGTCCGTGATCGTGTCTTTTGCGGAGGAGACGAGATGCTCGTCGAAGAGCGAGACACGCTCTTTTCTAAATTGGAAAACGCCATGACGGATTCGGTAGGAGAGGACGTCGACCTGAATGCAGGCCCCGTCATTCGTGAGACGATCGGAAACTAACGACAAAAGTGTGGTTGGATCTGGCGTAAAAGGGACCGGTTGTGGTTGGAGAGCCCAGATTCCGAGTCCCAGAATAGTAATTGCTGGACGGAAACCTGGCTTCGACAGGTAACGCCCTTAGGCGCCACAAAGAGATCCTGACGGTCTGGTGGGTATTTCGGAAATGAGACTTTTGCTGGATATCCGCTGACGGTAAAACAAACTGACGGGAGACTGCTTCGTTAGCGGAAGTTCTTAATCCAGTCTGAGTGACCACTGAACTGAAACAGAGAAAGCCACAACTGAGCCTCAGGCAGAGCTGGTAGAAGAGCTCGATGCGATGGTTCACCTTGCAGTCAGAGCGGGACACAAAGGATCCGTGTGTTCAGTGGTAATTGCAGACACCGCCCACGCCGCGTGTGATACAATGGCAAGGATCGTGATGTGACAAGAGGGTACTGGCAGCAAGGACCATCATGCGGCAACAACTGCTGACAGGCTTTCCTGCCAACTCAAGAGAATACAGCGGGCCGTTTGAGATATTATGGAAATAAAAGCCCACACCATCTGGTCTATTTGCCATTCGAAGTTGTGTATAATTGGTCTGCCATTTGACCGTTTGGAGGTGGGTGTGAAGAGAACGGGAAGTATAGCCAGGAAACCGTGTTTGCGACCGTCTGCCTACGCCTGCAGAGACCACCCGAGTAGACACACAGAACGTACCGATATTAGCTTATATTGAAGTGCATCAGACGCAGCAGACTTGTCGCATAGATGTCTATTTCTCAAGCTCGTAGTCGTGGAAGCCCAGAGGAGGCATGTATGTAGGGAAAAAACGTGAAATCGACAGCAGGGCCTTGATCGCGAGCGCAAATGGTAAGGCGACAGCCTGATTGTCCAGGTACTTTAATAAGAACAAGGCGACGGCGATGCCTTCTTCACCCTTCGCGAACCAAGACGTTGGGTTTAACGTCTTCGTAGGAATTGGACGACACAATTGGAAGGCAATGAGCTTCGGCAGAGAAATTTCCAAAGCTTCTTCGCGGCACCCGTAGCTACTTAGCGGCAACTACTCCCGAGGATTGGCACGACAAAATGGTCCGATACCGATACGTCGCCTGCACATCACCATGTCCGAGCAGGACGCTATTACACGATCCAGCTAGCACATTGGCCGCTGGAATAGGGGGAGGAGGCAGGAACGATCTTCTGACGGAGACCCCATCCACTTTGGACCCTTGCCAATGGATCCCTCAATAAGACCCTGTGATCCACGTTGTGGGAGAGGCCGGCTAAAAAGTGGCACCGCGACCAGCAACCAGCTACGAAGTACGCACGTAAGTAGTATATACATTCGCAGGAGATTGGTTCGTCTCATGTTGTTCCTTTTGAGATAGAATATAATTTGGACTTACCAGACTCCAGCTAGCAGTGATTTGCGCCGCCGTTAGGACTATGTTGTTCTGACGGAATACTTCATTCCAGTTTAAAAATAAGAAAGCTTCGACTTCAGGTTGAGAGCTTTGACTCCAGAGAAGTCAAACAGGTGCAGCTGCGACAAAGAACATCCCTGCTAGCTTCATGTACGCTAGGGGTCCGTGGGCCGGGCTATCTCTAGACCATACCTGATTGAGCTAGCGTTGGTGAAGCTCTGGACTCTGGCCAGCGAGAGAGTGTGTGTGAAGATTTCATCCTTGTCGTTCAATACGGTCCTGGTGTCCAGGGAGAGAGATGGCAATTAGATTCAAAGCTTCGCAGGCTGCTGTGCGGGATCTCTGCCTCCCTTTTCTCGATTCATGAAGCTCGCATGGCGTCATCTACATGTTCTAGAGCACCGATTATGTCCCAACAGCAGATAGAACGTCAACGCCGCAATCTGGGGTCACTCCCAACCCTTTTTTCGCATTCCGGGTGGCTGATCTGCAAGGTACCGGGCTCTTACCTGACAACACATGAGGCTGCGGGTGGCTGGCTCCTTTGCTTTCCACTGCGTCAACGGCGAAAAGGTAGGCGCAGGCGTATGCGCACGAAGACAGTAAGGTAGTCATAAGGTCTCAATTGGACTCCTTTGTGAGTTTGCAGACGTCGGCACCGAGGTACAAGCCGTTTTCCGCCAAGTGGCCGGGAGCATTGAGCCCAGGTCGACGTGGGTGGTGAGACTCTTGCTTGTCCGATCTTCCCGAGGCCGGGTTGTCTCATGAAATCAAAGACAAGACCATGCACCACGTCACACAAGAAACCGGAGCCGGGAGGGCACAACACAACTCGCAAGCAAGGCTGCATATCGAAGTGCTTACGGCAGCGTTCCAGTTGAGGAGGGAAGCAGGCTATGGTCAATGAATCACTTGATTCGTGCACTCGTCAATCAGGTCAGAGATACGACTAACGGTTGAATCGGCGGCTGTTTATGGTGCCGGGTGATGCATTTGGTGCGAATGGCAGCGTCGCCGAGCACGAGTCATTACTCTAGACTTAGTCTTGGAGGTGAGCTTGACCCCCCACAAGAGCACCTTCAGGATCACCATGAAATACCTGGGCTTGCATCCCTCTACTATAACCAACACGATATGAGGGGGGACGTATACTACAGAAATTATATGTCACATCCTGCATCATTTCCGTGGCGAAGGAAAAGGAGCACACTGGAATAAGCACGTGCATGTGGATTTAGCCACGCATTCTTCAGTGTTCCGGACTGGCGGTGTGCTGAAACGGACATGACCCAGCAACTCCAAGTCTTGGCAGGAGAAGCTCACATCCAAAGCGGGGCCTCGTTTCGAAAATTGGGGAAGTCGGAGATGGAGCTCCAACCGGCGGCCAAGAAGGGCCAAGACAGGACGGCTCTATCCGCATTCCAGCTGCAAGCCGTTTTCCCCGGTAAAGCTTCGATAGAGCTCAACTTCGACAGGAAGAGGTCGGTTGCTCCGCCTTACCACCACGCCGTTTGCTCTGTTGTTCTTGGTCCTATGAATAGTCGACGTCCATCACAGCCCATGTGAACGCAGAATACTTAGGGTTGCGCGCATTGAGATGCAAGCACCCATTTCCACGTCACCTACAAACGCGGCTGGGCAAAAAGTATTCCAGGTTTTCCAAGCCGTAAGACGGAAAGCTACAGTTTACCGTTGTGCCGCGCTCAACGGGCGGCTGTCCCACGACAATGCTCGCGTATGTTCAAGTCTTGGGGAGAACGTGGCGGATCTGCGAGCCAGAGACATCGTCACAGCAGGCTTGAGCAAACGGGATTCACGGCAGGAAAAGAAGCCGAAAGCGGAAACCTATCTGCAGGTTCTACGACAATCCCGTATCGGTGGTGGCTTCTGCAGAGTATTCTCCTGTCAATGTGAACTGCACCACCACGCAACGTTCTCGTTTCCACAGCCCAGGGCTTGCCAATTCAGTTGGCAGGCTGGGCGGACAACAGGGTACACCACGTGCATGTGCGGCCACTGAGAGTCTCCCTATATGCATCTGAAGTCGTCTTTCGTCTTGCCTCTGGTGCTTGGCACCTCGTCAAACTTACACATCACGCAGAAGCAGACCTAGTGCGGTGTAGCACTTGATATGTGTAGTTATCCCGTAGCATTTCTTCTTCTTGTCCTGCACACAGTCGAAGATGCGGTCAATCTATGCCCTTGCCTCCTCAGTGGATGGTGGATACGCAACATACCGGGTTCGTTTTTCTGGCCTGAAATGCACTGGAAAGAACAAAGCATGTCACTGGAACATCTTTCGCATCTATGCTTTGGATTAGACATTATTGATTTCTCGTTCTAATTCTACCTCTTTCCGTCTCTTTGCTCTGCCAATGTCCAGCACTGGTCTTGCTTGCATCGGTCGGAGGTTTTATGCTTGCAGGATGACTGTGGTGCCAGCCCTGTTTGCGCTCTGTGATTGTGGCCATTGCCGAAGTTGGATCCTAGGATGTCAAGCGAACAGGAGGAACGGCGAAGGAACGCTGCTGAGATCCATGTCCTGATGTGTGCAGACGGAGTTGAAAGCAGAGTCTGGCATCATAGTTTGTTGCGATGGATTGCCCGGGTTCGTCAAGTCTTGCCTCCCCTGATCGCTCTCCCATCATGCCCCTGCGTCTCTTGCATAACCGCAGACTACCCACCATGAAGGCTCTCAGCCAAGAGATGAGTAGCTCCCAGCCGAGTCCATGGAGGCTGCACTTCCCACACTCCTCACTGACCCAATTGACCCAGCACTCCCAGTCCTTTTGTGTCCCATCCTTCCCGTCTTGCGTCTGATCTCTGCAGACAGGCACGCCAGAGGACTCAGCGGTTCGCCATGAGCGTACATCTGGGCCACACGTCGTTGGCAATTGCGGCATAGAGACGCGTCTTGCCTCATCCCCATGTCGTACCGTTGGTGGCACTTGGAGGAATGGCCGATGTGGCAGAGGCTGAGGAGTTGCGTTATGTCGTGGCCGCATTGGGCGTGGCGGATCGACTGGTAGTGGCACATCTTGGGCTCGGGCAATGCGAGAAGTGGCAGGGGGCGGTGGTGCTGGTTGTAGTGATGGTCAAGGCCTGCTCGACGGTATATATTAGGGTAACTCCTCAATGTTCTGTGGTGAGGACGCAATAGAAGCAAAGGAAGACCAGCTCCGTGTAAGACGTCTATGGAAGAAAGGACAAATGGAAAGAAATCTAGAGCTGGAAGAAAATAAGAGAACAACTGCTATGGCAGACAGAGGCCTGGAGAGTCATGATGCCTAGCATATATGGAGATATAGCTGGTGAGACAAGTGTCCTTTATCCTGGAGGAGAAGCTCCAGATGGACGGAATCTCAGTATCTACTCTTATTGAGTCTGTGGGACAGGTCATATCCGTATGTACTATCTTTCAGCTCAAATGAACAAGGGCTTCGCATGGCATACACGTGGTTTCCATCGAGGAAAATGATCACATAATGCAGCCATCTCAAATTCTACAGCCCTGCAGTCTGGCAGCAAAAAGACCCTAGAGATGATAGATCGATATGCAAGGGTGCCACGTGGAAATTAAGCATTCCTATACGACAGGTGAGACATGGTCTTCTTGTTGGTCTATGTTTCGGAGGCTCCTGGGTGCTGGGTCTAGTGGTTTTCCTTTGTCATACCGGGTCGGGCCATGCTGAGCCCTCGTATAATGGCACAAGCGGGAAGAAAACATCTTTAAGTCTTCCAAAACAAGGCTACTTAGTTTGAACTAATGGCATGTAGGCAATAGCAAACATGGCGACTGTGCGGCTGCCCTCTAGAAGATCCTGTCTCCATTTTCCATCTCCCTCCAGACCATATTACCTACTCGTTCAACCTCTCAATCGATCAACCGTCCAACCATGACGCCATCCCAGAGCGGCACCAACCACGTCTCAATCCGCTCACTCTCACTCATATCCTTGTTGAAAAGATTCAACATCTCCAAATCCCTGTTCGACCTGAACTCCCCGTTCTTGCCCTGCGCCGTTCTCTCGCGGTCCGCCTTGACATGCGGGTTCGCATCACTGGGGTCGGCCACTATGCCTCGCCGCAAGACGTTGTCCGCCACAATCAGCGCTCCAGGGCGCAGAAGCCGGTTAGAAGAGCCTGGCTGAGAGTGAGAGAGGAGAAGGGATAGGTAGGTTGGGTAGTTGGCTTTGTCGGCGTCGATGAAGACCAGATCGTAGGGAACCTCGGGTGTGAGGGTGGTGAGGGAGTCGGCGGCGGGACCGAGGATGAAGTTGACGTTGTTGATGCCTAGACCGGAGAGCTTGGACTTGGCTACCGCGGCGTACTCCGGATTGAACTCGAGACCGGTCACGGTGCCGGACGGACCGACGGCGTGGGACCAGATGGCGGCGGAGAAGCCCAGGTAGGAACCGATTTCGAGAACTGCCAGGACGTGTCAGTATGCTTTGCGGATCAGCTGGTAGATGAGGGAGAAAATACTTCGCTTAGCACCAATCAGTCGGGCAAGCCAGACGTGGCTCTTGGCTTGGAAGGTGGAGATGGTGTAGTTGGACATCTCCTGCGTCTCAACGATCCACGCATGGTAATCGGTGATTGCCTTGGGTAGGCCAAGGGTGTGGTTCTCCGAATACTCGGTGACCTTCTTGGCCACCTCCTCGTTGGGATACAGGACGGCCTGAGAGTCCTTCATTTCGTCGGAGTTGTTACAGGAGAACTGTGTAAGTGCTGAGCGGAGATGAGTGTTCGTTGAAGAGTGAGCTATGGTGGAGAAGAACAGCGTCGTCTCAAACTGACGATTGTTATACTTTGGAAATTTGGAGATCTGGTATTGACTCAAAGGTAAACCAGTCTTCACACAGTCATGGACGATTGCCTCTTATACAGGTATACGATCATCGGAAACCCCGCCGGGCAGGCACGATACGGCATCGCTCGGTTCTCCGAGCCCCACTCCGCTCCTGCCGTTGGGTGTCTCAACGCCTTTGTGTTCAGCAATCACGACATAGCGTTGCAAGCTCGGAGTTACGAAAGGCTATCAAACAATCACCTGCCTCCCCTCACAGTGCTTCGTTGCTGGCCGCGTCATCGGTCTCAGCAGCCGGCTCCATGAGCCATTGAAGAGGGCTCACAATCAGTCACAATCCAGGAGGAACAGCAGCGGTCAATTGGACCGCCGTGCAGTAAAGGAATTTTTCTGCTTCTACTACAGTACCTGCTATGTCTACACGGGTAAACTCAGAAAGTTACCTTCTCGAGCCAAGGTAAAGTCCAAGCTCTTTCCTAGTATCTCTCTACCCAGGCCTATTCCCAACCTCCTTTGAGTGATTATTAAGGTAAGAGGAATAGGTGTGACAAGCAGACCCTGAAGCAGGGAGCAGATATATCCCAAGCATGAAAAATCAAAGTGTCAAAACCGAGATCCCATTTCGTGTATACCGTGTTTCACCCGCGCCGTGTTTCAACGTCCCACTCCGGATCCCCTTATTCTCAAACTCATAGCCGTTTGTTTGTGTCAATCTGTGTCGGCTTGTGTGTAGAGTTCTAAGTCCAGCAGAAGCCGTCGGAAGAAGTTACCGGTGTGACGGTGCTTACAGCATGAAGAAAGAGAGGGCCACGACAGCACCAACGAGAGCAGCGGTGCTTCCACCGATGCGGGCGAAGGTAGGGGCTCCGGCAACCTGGACGTAACCGTCACCTTCGTGGCCAGGTGCTTTGGAAGAGGTCGGAACGCTGACGGTGGTGGCGGAAGATTCCTTGGCCTGCTCGGTGGCAGTAGCCTCCTCCTTGGGCTCCTCTTCCTCCTTAGGCTGGCCGTCCTTGGGCTGCTCCTCCTTCTTGGGAAGCTCTTGTTGCTTCCGAGGATTAGTATGCCAGGGTGTGAAGGTTCCCACCTTGGGCTTCTCCTCTTTGGGCTGCTCATGCTGAGGTCGTCCGGGACCATGGTGAGGCTTTCCAGGATGGGGGTGGTCATGCTTGTGCTCATGCTCTTTCTCGCCCTCCTCTTCTTCTTCCTCTTCATCCTCATCATCGCAGTCCTCCTCGTCTTCCTTGGATCCCTTACCATGGCCCGACCCCTTGCCGCCCTTTCCACCATGTTCGTGGGACTCACCCTTGGAGGCAGAGTGTTCTCCTCCCTTGCCACCATGAGAGGACTCAACACTGCCTCCATAGGATTGCTCGTGGTGTGAGCCGCCCTTGGAGGCGGACTGCTCTCCTCCCTTGCCACCATGTCCGTGAGAAGAGTCACTGCTGCCTCCATAGGACTGCTCTTGGGAGTGGCCGCCCTTGGAGCCAGATTGCTCTCCCCCCTTGCCACCATGACTATGAGAAGATTCACTGCTGCCGCCGTAGGACTGCTCTTGAGAGTGGCCGCCCTTGGAGCCAGACTGCTCTCCTCCGTTGCCACCATGACTATGAGAAGATTCACTGCTGCCTCCATATGACTGCTCATGGGATCCGCTACCCTTCTCGCCCTGTTCATGTGATGAGCCACCTTTACCACCGTGTTCGTGGGAGGAACCGCCTTTGGAACCAGACTGCTCTCCTCCCTTGCCACCGTGCGAAGATTCACCGCCGCCATAGGACTGCTCTTGAGAGTGACCGCCCTTGCTACCATGGTCTTGGGACTCACCGCCCTTGGAACCAGACTCTTCTCCTCCCTTGCCCCCGTGAGAAGATTCACCGCCACCATAGGACTGTTCCTGGGAGTGACCGCCCTTGCTACCGTGGCTGTTGGACTCACCACCCTTAGAACCAGACTGTTCGCCTTCCTTGTGGCCGTGATGACCGAAGGAGGGTCCAGTGCCTCCGAAGGACTGTTTCTCTCCGGACTCGCCGCTGTTGCCATTACCGTAGCTCTGGGACGAGCCACCCTTGGAGGTAGATTGCTCTCCTCCCTTGCCGCCATGACCTTGAGAGGATTCACCGCCTCCGTAGAACTGCTCTTGGGAGCCGCTGCCCTTTCCACCGGATTCGTGGGATGAACCGCTCTTAGAGCCAGATTGCTCCCCGCCCTTACTGCCGGAGGGAGATGATACACCACCTCCGTAGGACTGCGCCCCGGTCAGACCGGTTCCTCCGATGCCGTAGCCCAGGGTGGGCTCGCCTGATTCGCCCTTGCCACCCTTCTCGTAAGAAGATCCGGAGTTGTTGGCGCCCTGCTCCTTGCCTCCCTTCTCATAAGAGGACTCGGAGCCCTTCTCGCCCTTCTCAGTCTCCTCAAATGGGGGCCCAGGCTTCGGCAAGGAAGGACCCTTAGGGGGCAGGGGGTTACCGAGGTTATGCGGGAAGAAAAGGCCACTCGCCCGCTTCTGGTCGAGGTGCTTGTCGACAGGATGACCCAGGACATCACTCAGCATGGTATTCTCCTTGCGATGTTGAGCATCATTGACACGGGGAGCATCAGCATTCTCGATGTACACAACGGGGGGAGTTCCGCCGGCGGTGGTAGCGTGCTTGTCGCTGGGACCGTTCAACCCAGCAAGTATCTTGTCGGCCGTGGAGGGTGGGGCGAGAAGTTGAGCTGTATCACGCTTGAAGTGCATGACGTCTTGGCTGCTGTCGTGGTTTTGGAGGGGCAGGGGCTTGACAGGTTCACCTTCGTTGACCTTCATCACCGTCATGCCCACAGGACCGTGCTGGGGTTGGGGTTCACGACCATGGGCAATTTCCCTGTGCTGGGGGACTGTCAGGGCCAAGGCCGTTTGGGCCGAGGCGGCGAAGACAATACTATAACGCATTGTGCTGTTGTGAGGATGAGATGTGTGAGAAGGATGGATGAACGTTGACTGTGACCCGATACTGAATACCTGGTTCAGTGAGCGGTGGTACTGAACGAACGTTCTTGACCGGAAGCGTGGAGGGAAGAGGAGTGAGAGAAGAGAGGGGGAAAGAGACGACCCTTGAGAGCTTCTTATGGCCACAGTAAGAGCAACGGAGTGGTAGACCGCATGATGGGTATTTGGGACTGGTCTGATATCTTCGGACCAAATGTAAAATTGTTGAGAAGTGTTTCGTAACATGCCCAGGCCTGCCGAAAGTCAATGTTGGAGCACCTTGCAGGTAGACAAGAGCTCAGCGCTCGCTTGCGGGACCGGGTCTACCGTCTGAAACACATGCATGAGCAAGATGGCCTTGGGCATTGCATAGGAATTCCAGAGTTTCCACGTCATATAGTACCAGTCGTCTGGCCAAGCAGACTGGCGCATGGTGTGTCTCGTCGACTTGCAATGATCCTTATGAAGTGCCTTATCCCTAAGATTTGCCACTCTATTCCCGTTTAGTCCAATATGCTTCTCGGTCCCGGCGTGTCTGATGCTCGCTGTTTGATATTCGCTCACCCCGTCCCATCCATTGTTTTCATCCCAAAAGCACATGTTCCAAATAACGCCCAGCAACAATTGTCTCTTGGCAACCCACAAGCCCTCAACCATTTCCACAGGCCCTCTACTCTTCCGGGCCCGCAAATAGCCTCACACGCAAGCGGTGGCTCTGCATAGAACTTGTTAGTGTCTGGTGAAACGTGTCATCCTACGCCTTTGCTTGTGCAGCTTGACTTACCCATGGCAGCTTGGGAATGATGACAAACAACAGAGCCGTGAAATTGAAGGTGAAATATGTCAAATCGTAGTGTGTGTAGTGGGTGCTCAACAGAAACAGCACAATCGGCACGCTCATGAGGAACTTCTTGGCAGGCGTGTACTGGGCCCCGTCATCGATTTGTTCCCACATAGTAAGGTTGTCGTAAGCACCGCCGTTGAACTCGAAAGGAACTCCCCGTACATGGTGAAACATGATGTACGAGCCAAACATGTAACTGATGTTCGTCAACGTCCAGGACATCTCTTGTGAAACGCCGGGCACAATATCATAGATGATTTTGAGTGCGGAGATTAGAACGAAGTGAATTATCCATGCACCTGAAAAGCAAGTCTTGTCAGTCCGAAGCCTTAGACCAGTCCGATTATGGACATAACCTGAATGTGAGGATCACAGGTACCTTTGGCATTGACCCAGTTGGCGTTAAGGTTTGGTAAAGCAGCTTGATCGCTGAGCTGCTCGAGGGGCTCGGGTGGCTCCTGATAGACCTGAAGAATACTACTCGACCGTCTACGTCTGCCACTCTTGTCCGCCATGTTGCTATAGGTACCCTCGCGACGGGGAGCGTTCGTGCCAGTCTCGTATGAGACGGTCTTGTGGAGGAGAATTGGGGAAGACAGTTTGGCGGTATTGACGCAAGACTGCTCGAGTCGATATGTATTTGGGGTTCGTGAAACAAGGTTTTACTGCTGTCCGTGAAGTCGCACACTGTGACCAAGAGCCCGGATGATGTCACGGAGATTCGAGAAAGGGGTTCAGACTTGGGTGTGGTGGTTCAGTAGCGAAACCGACAAGAACAAGTAGCGGTGGTCTCCCTAGACTTGGTATCGGACCTCGTCTCGTTCGACAACGTTTCCAAAAGTATGTCAAGGGCTTGTAATGAGGCAGAAGTCGGACGGCAGAAGCTTAGCTGGCTTCAACCAAAAGTGCACGTGCTGCAGTGACAAGACAAGGACGGCCAGAGCTTTTCGTGGCCGGTGAATCCAGTATAGAAGGAACAAGGCCTAATCGGGTGAACGAGAGACAAATAAATGCAATTAAGTATGCGTTGGTCCACGTCTTGAGCTGCCCAGCTTGTTGAGATGGTGTGTAGTGGAGTGTACAGAGAGGAGGAAACGAGATTCAACAAAGCTTCCAGGTTCCTTGGGGTTCGGGTGCTGCGTAAACCGAACCTCAAAAGTGGGGTGCAGTCGCAATCTGGTATCAGAGTACAACAAGAGACTCCACAGGCAGCAGTTTTCGGCAGGAATTTCAACCAAGCCAAAGTAGCAGTAAGTACCTGGCCAGCCAAGCCTTTCTGGGGCCAGATGTTCTCAGGGTCCCGTCTGTCACGGGTTTCCCATGCTTTCATTGGTCAAATGGCTCTGTGGAATAAATTCGCCTCTGTACGAAGCAGCAAAAAGTCATATCGAGGCAAATTAGTATCTCGGCGCTGGAAACCGTCGACACTTTGCTCATGAAACAGCATTAGATCGGGTTCGCACTTCAAGGCGGTGGCTCAGTCGTGCTCTGGTGACTTTTGACATTTTGGGCACTGAAGCGGATTCCGAACGATTCATCGTTGGGACCAGAGCATCAGCTGCACGTTCACTTCGAACAGCTCCATGGGCTGCTGGTCAGGCTTCACTTCTGCAGCAAGACTTACGCGGCATTGACTGTTCACTGAACCAGCCACGTGAGATGGCGGATCTCGTTTCAGATTCACCGCAGACCGCGGGGTGGTCTCAAAAATCTGACAACAAACGTCCCAGGTCTGACGATACTTCTCAGGAAACATCTGAAAATCCAGACGTGCCTGAGAGCAAGCGACCCAGACGGAGTCAGAGACAGAGGGGCGCGAAGGAAAAGCGACTTCCAGCAGACATTGAACAGAGTGAAGCTGCAGACACCCGCGACCACCCCAGCTTACCAGAAGACTCACGCACTGCACCACAACCTCCACATGCTGGCTGGAATCAGGGAGTGAAAGGGGGCTTGAGAACTTCGTTCGGAAAACCCAACAATATCGCGGCTGAGCTGAAATCACCGATTATTTTGTTCGGCTCTAGAAACGACAGAGACGCAGAAGGTCTCGCCATAGGGGGACAACCAGAGGACTCTCCAGCTGAGCCTGAAGCAAAGCAGTCCGCAACTGAAGTAGCGGAGGCCGAGTCTCGGGCCAAGAAACGCGCCACCAAGAGAGTCAGAAAGCTCGCAAAGGGCCGTGGCAAGGACAAAGTTTCAGCTGTTGAACCAGACACGACAGTGGCGTCTAAAAGTCAAGCAAAACTTGCTGCGCCAGTCCAGAGTCAGCCGAATTTGACTGTGAAGTATAAAGGTCAGACTTGGCACTTACCGCCATTGGCACAGGCTGAGGAGGACGCCAGCGTGAAAGGCCGTGAGGTGTGGGACGGTAAGTTTGTGGAGTGGTTTGAAACCCTCTTGGACGTTAATCCAAGCAACAAGGTCCCCAAGTCGAAACCCAAAAACGCTGGCGCCCTCACCAACCTGGTCAAAGAGGCCTACGTGAGCTGGCACGACAAGTCTGAGTGGGCGAACAAGAACCACCGAGACGAGGCTATTCAAGCAATGTACCGTCATAGGAAGACACCAAAAGACCTCGCCGATATTATCGGCAGGCACCGTAAACAGCGGAGTGGTACTGGAAACAATACCAAAAAGGCGTCCGATGGTGATATTTCAAGGGGACAAGCAATCCTGGAGGCAGAAGCGGCAGTGAAGGAGAGATTGGCAGCTGATGCGTCCGCAAAGTCCTCTGCGGCACCATCAGTAGCGGGAACCACGGCTGACTCGAATGACCTAGAGGACGGCGAAATCGACAGCATGGTTTCTTCGTCTCCTTCAGACGACGAGGTGGAAGACGATGAGAGAGGGCTGAGTGAATCTGAGGGCCAAGAAGGCGACTTGTCCAGGTACTTCCCAGGGATAGGTGTCAATGAGGTCTTTTGCATTTCATGTGCTGAATACGGACACCGGTCGAACAACTGTCCTGAAGCCATCTGTCGGTTCTGCAAGGACAGGAACCACCTGTCTCTTGCTTGCCCAACCAGGCAACGCTGCACCAAGTGCAGGCAACTGGGCCACAACAGTCGGAGCTGCCAGGAGAAGCTAAAGTTGACAGGCCAGGAGAGCCTTGAGTGCGCCTTCTGTCAGTCCCGCACGCATTTGGAGGAGGATTGCAACGAATTCTACCGGTCGTACTGGCCGGGCGAGGACGAGATCCACAAGGTGAAGAACATCCCGATCTTTTGTTACGCCTGTGGACTAGAGGGCCACTTTGGCACCGAATGTGGTGTGGGCGGAAAGACTGTTGGGACAGTGGTCGAGACTTGGAGCAAGGCCAACTGGGCCCGATATGTCGACAGCGACTCCAATGTCGAGCCGGTCGCTGGTGCCGTCGCTCCTCGGAAAGCGTTCGTTGATAGACCGGACTTGGGCCATGGTATCGCACCGCGGCGCCACGAATATTACGAGGAGAGTGACGATGAAGAAGAAGACTACTTCATTCGTGAGCAGGTCCGTCAGCCGAGACGTAATGGCCAAATCAATATCGCTCCTCCTAATTCTCGAGGTGGCCAAGCTTCAACCAGAAACGGCAACTCTCAAGGACGGGACAGAGAATTCTACCCGCCATTGCCTCCCGGACCGCCGCCTTCATATGCTGCAGCAGCTGCGAGCAACCTACCTGCTCGGCCTCCGCAACCCAGCAATAACAATAACAGCAACAGGCAAGATGGGCAGAGAAAACAGAGAGACAGATCTGGCCAGTCTCAGCGTTGGCAGGACACAAACGGACAACACCAGAGTGGTAGGAACTCCGGCAACAGCCAGGGTTCTTCTCGGGGCGGTCGAGGCGGCCGGGGCGGAGGCAGAGGATTCTCAAGTCTTCGGGGCAGAGGCGGTTACAGGGGGAGGAACTAGGACAATGCTGGTCGTTACGCCTCGTTGTTACCTTGACAATGTTGCGAATATGTGTATTCGGATGGGCTAAGAGACATAATCTCGATTGGAGAGGACCACTGCAGTTCTTTCATATCCTCACTTGCTGAAGTACCGAGGTGTCTGGACACCCATAAGCGTACAGCCTCCTTGTCTCCATTCTTGAGCCACGTTAGTTTTTTCCTAACTCCCGTAAGTATATTCAATGTACAAGCGATTCCGCACAGCTTGGCAACTCCCGACTTGTGTCATGCCATCCATTCTGCCAACCGTCAATCGTTCTAAGACACGTTCGCTCATGATTGGGCAGTGGCGGTTACCTTTCAACAAGCCGACAGCGGGTCCCATAGCTCAGTTGGTTAGAGCGTCGTACTAATACCTCCTAAGCGAGATATCAAGTAAATGCGAAGGCCGAGAGTTCAAGCCTCTCTGGGACCATGTATTTTTGAGCCATGTCTCAACATGACTAATAACCATTGGCCTGTGTAATCTCCTCTCCCTCATTTTGCTCTTTCCCCCTCGTTCTTGCTACTCTCTGTCTGGTAAAATGAGGATTGTGGTTGTGCGCATGCTTTATGCAAGGGAGGGCGGGCTGCTTCGTGGCGGCCGAGCGAGTTGATCCGTTCAGAGGCACCCCAACCAGGATCCATAACCGCCAACAATGCTCACCGAACATCTCAACATCAGCTTACTGATCTTGGTGATTGAAACATGTTACTGGCGATACCCGCATCTTGTCATTTGCTTGATTTTCTTCTTGGCTATCGAGTCCCCAGCTTCTTTTGCATTTACTGCCACTGCTATGAAGCATGTGGCACATATATGTTTCACGAAATGTGAGTAACGGGAGTTGTCGTTACGGACCCAACGAGTGTTTGAGTTGCTGCTGCCCATCAAGGTGCATCAATCAGTGCTTGGAAACCAACTCTCTACAATAAGCCACCACGGCCAGACGACCCTTGCCGCTCATACAATCAAGCAGCAGTAGTCAAGCCAAGATCCTTCTCCGCCATCTGTCTGCAGATAGGGTGGTAGAAATCCCGGTTTTTCTCAAATGTCGCGCGCGCCAGTTCCGGGTCGACCTTGTTTAGTGCTCTGTACAGCGGACGGACTTTTACACATCGTTAGCCTCCAAAGGTTCACAGTTGTACGGGTGCACATGACTTACCGAACTTCATACGACCGACGTGGCCAAGTAGTTCTGCAACCCTTTGGTAGGTGGCAGTATCCTTGGCCTTGAGCGCGACGAGGTAATACGCAGACTGAAGCTCCACATTCTTGGACGTCAAGAATCCATACGTCTTGCCCATTGCTTCCGACTGGGCAGCGGTCAATGGCTCTTCGAAATCCTGGACAGCCTGCAATAAGACCAGCTTCTGGTTACCAGTCCAGGATTCGACATCGGAAGCGCTAGGCTTGAAATCCTTGCCCTTCCACTTCTCGGCAAGCTTGTAGCAGACGTCGACAAGCGAGGTGTCGAACTCTGGCTTGGGAGGCAGGCCGGTGTTGTAGAAGCGACCTTCCCAGTCGATGCTGGCGATCTTGTCCTTCAGATTGACGTATTCCGATGCGCTAAAGAAGTCGAGGAAGGTAGACTTGAACTCGTCCGCGCTTAAGGATTTGTTGGCCCACGTGCTGAAGTAATGAGGGATGAACTTGTCGAAGGCTTCGCGGCCTACGAGACGCTCAAGGTACCAGACGAGATGGAAACCCTTCTCGTAGGGGACGGAGGAGAAGGCGTCGTCTGGATCAATGGGCTTGCCGTTCTCGTCCCTATGGTTGATGCAGAGCCTGGTGAAGGGGTGATCCGCGCCGTACATCTTGATTGATTCCTCTGCGTTCGGTCAGCTCATATTCCTCGCGTGGAAGGAAGAAGTGATCCGTACCAAGTGCCTTCCACCCAATGATGGCCGAGAAGTGGAAGTGGGCATCACCACCATGAACCTTTTCAATGATACGACGCTCAATGTACATGGTCCAGCCCTCATTGAGGAAGAAGCTCTCCCAGCTACCGCACCCAACCAAGTTACCACTCCAACTGTGGGCCAACTCATGCGCAACAACATCAATATTCTGACGATCTCCGGAGACAATCGTCGGAGTGGCGAACGTGTAGACAGGGTTCTCCATTCCTCCGTACGGGAAGCTGGGAGGTAGCACAAGGACGTTGTACTCTCCCCACTGATATGGCACACCCGTGACGCTCTCGGCAGCATCCATAAACTTGTCCATATCCTCCTCAAACTCCCCCTTACACGCCTCCAATTCATTCGGGCCCGTGGCCACCACAGACCTCTTGCCGATCTTGGCCGTGACGATATCACCACTAGCAAGGGCAAACAGGTAGCTGGGGATGGGCACCTTCTGCTCGAACCGGTAGAGCTTCTCCTCACCAGCCTCCACAGCTTCGGGTTCAGCAACCGTCACACCGCTGGCGACGACCACATACGGGCTGCGGATGTTGAACGTCACCGTGCCCTTGACATCAGGGGTGTCCTGGCAGGGGAACAGACTCCGGGCGTGGATGGCTTGACACTGGCTGAACATGAAGGGAGCCTTCTTGTTGCTTGTCTGAGCCGGGGTCAACCACTGCAGCGCCGTGCACTTGTCCGTGGTGGACACCTCCATCTGGACAGAGACAACATCGCCCTTGGCCGCACCACTGGCGAGGGCGATGTGCAGAGGAGAACCATTGGGCTCCTCACGAGCCTTCAGCTCCCAGTTCGAGGCTGGTGAGCCATTGACGTTGACCGATGAGACGTCCACGAACGAAGTATCCAGGATGATCTCCTGGCTGGCGGCGTCCGTTTGTGAGACTAGGTCAAGCGTGACGGAACCGCGGAGACGCTTGCTGGCAAAGTCAATGGTCAGATCAGCGGTGGTATGCCGAGTGCGCCAAGCCTCGTAGTTGGAGTCGGTGTTGGGGTCTCTGCGGGAAGCCATGGTGAAGGAGGTGGTGAACAATCTGATGTTGAGGATGCTGGATGCAGGGATGGAGGCCGTGGTGGGTATTGCTGGTCTGACAAATGGCCGAAGGAGCCTCAAGTTCCGGAGACCACGCATGAAAGTCTTGCGCGAAAGCTCAGCTACTGGATGAGTCAACCGTTTGCAACTTTCTGAACACTTTCTTCGATGGCACGATGGGGCACGCATGGTAAAAGACGACGCCCACCATGTGGGTTGATGTCCCAAACAGGAAGGTTAGCTACTGGTCACATGACTCCTGCTCTACCACAGCTTTCCATTGGCTGCCAGCAGATCCGCGGCCATGGCTACGGCCGCAAGTAGCCGCCGGCTCGGTGCCGCAGTGACTACAGGACTTTGACTTGACCTCCTGGCATGGTGGCCCTGACTTTGATATATCAATACCCGTACAATGACAAGTCTGTAGAGACATTTTCGCACGATTTTGTCTCATTCCCAGAGAAATTCCCGGTTTCCTTTGCTGTGGCCAAACTCGGGTGTTGGTGCTTCTGACGTGTCAAGATGGCTATGTACCGTACGTAATCCGCTTCGACCTAGAAGCATACCCTATACCATTTAGCCACGACGCCCTCTACCAGACGTCCGCGAGCCTTTGAGGTAAGCCTGCGCCTTCACCGAATACTGTATCATGATTAGCTGGTATCGAGAAGGACTTGACGAGCAGTCGATGGATTTTGTCGTATGACGGACTTACATACTCAATGTTAAATTCAACAACCTGCTCATGTCTGTTTAGAGACTGAGTTGGTGGTTTGTCAGAGATGTAGCCCGCTAGCTCAGCAGCGGGAGTGTCATGGAAATCGAAGGTTCGAAACGCCGTCCGTCTTTGTAGGACTTTCGGAGTCTCTGAAGATCGTCGAATCTACGATTCGTTACATGAGACTACCTGTGTGTCCTGGGGTGCACTGATGTGACAGGTGGATTGTCTCAAGCGCGAGTACGCGTCGTATGAATTCTGACATGCTGACAGTTTGGTACCGAGACTGTAGCCTGTAAGATCTGCGGCACACATCTTTCACGGTACGATCGAGTTCTTATCGGGCCCATGGTATATACCGTATTAGGAGGGACATACGCTCTCTCACCCGGGATACGCGTACTTTGACGATGCCGTTCACATCGGTTGTCAGTGCGTTTGGCCCATCTTGAAGCTGCCACTCCTTCATCAATAGGTTTCTTACGCATAATACGGAGCAGAGTGCCTCTTGTGTCTCTGAATTGTTAGCTGATGATCACACTTGAGGCAGCAGAAACAGGAAAACTGTTGTATCAATGTCTACCATCCGAACCAAGGTGCCGAAGGTGTTTCTCATGGTGATATGATCGACCATTATCAATGTTGCAGTGGGAGGTATAGTAGCAGAAGTAATTGATATGCAGCGTTGTTTCATCGCGGAATGTTACCTCCTACCAAACAAACATGGATTACCGACAGAGTCCAGGGAGTGAACTGTCACAGAGTGTCACATACCAGACCCAAGCATCTCGTTACCGGCCTAGCCTGGGAAGAAGTGCCCGCCTACCTTAGAGACTGGCAGGGGACGATCACGTTTCTTACACTAGACCCACCACATAGTTGAAGCATACCGGGATCAGGTAACATTCCGTGTATTCTGATTGAGAAGAAGCACCGGTTAGTACGAGAGACTACCTGGTATGCAGTAGGCGAGACTGATTCGAGCGGGGAATCGGCCGAACGAGGACCTTAAAACATGTTGTTTCAACAACCCTGCTGGTGCCCATGTTCATGCATCCAAGCGATGCTGCATGGTGTCTGAAACCTCCGCATTGGTGGGTCCATGCAGCTAAAGTAGCTCTCAGCAAATAGATACCAGCCTAAAAGGTGGCTGGAATGTCATCCCATGCCTTGGAGCTGGGTTCTGTCTCTGCCTTTTTCGGAGAAATTGGTGGTTCTGGAAGCCAGACAAGAACCGTGGAAATGGCCTAACGGAATACCCAGCAACTCGGTCACGCCGGTACGAGTACCTGTTTGAGAAGTAGCAGGGACATGGGCAGCTGTAGACGCCGCCATGGCAGATGAATGTAAAGCAGGTGGCGGAAGAAGTCAAGGTGAGCAGTAGTAGTGGCGCGAACATGCACGCACAGGCACCGAGAGCTCATGGTCATGGCATTGTGCTGGCACGGCCTAGACTCTGCCGCATAATTCAAGCTAAGCACCCGGACATCAACATAAATAGAAAGTACTGTGAGAGTAGTCTCGCTTCGCCCTCTTGCGTACTCTCGATAGGTCGCGCACGGTCTTGGTAAACAAGTCTGGACCGCAGAATGAGCTGAGCAGCGATGCAAGTCGATCCCGTGGCTTGAGCTTGGACAGTGGCTTTGAGGCTTGTGACGTGATCACTGACGTCGGCTCGTGAGTGTGCACAGGTGCATAACGTACTGAAACCCTATCTCATCACTTCGTAGGCTGCTATCGCTGCAGCACTCGAGCTATGAACGACGAGGTCTCGCGTTGAGGTACGGAGGGAAGTCCACCGTCGTGACTGCTAAAGACATTGTTCTCGTCAAAGCACATGCGCTCGCGCCTTCATGACCTGCAACGTTCATCGTCTCTCACCCGTCACCAATGTCTTTGTATGCGTTGATAATTGGGATGAATGGAGAACGTGTATTGTTCTCCGCGATCAGGCCGCTGCGGGACGAGAAGTGCCGCGTTGAGCCATTGACCAATCACCAGCCCTTATCTGAAACAGTGTTTCAACCTGCAGCACACCTTGAACTCGGGCCTGTTTGAGGAAAGTTGACAGCATCACGGGACGTACGCAGTTGTTTCCCGGCAGGATGAAGGTGGCCCATGACGAGATCTTTGTAGGCAGCTCGGAGCTAGTCATACAGCGTATAACTCCTAACGAGAAGATCAGATCCAACCGAGGGGTGATTGTGACAATTACTCAAGGCACTTGCATCGTCACATTCCCGTAGATGCAACACTGGCTTCCACGCGGCCCCTGGGCTCAAGATGTTGACTGGCGTGCCCGACACCCTGCCATTGCACCCACCGAGCCATGAGTGCTGCAGCGTGCTGCAGGGCGTGGATCAGCAAAGTCTTGAGGACTCTGTGACAGGTGGATTCAGTTTGTCGGCAGTTGAGCGTCAGTTTCGACCGCAAAAGGAATGTCGCTGAAACCCGAAACCCGAAACTTCGAAAGAAGGCCTATAACGATGGATAGCTGCTGCCTGGCTGCTGAGAAGCAAGCAAGTGCACACGCCGATCACTCCAGTGCCGGTGTTGCAGAATTCATTCATCAAGAATAAGAGTGAGTGAGCTGTCATATAAGGTGGCTATGGGGAGAGAGTGAAACATGACGAACAGCCGGCCCGAGGTCATGTACTCCTCTCTTGTCGTACAATTAGATCGATCGCAAATCAACTAAATTCCTCTGTCGAAACAATTGCATTCATTCCGGTCTGGGCATTTTGTTGGTCGCGGTTTTTGGCCGTTACTCGACCCACTTGTCCCCCGGCGATGGTTACCATATAAAGTAATGCACTATGCCAGATAAAGTCTAGCCTCTCAAAAGTGAGCCGTGGCTTTCCGATTGGATTTTGATGATTACCTACCCCGGGTCCGGGTGTCAGTTGCGTCCCGGTCCTTGTCACAACCTACCGCAAAAGCGCTGCAGGGAGCATCAAATCTTCCATTTTCCCGGCCACAATCTACCTGACGCGGTTTGCTCAGAGCAAACAAAACGTTTCTTCTTAATACCAGGATTTCTTTTGACAATTTCTGTGTAAAACCGCCAACGTTAAACAGCGGGACACTGCCTCCGCTTGCTGGAGACTTGAGCTAACGGTTAAGTGAACCTAGACAACTTGACAGGGTCACAGGAGAAGCTGACAGGGGCATATCCCCACTTGCATCAGCAAGGCGAAGCTCGGTCATGAATAGGAGCGAGCTAGTCTTAGGCCTCGAGCCTCTTCGAACTAGTGGAGTCGTGCTAGGTATTGCCATGCAAATGCGCAAGGAAACACCCAGCGGTCATCGTGAATCAGTCACGGAGACCATCATGACAGGAGAATTCAAACAACTGAAGGGATATTGGTCTTCCCTTCTGACATCCGGGCTGCACAGCTCTCATCACGCACTTTGAACGAGCCCGTTGCTCTCCTCTCCGATGCTTCAGATAGAGTCTTGTCGCGTCTGATCGATCTGGCGGTGAGCTTTTGTGTTCGTGTTTAACGAGGTCTTGATAGGGACTACCTTATGACGTCGTTAGCTTGAAGTCTAGAAACCTCTCCCGTCCTCACTGCATCGCGTACGCAGTAGTCAGTATATCATGCACGACCAGCACCCAGAGCGCTGCAACTCGACAAGAAAATGAGGGGACATACTGCGTATACGGCATAGTAGGTCCGATATGGTTAATAAGCATCGACCGTGAGTGACCCCTGTCCGCTGCACTGCTAATGCAGCTCCGACCATGTACATTGTACCTCAGGGGTCTAGTGGTTTCATACTCGCCACTATTCCCAATCTTGACAACTACGCCGGTTGCTCACGCATCTACACCTCCTCCAGGGAATTAAACGTTAGTTTGGTTCGAGTCCTACACACTGAACTAATACGGGAAAGGAAGTACCGAGCTAACCTTTATTTCCCTGGTGGAGGTGTACCATCTCACCTAACGTGGCTGGAAGCTGTGGAGAAGTCTTTTGCATCCCTGCACGCACTAGCAGTGTGCAGTATCTGCAGTCCTTGCAGTAGTTCAACACGAAGACGCAGGTACAGCTCCAACCGAATGTACCGTCTCAGGATGCTCCCTGTAACCATTGTAACAGAGCAGCACGCGAAGATACGCTTCCTACAGTGACGAGTGTCATAGCTCTCGAGCCCTCATCGCCACCACTGGGTCCTTCCATATGGATATACGAGACTGACCTCCTCTCAAGCTTTGACTTTGTACGCTAAAAGTCTGGCGACGTCCGAGGACGGGACATTAGCAGCATCTTGCGGTTGTATGTCCCATGACTTTCTTATTCTTACATGACGCCCGCTCTCTCCCTTTGTCGATCAACAAGTCTTATATGTCCCTGGGCCATAGCCGTTGCTTTTCTTAATTTCACCCTTTGGTTCTAGTGGACCCTATAACTCTTCTCTTAAACGCTTTTTGCTCCACAGAAGCAACCGGGAGCTATCAATAGACAGACGCCACAGAGCTTCGTTTTCTCAACCGGCCTGTGGCCAAGTGCATACATATCTGCTCTCAACCCGTTCCTTCTCATCTGATTCTCGACCTATACTGTCGCTTGCTATCGTTCGCGGCTCCTTGTTTGGTCCTTGCATCCCGTGGTTGTTCAAGTTCGGTCACGCAAGCATTAGCCCTGCATAACAAGTGCCGGCCGATGGCTCACATAGTGCACTGTATGCTGAATGGTACAGCCGGTGACCCTCAACCTGGACTGAACAACTATATAGCAAAGGCTGTAACACCACAGTCGTCCAATGACTCGGTAAGTTCAAAACTCCCTGGCCTTGGTTGCCATGCTCCGTTCCTACTCTCACTGCTCACACCGTCGATATAGCTGTTAGATAAAGAATCCCCATCAACGGCGGCAACAGAGAAGCCATTTAGCTGGAGGATGCTTCAACCGGATAGAAAGTACCAGCTTTTCCCCAAAGGAAAAGTCGCCGATGCCGCTGTAAAGTCTCTAGACCCGGAGCAAGCGTTTGCTCACGCCATGGGCCAGGGCAGCGAGAGCTCCGAAAAGACCACGACGGGGACTGGACTGCGCATACGGGTCAAGGAGCACAGCTTGATAAGAAGGAGGAAGGTCTGTGTGCCTGAGCTTGGCCCTATGACGACGGTACACGAAGTTCCCATGGACTCTCGTGAGTGAACCATGCCAGAACGTAGCCCTTGCCATCGATCTTGGTTACTAACCTTTGCAGCCACAATACCTGGACGGCCTCCTCTTCATGAACGATCTATCAGTGCTCCGGGAGCCTCATGCCGCTCACAACAGCTTGCTGATCATGTCCCTGCATCCAAATGTCAGAGGCTGGACGGAGTGGCCGAGGTGGACATGCGTGCTTCAAAGAACAAGGACACAAACCGACCCGCCATCGAAGCTAAACAGCCGCTCTCCCCCAAGTCACTGACTCCACTAGTGATTCCTACTCGAGCCTCGACGGCGTTTCAACTGTCAAGGCAACCATCATGTAGTCGTATGCGGTCTGGTAGCACCCCAATGGAGGTCACTCTACGCTCCGCACGTTCACGAACCGCAGAGTCACCACTTCACGCTGCAAGGACACCTTTCACACCTCTGTCGGCTTCCACGGCTTTAACAACACCTGCATCTGCCGTGTCTTACGCAACAGCATATACCCTACCTACACCGATCTCTGCGCCTGCTGAATCCCGATCTTCACCGAAACCGTGGGATAGACCGGCTCTTCCCTGCACCACCCAAGACAGCACTCACCAGGAAGTGTCTTCCTCGTCCTTGGTGTGCTCATCCACAAAGCCGGACGGCGATGTTGTAAGGGCTTCCGGGACGGTTCATAGGAGGAACCAGTCCGAGACAGGAAGCATCATGGAGAGAGGTCGACCACGGAAAAGAAGCGAGACAGCTAGGGCTGTGACGGTGAAGAGAACGGCATCAAAGCGAAGCAACAGCGCGGAACAGCGAGCATTCGAGCACCTACCAAAAGGTTGGAAGGCTAGCGACGCCATCAAAATGCTGGATCCCTCCGAGGCTGCTGCCCTGCAGAAACAGGCAATGGAACAGGCCTCCAGATTCGAAGTGCTGAGGAAGGACGATGTCGATAAACTCTCCCGGGTAAATATGCCCTATCTCTCAACCACCCATGGCGCATGCTGACTCTCAAGCAATAGGAACTTCGAAACCTGGACGAACGCACCGACTATCTCCGCCGCACTTATACCTCCCTTCGAGCAGGACGAAGGAATCTCCAAACCAGGATCTGCCAGTACCTACGCTCCCCGCGGACCGTCAAGTTCAGCCACGAATCGATGCTCAAGCAGGAGGAGGCTCTTGCGGAACTCGACGCCTCTATCGACGACTGGGTAACCAAGCTGGAGCAGGCCGAGAACCGGCGCACGAGAGTGAGGCAGAAATTGCTGGAGCACGTTGCTGCCGCCACTACCCTCCCGATACCGGACCTCTCTCCCCCTGTGGTGGGCGTGAGTGACTCCCTCCGACAGGCAATGGGCATGCGTCCACCCACTTCCATCACCGGCGCCGGCAACCTCTCGACGCCGCCACGAAGCCCTACCAAAACAGTCTTCATCGCTCCGCAGACACAATCAACCTCCCCTTCCCCACAACGAGTAGTCGCACAGGTCCCCTCCACCATCCTTGAGCAGTCGGAACACGAGGAAGAGGCGGCTACCGTGGGACTCGCCCTCAGCACGACGCCAGCCGATCACGCCGAGGCGTGCCGGCGCGCCGAGACCATCCACATCTTTGCCGACAACGATGTCTACGCCTTGTTGGCCGATGTGGAAGACCAAATAACCAAGATGAGTTGTGACATCCCCGCCACCCAGGGCAGCGCCATGTCGGAGCAGGAGCGGAGAGAATTGCACCGCGCCCGCAGCGAAGAGCTCCTCAACAGACATCTATCCGCTAAGCCGTCCACGCTAAAGCCTGAGACTGCCCGGGCGGAGCAGATGATCTTCCTCACCAGCGCTGTGTTCAAGCCGTAAGGGGAGGGTTTGAACTCGGCCATTCCCCCTTTCTATTTGTTTACTTGTCCTTACAAGTCCCGTGTCTTTTCTTACTTCTGCATTCTGTTCACGTCTATACGACTTCAACGCTCATTGGGAGATGACGCTACGGCCTTTTTCTGTATCCGATCCTTGCATATTTTGTTTGCTGTACAAGTCTCTGTTTTTGAGAGTGTTTCTACCGATGTTTGGGGTATTTCGCGATTGTGTGTTTCCAAAATGTACATTACAGCCATTACTATAACCAAGTATACCCAGTGTCAAGAGCACAAAGAATGTTGATGTTTTGGGTGGAGCGGAGCGGTTTGGAGGACGAATATAAGGGAATGTTGGCGATATATTTCGTCTCAGGGATGTCGCTCCGTCGTAGATAGTAACTGAAGTTTCTGAAATTGAGGACTATCTTGACGCTCCCAACCTTCCCGAGTAAATGTGAACTAGAAATCGCATAAACATAAGGTAAACGGTGTGGTGAACTGCGCCTTCCTTTTTTGCGACCTGCCCCATTGGCCGGTTTTGTATCCTTGGCATCAACGTCTCCTGTGATTGGTCAATTGCCCACCAACGGGTCCAAACAACACTCAGAGTTCGCCTGTTCATCACCCGCGCCTCAACCAACACTACAGGCTATAGCTGTTGACGGATCTTTGCTCTTGCTGCTCTCTCATTTTTCAGGTGGTTGTATTGGTTGTCACTCATTTTGATCTTGCTCATAATGTATATATCTTGGACTCCAATCTTACCACATTCTCTCACAGTTTCTCTCCCCTCCTGCTGTCCTTGGGGTTTCTCAGTCACCACCAATTTGACTCGAGGAAGGTCGCTCAAGATCTTCCCTTGAACCGAGCCCCGTGTCAGTGTCACATCTTCACTTCACTTGTTGTTAATACTTCTTGGAGTCATATATTCGTACGGTATGTATACAGTCTCTCAATCGAGTCAGCATCCAGGTCTAATTACCTCGCTCAGGTCGTTTGCTGTGGCCTCCTCCATCTAGAGGAACAGCTCCACCGGCTACCTCTTCTCTTGGTTCCTGCGCCAAAGTGTCTATCACAAAGCATCACCTGGGCTTAGTGTGAGCAGTTCCCATGCCAGAAAGATGCCTTTCCTACCCTCCACACCGTCAGCCTCTCCGGGCTCAGAGACAGATCCGTTCTCGTCGGATACCTCTTCCATGGGCGAAAGCCCTGACACGCCAATCAAGAAGGGGACTTTTGAGGACCAAGACTCTGACCGCCAGTCCTCATCAGACGAGATTGTTGTTGCTCGTTCCGGTCCAAAGCAGCTCGCCCATTCACCAAGAAAATCTTCAACTCATAGCCTTGCCTTGCCCACGCCTGTCTCTCCCGGCCCGGACACCTTGTCTCAGCTCACAGATACTGACAAGGTGGCCTTACTGAACACCATACCTCGAAGGAATATTGAGGTCAGGCTTCCAAGGTCGACCTTGGTTAATCCGAGGTCAAGCTTCCTGGGCTGGACGTCGCCAGATGCCGTTCCGCTTACAACGGAGCATGACGCCCTGTCACAGCTTGTGAGACAAGTCGAGTCGGAGGTGGACATTCAACAGGAAGATTTCATCGAGTTTGAACTCGATAATTTCTGTGTCTATGTTGACTCCGAAAGATACCCATACGAGCTACGGCCTCTTCACCATCTGTGTACGAGAGCTGCCTCCGACAACTTCTACTTCGACGGGGTTCTGAGTCACGGAGACTCGAGATTCTTTGTTCGACGGGTTCCTTTCAGAGAGCTTCCTGTTGGCAACTACCTGGTTGCTAACCACACGGTAGGGGACCAGATATGGATACGGTCGCGCCGCAACGAAAGCAGAACTCCTGCGATATACTACAAGCTCGGCAGACCTTCGCTGGAATACGAGCGCTTTCATGATGGGTTTCTCTGGATTGCAGATCTGGCCAAACATGTGGTCGACTTCTGCGAGCACATGTCTGGCAGGAACCGACCTATCACACTTCATGACTTCCGTGACACGTTCTCTTCCTGGCTTCAAAAGCATCATCAGAAATCCAGCGAGTTTCGAATTTGGCGAAAGCAGCATCCCAGTGACGACTTCAGAACCTCCGTCACAGCCAATGTCGAATACATTTACAAAGAGGTCTACGGCATTCTCGGCCCAAAGTCTGCTCACAAAATACAGCTGTTTAAGGAGATCAAGAGCTTTACTCATTACAAACCGATCCAGTCTCTGTCAGACCACGGAATGACAACTCCGCCCACTATAGTCACTCCATATGTGCACCGATGCTTCAGCCATTCAGAGTTTGGCGACCTTCTACTCCCAATTCAACCCCAAGATGGCTGCCAGAACCCGGCAAAGGATGGACTACACGACGTGACACCACCAGCCAATGCTTTCGATCTGGCTTCGATCTTCGACTGTGCGGACGAGCAGCCCGTGGGCATCAACCTGACGCCTCACCGTAAAGTCGCACACTACAGGATGACAGATGCCATCAAGCCAGGCGACACTATCTCAACACCTCCGGACGGTAGCACTGTCTCAAAATGGAAGAGCGAGATGCCTAAAGGTGCTGTTGAAGAGCAGCAGCCAAGGTGGTTTGGATTGGTGCAGAAGGTACACATCTCGAAGAAAGGCACCCGGAGATTTGATGTCATCTGGCTATACCGCCCTGTCGATACGCCTTGCTGCAAGATGGTCTATCCGTGGCACAATGAGCTGTTCCTCTCCGACTCGTGTAACTGCGAGGGTACGATCCATCACAAAGTAGACGAAGACGAAGTGCTAGCAGTGCATAAGGTGCACTGGGGGGTCGGCCCTGATACTATGGCTGAGTTTTTTGTCCGCCAGACATACCAGGTAGACTCGCGGCGATGGATCAGTTTGGAGCGCCATCACATGAGATGCAACCACGACAAGCCTGAGAGCTTTCCCTACCACATCGGCGACACTGTTCTGGTTTTATTGCCTGGTACCCAGGACCGTGTTGAGCCCTACGAAGTTGTCAAGGTCTTTAAGCAAGACCAACGCAAGTTCGTACGTCTACGGAGGCTTCTTCGGAGGGCTGAGGTTACCCCTAGCGCAAATGCTAGGCCCAATGAGCTTGTATACACGAACACCATGGCCGTAGTCAAAGCAGGTAATATAGTGGGAAGGTGCTACATCAGGTTCTTCCCCAAGACAGAGAGGATACCTGCACCGTACGACAGGGATGGCACGGCAAACTTCTTCTTTATATCGCACAGGCTGGATTACGCGACTGACGGCAAGGAGGTCTATGTGCCTTTGAAGACGGCTCCAGCTACTATGCGTCAAGGGTTTGACCCCAACAGACCTATCTCACCAGGTTTAAAGCTTCGTGGTCTTGACCTCTTCTGCGGAAGTGGCAACTTCGGCCGCGGTTTGGAGGAAGGCGGTGTCGTCAACATGCGCTGGGCAAACGATATCTGGGACAAAGCTATGCACACCTATATGGCTAATGCTTCCCGGGACACCAACGGCATTCTTGGCTCAGTGGACGATTTGTTGCAGCGAGGACTTGAGGGTTACTACCAGGGCGGCTTACCGCGCCCAGGCGAAGTAGATTACATCTGTGGCGGAAGTCCTTGTCAAGGATTCTCAATCATAACGAATGACAAAACCAGCGACAGGCAGAAGAAGAACCGCTCGCTGGTGGCCTCGTTTGCATCGTTCGTTGACTTTTACAGGCCGAAGTATGGAATTCTTGAGAACGTCCCGCACATTGTGCAAACTGGCAAGGGACGGGATGAGGACGCCTTCTCTCAACTCATTTGCACCATCGTCGGACTAGGCTACCAGGTCCAGGTTGTCCTTGGCGATGCCTGGGCACATGGTGCACCCCAGTCACGCAGTCGAGTGTTTTTATCTTTCGCCGCTGCAGGCTTCCAGCTCCCTGAGCCACCCCGGCCAACACATTCTCATCCACCAGGAGTCAGGACTCGTGGCCTAGGACGTCTGACATCGGGTGACCCCTTTGTTGATAGGTCTATGGAGCCTACCCCGTTCAAGTTCGTTTCTGCCGCCGAGGCAACATCAGACTTGCCACCTATCTACGATGGCAAAGCAGATTGCAGCGTAGCTTTCCCAGATCACCGCGTCAGTATCGGCATGACACAGAAGGGACGCATCCAAGTCAATCGCATACCCACCCATCCGCACGGTATGACTTTTGCTCGCACCTGGAACGAGGGCAAGGGCGTGATGACGCCATCCGAGCGCACGCTGTTTCCGACAGCTGGACTCCGCGTCACATTCAAGAAGTCCAGCGGCTGGGGTAGGATCAAGCCTGGTGGACTGTTTCACACCATCACCACATGTTGTCAACCGACCGATGCTCGTGTGGGCAGAGCTCTTCACTGGCATGAAGACAGGCCAATCACCCTCATGGAAGCTCGACGAGCCCAAGGTTTCCCGGACCACGAAGTGTTGACTGGACCACCTGCCGATCAGTACCATCTGGTGGGCAACAGTGTGGCAAGGCCCATGGCTCTGGCTCTCGGTTTGCAGCTGCGGAAGGCATGGCTGGGAACACTCTACGACGAGACTTTCATACCCATTCCGGCGGAGGAGACACTTGCGATGCGACCCGATGCCGCGAAACACGAAACTGAAGAGTCTAAGGATGAGAAAGTCCATGACGTGGAAGAGGCAGATTTGGAAGATATTGTGGTTGCTTTTGACACACAATGGGGTTCACTTGACATTGACACTGGCGTGAACCCGGCGGGAACTAGTGTCACAGATGTTAATACCAGCCATTGGGATCGGAAGCGGTCAATCTCTCAGACTTTGGAAAAGCCGGTTCTAGTCCAGCCGAAGAGATTGCGCTTGCAGCACGGTAACAATGTCGATTCTACCGATTCTGAGACCGATACGGAGCAAAGCGCCATTGGGGCAGGTAACGGCACGCCAGACATCTCGGCTTACGCGGTGCATCCTCCCATTTCTCATCCAGATGCAGTCATATCTACGCCCACTGTGGTGAAGTTATCTCCGGCGCCATCCATCGATCTTACCGGAGATGATCAAGTTGGCATATGAACGGTGCATGGTAGTGCAGTTGGCGTAACGGCGTTTGGTCAAGGCATCAGCGGTTTTTGCTTGGCTGATAGGGTGGTACTGGATTATGGTACCCTTGCATAGCGCATAATTGGGGAAGGTCTCGTACAGAGTAGACAAATAGACATCTTGACAGCGTTCACTGTCACAATCTTGGCTTTCGGCGGGTTTTAGCCTTTTAGGTGATTCCGGCACCAGAAACAGTTTCAAGGGAGTTGAAGAACGATGCCAGCTACTTTTCCAAAGCTTCCGATGAGGAAAGCAATGGATGTCATTGAGGTATTGGTGCACAAGGGTCTTTGTCTGCATGAGAGCTTGCCGTAGCATGAATGGTGGCGATTGGTGCGGCATCAACCCATCTCATAACCGCAAGAAGTCCCACAGCCAATCAAATTCACGGCCGCATCTATTTCGATGATGATTCAAAACAACCTCAAACAACACCGCTCGACTGGCCATGGCGCCTCGTTGCCTCCTTCATCTCCGTCTCTGGCCTGGGCTTTACCTCTGGCTCGACCGGATTGCAGCATTGCATATCGCTTGATGGTCGGTGGATGTGGTCTCATCTCAATTGCCGCCGGTCCAGTCATTCCCGGTAGCTATGCCATGCGAAGACATTGGGCAGGATGAGCAGGGCTGCTGGATGACGGAACATAGCAAGTGCTATGCAACAGCCATGGCTGAGTGGTCATCGATCCATGACCAGCTCGTTCGCATCATGTTGGGTCCCTTCGACCCATCACCAAGCGTGGGGTGATGGCAGCCCCCGGGACTGTGCGGCGGGCTTGATTTATGGTCATCACATCTTCTGCTCATACATTCTGTCTAGCTTCTTGAGTTTTTGAGCATTACCTTCTCTCTTTTTGAACTATCTCCTTGTTCTCTAATCCTATTTTCGCCATCGCTGTGTAATCTCTCGTGGCAGACTCATTCATGCTGCTTGTCAACTGACCCATTTCCCTCCTTTGTCGGACTTATTAGTTTTTGTGTCGTCGAGATATACTGGGGACGAACCATTACACTCATTGACATAATTTCATTGAGCCAGACTCCCTGCGCTCAGCTGGCTGAATCAACGGACGTGTTGGTAGTCAGGACTGCCCCTGTGCGTCACTCTGATATATATTGAGCGAAACACACGCAACCCATCTACGACATTCTTTTCCTGGTTCCTCCCCTTTGGCACCTACACTACACTTGAAAACACCATGCAGATATCTACGATATTGCTGCAGCTATTGATCATCGCTGCTTCAGAGGCTGGTCCTCTGAGGCGTGCACGCGTATCTGAGTAAGTTCAACGAAACCCGCATGACAAGCGTGCACCAGATACTAACAGAAACAGGCGCTTCAACAGATATCCCTATACTCTGTCAACTCAAGAGCCAACGGCAGTGCCTAAACTGAGGTGGAGGCAGCTGAACACGGGGGCGTCGTACTCTAGCATAACGGTCAGTTATGCAGTACCAACGTCGACGACGACCAGTGAAGAGGCCCCGGGTGCCACGTCGACAGAGGCGGCAACGGGGACGATCGAGTCTAGTACTTTCAGTTCGCCCACACTGTCGTCGGTGACACTGAGCTCGGCCACTGAGGGGACAACCAGTTCAGAGAGCTCGACTCCGACAACGGCGGCGACGTCTATACTTTCCACGTCGAGCATAGAAACGCCCACATTAACCACCTCGACTCTGAGTGGAGCGTCGTCCAGTATCGCATCCAGTTCGACGATAGGCTTGTCCTCTGAGGCCCCCACTGGCACAAGTTCGGATACGGTGCCCACTCCAATCCTATCGACAAGCACAACGGCATCGGCAACGAGCACACCGCTCGTCAGCAGCCTTACTGCATCCACTCTGTCGCTGCCAAGCAGTCTAGCTTCTTCGATTACTGCGTCCACTAGCTTGAATAGCGGCTTCTCGACAACAACTGGAGTTTTCACGTCGAACACGGAAAGTCTGTCAGTGACGAGTAGTAGCCGGTTGACAGTTACCAGCAGCTCTTCTATCGCTAGTGTGACCGGCTTTCTCACATCAACTACATCAGCCACCACAACTGCTTCAAGCAGCACAACTTCAAGCAGCACAACTTCAATCAGCACAACTTCAAGCAGCACAACTTCAAGCAGCACAACTTCAAGCAGCACAACTTCAAGCAGTCTCAGTAACACACCACCTACCAGTTCCTTGCCGATCGTCACCAGCTCTTCTAGCTTATCTACAAGCTCACCAACATTGGCATCCACCGACACAGTCGGTAGTGCAACTAGCTCCGTATCAAGTGTCATCGACTCCAGCAGTCTTTCCACAACGTCTCATAGCCCGACGGGGACAATCAACACGGCTGTACCTACAGCCATTCCCGCTCCGACAGCGACGGGCATGGTCGACGATGCCACCTTCCAAGAGAATATTAAGGAGGCGATCAGGTTGAACAATATATACGCGGGCATGTCAAACGACGACCTTTCGTGCATTAGCGGCCAAGCAGCATGCATTCAGGGCCGGTTCGCAATCTGCAATGCCGCTACTGGTACTTTCACCATGGTCACATGCTTCCCTGACACAACCTTCTGCTACGCCATGCCTGTCAATTACACGAAGGGCGCCGTTCTTTCTTGCGAAGAGCCTGAGACGGCTAGGAGAGTGTTGGGTACCATTCCCCCCCTTCCCACGGTAGTGCACACCAGCAAATCAATCCCAAGCACAGTCGCACAGACATCGACGGCGCTGTACGATAGCACCGTCACTGTGACGGCCAGTGTGGGTACCACAACCGTGACCGTGCAGCCTACCTCCTCCCCAGCGCACACAACGACTACAACCTCCTCGCCTTCACCTTCATTACCCGACACTACAGTCACCCTCGGTGCAGGTGGGAAGGGAACACCGACGACTGCACCTGCACCAGCCATCACATCCACCTTCTCTCCTACATCCACCCTCCCCATCCCGTCCACCCCGGAACCCACGATCACAAGCACGCCCACAACAAGCACGCCTCCACCTCTCTCGAGTAGCATTACTCTCCCGCCATCCTTCTCCTTTTCCTCTTCCTCGTCCTTCTCCACGATCACAACCTTCAAGAGCAACTCCCGCCACATCTTCACCGATCGCCCGCACACGACGACGACCACCACTCTGGCGACCCGGGTCATCACCGTTCCTTCGCCGTCGCCTACTAACGCTGGCAATGCCGCGAAGCCGGTTGAGGGAGGGGGAGGTAAGAGCGTGGTTCTTGTTACTGTTACGGAGAAGGAGGAGACCACGGTTACCACGACTGCTACGACCACGGCCACGGTGGTTGCGTCGGCTGTGGCTGGTGAGTTTTGAGTAAAGGGAAGGAGGGTCGGTGTATGGTTGAGTATATAGGTCGTTTAATGGTAGAGAGGTTACGTGAGACAGCTATATAGTATATTAGATTGAGCTCGTAATGTAGCTGAGGTAGACGGTAGGCAGGAGTTATAGGCTTCAACGGTATAGGATATCAACTTGAACAGATCAAGTTCATACAGCATACATATCATGACTTTGTCAAGAATATCGGTATCGTAAGTCGTATTTACTGCTACCACAACGGTATAACAAGACCAGCAGCGACTCCTGCACCAGACATGCCACAGGGATCACCTCCTTCTCTTAAACCGACTGCCATGTCCCGGTCCGCCCTTCGCACCGTAACTCCTCAACTTCAGCCTCTTGAAGTTAGCATGTGCGGTTGCCTTGACCTTCCGTACCGCTTTCTTGACCACACCCTCCTTGTCCCCCTCAGCCTTCTGATCTGACCCCTTCTTCTTCTTCTTCTTCGCCATCTTCTTCTCCGTAGCATCATCCTCCTCTTCCTCCTCCTCATCCCCATAATCCGACTCCGACAACTCCCCGTCTGCCTCCGGGACATCACCCCTTAGCTGCGTCTCAGGCACAACCTCCTCCCCCTCCTCCCCATCCTCCGGGACCTCCAACCTCTTCGTCCTGGTAGGCTTGATATTAACCAGTTTCGTAGTCCTTTTCTGGCCCTTCTTCTTGAACACCCTCAACGGCTGCCCGCGATCCAGCTGCTGTCCCTCGTCGGGACTATCATACAGCGCCTCGTCGTCAAACCCACCCAGCAGCTTCGGCGCCTGACTGTCCTCCACCTCCACCTGCGCCTCCCCTCCTCTCTCCTTCCCATTTCTCACCTCCCCACCACCCTCCTCCATCTCCGCCTCCCTCAAAGCATCCAAGTCCTCATCCAACCTCTCCTCCTCCAACTTCCTCAACCCCGCCACCACGCTCGACAACCCCCTCGTAATCGGTTTCCTCGGCAGCCTCAACGGCCGCGGACTCACCAGGTAACTCTCCGCATTCTCATCCACCGTATCAAGCGGTTTAGAGTTCCGCTTCAGGAACGCCGGCGTGGCGAAGAGGGATTTGCTCACGGAACCCGGGCCTCTGGGCGTGGTCGCCCCTCTGTTGGCGGGGGAGATGCCGATGCGGGCGGAGAAGGAGGAGGAGGCGTTGGTGTCTTTGTTCTTCAAGGGGGTGTAGAGGAAGTTGTCGAGCATGTGGCGTTTGCTGGTGGACATGGGGGTGCGGCCGTGGCGGGGGGTTGTGGTGGCATATTCGGCTTGGTTGTCGGCGGAGGGGTTCTTGAGAGGGGAGTCGTAGGTAGACATTTGCTTTCGAGGCGTGGTGGTAGGTTGGGCTGGGGGCTCGGCATCGTTGGGTAGGTAGTCTCCTGTTCGGGGTCGGGAGGGCGTGGCGTCGTCTCCGGAGAGGAGGTCGAAGAGACCTAGGACTCGTCCGTCTCGTTGTGGGGTTGGGCCGATGGAGGTAGGCGTTGGATTCGTGGGGCTGAAGAGTTTGCGGTTTGTGGAGGGCGTCGTGGTGTCGGGATAAGAATGGAATCGTGGTACGGAGGGAGTGGTACGAAGGCGTTTGCTCGGTGTCTGGGCTGTTGTGTGGGAGGTAGACGGCTTGCGCTTGTGCGCTGTGCTTGCTGCTCCTTCTTTTGGTGGTGGAGGGATCTTGCCTGCAAGAACTTCTCGGACTTTGTTGTAGGATTTGTATTTCTGGGCTGAGAACTTGGTGTTAGTAATGCTTACAGTCCATAGGAAGAGAACACATACCAATATCTGGGTTTTGCTTTATGTCATCACGAGATGGCTTCTTTCCATCATGTGTCTTTGCCCAGGCACTCTCCCATTGCTTAAGTTCGGTGCGCAAAGCCTGAGATTGAGTTTCGTACTCTGCTCGGGTAGTGTCGTCCATACCGTAGCCAAGTCTTGGAAAACAACGACGCGACTGAAAGCAGGTGTGGTGCTTGAGTTTTTGCTCTGTGCGTTTTACTCAGAGTATGTCATATCGTACTAGCAGCGACATATAAATCAGTGAGACGCGACTGGACGCGCTTGCACGCGACTGCTTAATTGAATGCATCCCCGCTACGTCACTGACCCTAACCCCAGATAGTATCAACATTCAACAACCAGAACTCCTAGCAAGCAAAAGCAACAAAAGCAACAAAAGCAACAAAAGCAACAAAATCAACAAAATCACTCCTAATCACGTCAAACGAGGTACAAAGCACGTCTTGTGTGAGAGACATAGGTAGCAATGTGATCAATTCTGTGTTAAACCTCGAAGCCTATCACATTCAAGCACAGTGCTTTCAGAATGAATATTTGAGCAAGGTACCTTAGCAATCGACAAAGGCAACATCATAACCGTGAATGTAGAGGCTCTTTCAAGTACCGGCTTTTGGAGGGGCACTTCAGCAGGGTCTTCAGGTCGACCGGGCTGAAAGCTTGTTAAATTGACCGGCAAGAACCCAGCTGGAAATGGAAACGGTATCAATCTCCAACAGTAGTCTTGGGACCCTGATATGATGAATATCCAATCCGTATTGGGCAAGATTTGGCAAGGACGTCCAACTTATGGAAGGGATGGCAACGATGAACCATGAAGGTGGTCGGTGCTAAGCTAGGGGTCAAGGTCTAACTGCTCCAAGCACACAGCCCTCGTTATGAGCCGGTGACACTACAAGTTCGATAATTCCAAGTCGGCAACTCAACTTGTTTTAGTGACTGGTGAAAGTGAACAATCCTCCGTTTTCTGCAGCCCAGGACTCCATGCAAGCTCTTCTGGTCCACCCCACCACCCGCCTAGAAACCTGGGGTAAATCCCACATAGCTCAGTCTTGGCATCTCAATCCCAACTTCAAGAGCACGGACCAAGCGAACAATTTCCAGGTGCCTGTCTTTGAATTTTTGGACCCAGAGGTCCCTGATCGCGACTGTGTTAGGGAAATCGACCTCGCGACGACGACAGCCACACAGCTCAACCGTATACGGAGAGCAAACCCCTGAAATCCAACATGGCGTCAAAACAAATAGTGCGCATGGCATCCACAGCCGCTTCCACATCCGCGGCTGCTGCCCGGCCGATCTTCCGGGAGCTTCACGGTGTGGTTACTTCAGCCGGCTTGATGGACCGAACAGTGAAAGTGCAGGTCGGAGGACAAAGATGGAACGGACGGATCAAGAAGGTAAATTTCCCTCCAACCCCCCAAGAGTTAGTCCTGCCATCACATCGACGCTAACAATCCTTCCCCATCCAGTTCTTCAACGACCCCAAAACCTACCTCGTCCACGACCCCAACAACTCCCTCCGCACAGGCGACGTAGTAGCCATCACCCCCGGCTGGGTGACCAGCCAACACAAGCGACATCTCGTCAAGCACATCATCGCCCCGAACGGCTCACCCGTGGAGGAGCGACCGCCCGTGCCGACGCAAGACGAGATGTGGGCCGCGCGGGAGGCCAAGAAGGCGGCTAAGGACGCGAGACGGGCGGAACGGGCGGAGGCGGAGAGGTTGGCGAGACAACAGGAGAAAGAGGAGAAGGAGGAGCGACGGAGGAGGAAGATGGCAGGGAGGGAAGAGATGGGACAGACGAAGGCAAGTGATGTGGATTGAAGAGAGCGAGGGTAAAGGAAAGGATTATGAGATGGTTTGGCAGGTCGCTAGGTTGGAGCCATGGTAATCACAACGATGGGTTGAGCGGGAGAAATGTGGATTTGTACAAACACATGTATATGTATGGCATAAGTTGGACGAGCATTGTGAGGTGAATGAATACCTCTGAATCAGAGGTCGGCAGTGGAAAGTGGCCTGAGCGGAACTGTGTCTTATGGACGTGTGTCAGAACAGGATGTTAGCAGACCACAGCAACATCAAGTGCCCCTTTTGTGAGGAAGGAGTGTTTTCACATCTGTCAACGCTTAGACATGATCAAGAGCTGGTTTGAGCAGCTGATCTCTGGTATCATCACATAGTATCAGGATGCTACACTCGTTTGTGCAAAGGGAAGGTGCTCAGTGCGCCCGACACAAAGCTTCAACGGCCGATGCAAACCCCATGTCTCTTGAGACTGTCAATGCAATATCAGTATTCACAACAGCCTATCGATATCTAAGTCTATCCTCCTCTCTCTCCATACTCTCTGGCCCACTTCTCGTATTTCTCCAGCCCTTCTTTACCCACGCTAGGCCGGATGGTTTTGAGACTCGACTTGAAGTCCTCCAATCCGATCGGTCTTATCTCGTCCATCTTCATACGTAGTAGAGCCTCGCCGAGGGAACGGAGAGGTCCCATTGCCGCATCTTTAGCCAGAGCTGTGATATCAGAGCCGGAGAATCCTACATGTTGTCAGCATTTATTATTGCATTGTTTAGCAAGGAGGCTTACCATCAGTCAACCTGACCAACTCCTTGATGTCCTCCTCGCTCAATGTATGCTTTTGCTGGCCCAATAGCGTTTTCAATTGAACCTCCCGCGTCTCCGGTTCCGGCAACGGGATGTACTGTCTCCTCACAAATCTTCTTCTGGCCGCCTCGTCGATAGCCCACGGAAGGTTTGTCGCTGCCAGGACCAGCACCATGTTAGCATCACCTTGTGCCTTGTCCTTTTCACTATTTTCCCGTCCGGCGGCAGCTCGTTGGAGGTCACTCCAACATATCAAAAACTCCGTCTTGATGCGCCGCGTGGCCTCGTGCTCGCCACTGCCAGAGCGATGCGATAGGAGGGAGTCAATCTCGTCCACAAAAATAATACTAGGAGCCAACACCTTTGCCAACCCGAAGAGGGCTCGAACAAGCTTTTCCGATTCGCCTAGATACTTGCTTGTCAGACTGCTGGCCGAGATGGAGAAAAATGTCGATTTAGACTCTGTTGCAACAGCTCGAGCAAGCATAGTTTTGCCGGTGCCAGGTGGTCCGAAAAGCAGCATACCCCTTGCTGGCTCGCGAAGGCCCATGAACAAGTCTGGTCGGAGGAAGGGGTAGACCACCGTTTCCTTCAACGAGGTCTTTGCTACCTCCAGACCGGCCACGTCGCTCCAGTGCACTTCATCACCTTGGACCACAATCTCATTCAGAATCTGCTTGGCTGCGTCTTTTTCGACCCCCGGGGGCAAATTCTTCAATATCTTGGTCTTGCGCTCTTTCCAGGCATTCTTGAGTCTTATTTCTTCTCTCTCATCCTCCGAGGCTAGGGCCTGGTCAGAGCCACCGTCACTATCGGTATCTGTCAATAACCCGTCTTTTCTCCTTCCTGGTGTCTTGTCTGAAGTTGGCTTCGCCGATACCGCCTTCCGTCTTCGCGGTGTTGCTTCGTCCGCGCTCGAAGAACTGGAGATCTTTGGTTTGGGAGTTTTCTTGATTGCCGTATTAGCTTTGACGGTCTCGGTGATCATACGCCTTGCGTTTGAGTCCCTGGGTGTCGAGGGGCCATTTTGATCAGTGTGTTTACGCCGAAAAGGAAGCGTAGACGCACTCGCTCGTCGTTCGTAAGGGTCCGTGGTGACAAATCTCTGACTGCTCGGCGGTTCCGGTGTGGCAATAGGCGGAGGCATCGCTGTGCTTGGAGGTGGCGCAGTTTTGTAACGTGCAATGTTTTGCCCCTCAAGCCTTGGACGGTCGAATGACGCCCTGGGCGTTGTCGAACTGAGCGCACTAGATGCAGCGCTTACTGAAAGAGGCGAAGGTTGCCCAAAGAAATAGTCGTCTGAGTTTCGGGGCAGTAGGCTCTCGGACGCAGATCGCTCATCGACAGGGGGCCCACGGTGCGCGACAAGTCTCCTGGTATGACTGTCCCAGTGCATCGACGTTTGAGAAGCCGTGCGGGCCAGGCTCTCATCGGTTCCATCATATACGGATGGCACTGGTGGTGCTAGCTGGATATTAGAGCTGGGAGGCGGCACTGATTTACTCCCCTTGTCTCTGCCAAACATGGACGTCCATGCCAACGTGGCGGCTTTGCTTGCCCCGGGACGGTCAGGTACTGTGGTTGCCTGCTTTACTGGAGTGGCTTTGGATGTCTTGTCCTTTTGTTTGGCCGGTCGGAGAGTTGTGCGCAGGGTTGTTCTCATGGCGTGCCGTTCCGGGCTCGGGGAGGTGATGCGCGTTTGAGACGGTGTTAGTGAGACCTGCGAACCTAGACGCTTGCTGCTCGCAGACTGATAGACTGCGTTGCCGTCTGAGCTTGCTCGGTAGCTTCCATCAATAACAGCCTGCCCAGAAGATGATCTGACTGCCAATGAGGGCCTAGGCGGTAATCTTGGTGGAGGCGTAGGTCGAGACAATTCTGGGTACGTGATGGCGGGTATTGTGCCATCACCGATCCACCCCTTTTCGCGCCGCTCCTGGTCTGACGAGTCTTCTGACGACACCATTGCGCTTCCCGTCACTGCGGGTCCACCCTCTACTCCTGCTTCTAGACGCGAGATGCGCAGCGCTTCCAGTAGGTCAATTCTCTCCTTGCATTGTATCTCGAGCTCGCGAAGCCGTTTCGACAAGGATTCTTCAGTTTGTGTCGTAAGGGTAACTTCGTTCGTAAAATAGTCGCGAATCCTCTCCAGGGCCGACTTCCAGTACCTCAAGGCTTCGGCTTCGTTGCTCTGCGTGGTGTCTTCGGTCAGTGGCGCATTGGATATGGTTGGGTGCAAGGGAACATACTTGGCTTTCCCAGTATACAGCCCTAGAGCATAGAAAGTAGCACTCATCATAGGTTCGATGCACCAGACTCTGGGTACCGTCTCTGGTTGAAGGAGAATATCCACCTTCGTCAAACATTATAATGGGTGAAAGGTAGTTCGTATTGCCGTCATGAGCCTACGTAGTTGCTGTCAGGTCGAGTTGTGTTGTACAGGTTTGTGGTGATCAAATGGGAGATCCTCGTGGATGAACAAGCCATGCATATGTTAGTGAATACACTAGGGACCAATGGCTCTGGAAATCAAGGGTACAAGTCTTTCAAGTCTAGAGGCTGTGTCTCTGTTGTGATTCGAAAGTGCCCATCTCTGGCAAGTCTACAAGCAGGTGCAACACTAGCCCGATAAGCGATAAGGAGTGTGACGTAGTTGGTTTCATCCACATCGTGAATCTGCTTTGAACGGCGGGGTTACAGCAGGACCCTGAGATTTACAAAACCCATGTGAGAAACTCCAAGGTTTATTGGGGCAATTGACTGTAAACCGTGGTATGTGTATACCTTATATCTACTGCATAAGTTATACCTAAGGTACCTGTACCTCTACCCTAGCGGACACCCAGAATGGTGGCTTCATCACTCCTTCCTACTATATAGCAGGAGCAGAGAACAATAAGAGGAAGGAACTAGTTTCAAGTACCTGATGACGAATGTTTCAACATGCTGAGCCTCCCTGGAAAGACCCCAACGAACCCTAATGCTATCGTATCCTAGGACATCAAGCACCGTCTTCGAGCATCCTCCCGCTTCCTATGACAATATATCTTCGGTAGTAGATTTATGAAAATGGCCGTAACTCCCATCAGGCCACCCCGTCGTGCCAGTCATCTCTCGGAATGGCCTTACAACATCAACAGTCCTCAGAGGTTCGCTCATGTTGTCGCATCACCTCTACAGACCTTCAAAAAGGATACAAGTCCCGCCCTGAAGGTGGTTCAACGTCACAATTGGAGATCGCTGTCCGTCGTTATAGAGAATGTCTTCAACAGTGGCGCTGACGAGAATACACCGCCCGGTTTCACTCATCAGGTCTCGTAGCAACAGATCCAGGCCGCCGAGAAGTCATTGACTATCGAAACGACACAGTCAGCATGGACTCGCCGCATCAAGTCGGAGGATACTCCATCTCCAGATGAGATCCAAGGCGCCAAAGGCAACAACCTGGCCAGTCTTGCTGCGGTGCAGCTCCTGGACTCTTGCTTGACGCTCCCGGTCGAATATATTCCAACCGAGTATGCCGGCCCGCCGCCACCCTGCAATGGTTTCACCCCGAACGGTGAACCAATACCCATCATGATTTCGACCTTGTCCATGCATGTAAGATACGGCCGAAGCTCGAGCATGATCGACAACGACGCCTGGGCTGCCGGCAACCCTACGGGCGCATGCCCACAGACACCTGAACAGTGGAAATCCATCTGGAGAACTGGTTACGACGGCCCTTGGAGTTCTGGTTCCGGCTCTGGTACAAAACACTCCCTGGAAAAGTCAGGGGACCGTTCTTCGCCTCTGCCTGGTCTCGACATGGAAATCATCAACGCGGCAACCGAGAAGTTGAGAAGAATCGGACGCCGTGCGAAGGGCCGGTACCGGAGAGCACTGAATGTATCTGAGGCCACCCAACCGGACTCGGCACTCCTTCCCGAAGCAGAGTATGCCGGTAGGCGAGCGTCCGAACTACCTCGCCTGGATGAGCTGGAAGAAGAAATGGCTGGCGAAGACCGGCCGTTGATTCCCTGGCAGACTTGTCCCAAATCAGCTCCCGCCATCCTGGCGCAGCCGAGGCCCTTGACTGAACTGAGGCCGGAAGACGAGGTAAAGAATGGACCATAAACATAAAACTCGTATAAAACACATCTGACAGATTCCAGAATGGTATGAGAATGCCTGGTCGATCGCTATGCCAGTCATACCTTAGTCGGTCCTATCTTGGGCTCCCCGAGCAGTACGCCAGAAAGGAAGCGGTCGCAGACAGGATTAAGTCGTTGGGCCGCATCCTGCGTCGCTCTAACTCGCTTTCCGAGTCGACACCGGCAACACTTACGACATCTGGAGTACCCAGCCCTCCCAGTGACTCTAGCTCGAGGCGTAGACTTGCCAGACACCAAGACATCCACTCAGACTCTTTCCTGGCCAGCCCCTTGTACGCAACGGCATCTGAAGGCAGCAGCTTGAGCTCATCACCGGACCTTTCACGAGGAGTCTTTGAGCCGCTCGTCAAGTCGGGTGTCATGGTAGCCGCGGCTGAACTTGACCGGCTCTCACTCGCCGCCAATGCCAAGGACGCGGAAGCCAAGCCCCCAGAGCTCAATGGTACTCCTGCCAATAGCCAGGCGTCGTCCGCACAAACGCACGATGTCCCACCCAACTCGCCGGCGTCGCTTCCAGTGTCGCTCAGTGGCGCCGCGAGTCCAGCACTGTTCATGAGCAGCGGCCTCGCCCCTATGACGCCCATTGTGCCGAATAACACGCCAGCATCAGTCTCAGCCACACCCGTAGTACCACTTGCAGGATCTCATTCGTCCAAGTATAGCGCTCGCCGAAAGGCTGCCCGCGCAAGCCGTTTGTCAGAGGTACAGACGGCGGGTGCAAGCGGCATTCCAGAGGAACCGGATCTTGCCTCCGAGTCAATTGGTGCTACCGACGCCTCGACCACGACCGGCCAGACTAGTGGAGATTGGACACCATTGAGCAACGATAGCGGACAGAGCGGCTACCGAGCGGGAGATGATGCACCCTCTTTACAATCGAGGCCTCTGACTGCGTCTCCCAAACTGAGCAGACGGCACGGTCAACGACTTCGTCATACGGTCACGGCCCCAGCTGGTGGTATTTCCATAAACCAGAAGGTCCCTCTCAAGGATGTCGATATGACTCAGTTGACCGAAATGATCGACAAAGCCATCGTCAAGGCCATAGCTCAGCAGAGACTCACATTCACAAAAACTTCCGCAAACCCATCCGGGCCTGGGGCAACACACCCATGTTTCGATATAGTCACATTGCGTTCAAACGTAGCCAGTCAGCTCAAACTTGCGCACCACGACAGCCGTGATTCCATTCGGCCCTCTCCAACAGGCTTAGCAATACGCCCCCTCATCAACGGCAGAGCCAGCTCACCAGGACCTCCCCGTGAATCGGCAGCTGCTCGTCTTTCGGCCTTGCTATCAGCAACCACACCGTCACCGAAACCAGCAAGCCGTGGATACATTGCGGAGAATCTGGCTTCAGCACCGAGATCTGAAACTCATGCCATCCCCTGCAAAGATGACACCTGGGATCCGGCAAGCGGTGACGAGCTTGGTGATTCGGACCCTTTTTGTCCCGCTGACGATGATGACTCTGAGCATAAGGAGCAGCAGGGTCGTAGAGTCGATGAGCTCCGAGCAGATAGGCGCAGGAGAAACACGAGCGAGACCGTGTATATGGCAAAACGAAGTGATGCGACCGAGTCTGGCAGCGTCAACAGTGAGGAAGTCGATGTCGAGAAAAGCGGACCGCGAAGAGGGACGAGTGAAAGCTGATAATGCGCTGCACTGCGTGGGATGGCCTCATAAGACGGCCACTAACCTTGACAGGTATACTGGAAATAAGGTAGACCTTTAAGCTCACCTTGCGTACACCACCTAAGAAAGTTTTTTTGCCTGCGACATGCTTCTCTGACCACAGTCCTGCTTGAAGACAAGTAGCTTTGGCAAGCCTCACTGTTCCAGCATGAGCACGGTAGTGATGGTGAACATTAATTCTATGTCGCTGAGCAATCGCTGAGGCTCAAGCATGCCTGTCTAAGATGTTCAGCCAAGCGAGCAGGTAATAATGTCCAAAACGCCAGGACCCATGCCATGCACCTTTTCCCCTGGACAACCAAGCCCAATACCATATCCCTTGCTATTCCAAACACCGTCGCTTAGCCTACTATAAAATGCTGCCCGTTTGGCCAATATCACTATGGGGCATTGCCGTTGACCAGCATGGTACTGCTTCTCGTGACTGCTACTTTCGCCCGTACCGCTGTGACATCTTCGCTACCATGAGATGAGGTAGTATCTCTCTGACGACTCGGAGTTTTCTGAACTCGAAACGTCGTGCAAGGCCACCGAGACCGGCCTCGATCCTTTGTGCAACATTTCTCCAGGGAAGGTGCTCACCGCAAAAGGATCGTTCACAGGGTTACCCCAGGATTCGTCACATCCTCGGCCTAGTCTGCTTTTCGGAGCCTGCCCATCGTCACTAGCGCGGGTCAAAGGCCTTGCTCACGTCGTCAGTATCGACTCGTACGTGACCGCTCGAGCCGATCGTAAATCACTCCTGTGTCTTGAGTGAGTCGATTGAATTGGAGCGTTTGGCGAAGGTCGGACCAATCCCGCTCAAGTTCATCCTCGTCGGTCTGCAGAGTCTCAACGTTGTTTTGCTCCAGGCTCTACCTGTGAGCGTCGCTTCCCTCTCCCATGTTGGCCAGCTCATACTCGCCAGCCCCATCTCGTCCCCTTCCACGTCCTCGCCCACGTGCGACACCTTGTTCCTCATCATCATGAGTTTGTTGGGAGTGTCCCACGGGGAGAGGATTCGCCGTGCCGCCCCCTAGGCCACCAAATGTTATGGGTTGCAGCTCGCGGTACCGACAACCCCACATGCCGAGCGCGACAGATAGCGCACTAGATACCGCCATAGTCAACCACCAAAGAGCGTGTCGAGGGAGCTGTTTCTCGGTGTAAAAGGTCACCACCAGGAGATGGATGACGTGCAGCGATAGGGCGAAGTCCAGCACCAGCTTGGACCGGGCGACCAGTAGCATCATGGCTATTGCTCTGGAGAAAAGGCACTAAAGTCAGCACACTGTATACATAGAAATCGAACCCCCAGGACAGAAAAGCACATACACCACAACTCCGCCGTCCAGCACCCAGAGGAACCCCCAGACCCAGCCCGTCGTCGCATCGCCGCGCACATCTCGCCAGGAAAAGATCAAGTCGAGAGTGAACTTCGTGCCGGAAACGAGTGTGGTGAATAATATCAGCACGGCGGCGGTGAAATAGTATATTAGTTGTAATGCCACGATCTGGGAGAGGAGCTTTGCGGGCTGTAGTTCGGTCAGGGCGCCGGACCGCGGGGGCCGTCGTCGGCGCGCCATGAGACGGCGGTGGCTCGAGCCGATACAGTTAATGGAACAGCGGAGAAGAGACAATATCTCGACGGAATTTGTTGGTCAAACGGTGTAGTGGGCTTTGTCGTCTGCTTGCTGTACAGCTAAGATTGGATAAGGGACACTCTGGAAGAAGAAGTAGGCAGGATAAAAGTCCGTCCGTAGGTTTACTATGTAGCTTTACAGGTAATAACAAACGAGCGCTCCTGAATGTCAGCACTCAATGGTGAGCCGATAAGATGTTGTGTCAAAATCTGGCTGCTATCGTTCCACGGTGTCTTGGTTCCTGTCGCAATGTACGCTCAAACAGCAATGAGGAAATGACGACTGCCACCTGGCCTGGCCATAGCTTCTACAACTCATGCTGTGTAAACACAGTCTCACGTGACAGGCTGTGTTATCATGATGTTTCCTGCCCAAGCAGTGAGAGTAGCCGTAGCACAAGGGCTTTGTATGGGCAGTAGATATATCGCTAAATGTCGACATGTTTTTAGAAGTCTTCATGGGATCAAGGTTAGGTTGGCATCGACACGGTCCAATGGTGACATTACAGGTACGTACATCTCGATCTGTTAGCGTTCCAGGGACCAAGAAGGGGCCCTGTGATAGAAGGTGGAGTCCACTCCGCTCCCGCTAAATTCCAGATCGACAACCGAGACGCGCCTGGTCCAAGTCGCGTTTCCTCCAGCAGAAAAGGTTCAGACCACAGCATCTTCAGACAACAACCCATGATGACCCCATAGAGCTGGGCCTTAGACTTTTGCTAAGGTTATTGGACGGTTTATCTCATTCTTCGATCGATTATATCAGGCGTCGCATACTATATCCGCCAGGGCCAAGTTTGTTTACATGGCTAGCCGCGTCTAAGTGGCCGCCACAAGCTGACGCAGGGGTGTGTCGAAGTTGCATGTTGCGGGAGCGTACAGGAGCGGCAGTTGTATGTCTAGCAACAAAGTTGGAGGATTGCTTCGACTTTGAAGATACTGTATCATCACTCAAATTCGCTTCATCGAGAAAAGGGTTCCTTCTCGCCCCCTCTAGCCAGGCTCTGCCTCGACCATGGGCATCCAAGGTACTACCACCCCTGGAACAATTGTTACCCATACAGTTCTGCTTACTGACAAGCCCTCGCTACAGGGTTGCTGCCCCTACTAAAATCTATACAAAAGCACACCGAGCTCAAGAAGTTCGCTGGGGAGACTCTTGCAGTGGATGCATATGGATGGCTGCATCGAGGGACCATCAGCTGTGCCATCGAGCTTGCTCAGGGCAGGCCCACCCGCAAGTAAGTAATGCAGCTTAAGCACAACTAGGATGCGCGGTCCTCTAACGTACACAGATATGTCGACTATGCTATGCACCGTGTCCGGATGTGCAAGCACTTCGGTGTGACACCCTACCTGGTATTCGACGGGGATTTCTTGCCAAGCAAGGCCGGCACCGAGGCATATCGTGCAAAACGACGAGAGGACAGTAAGAAAGCTGGCCTCGAGTTGCTCAAAGCCGGAAAGCCATCCTTGGCGCATCAGGAACTGCAGAAGGCGATCGATGTGACGCCAGAGATGGCACGGAACCTGATCGAGGAGTTGAAGAAGGCTGACATCCCCTATGTCGTGGCACCATACGAAGCCGACGCTCAGATGGTGTACCTGGAGCGCCAGGGTGTCATCAGTGGCATCATCTCGGAGGACTCAGACCTCCTGGTGTTTGGGGCCAAGCGTTTGTTGACCAAGCTGGATCAGTATGGAAAATGCATCGAGATCAACCGCAAGGACTTCTGCGCTGTACGCGAGATCTCTTTGACCGGCTGGACCGACGTCGAGTTCCGTCACATGGCCATCTTTAGCGGTTGTGACTATCTCGACGGCGTCGGCAACATGGGCTTGAAGACGGCTTACCGCATGATCCGCAAACATAAAACACCCGAGAAGGTGCTGAGGATGCTCCGATTCGACGGCAAGTTTCAAGTGTCGGAGAACTATTTGGCTTCCTTCAAGCAGGCCGAGCTTACCTTTCTCCACCAACGAGTCTTTTGCCCCGAGAAACAAGAACTTGTCTTCTTGACCGATCCGGATCCGACACTGGATATCGATAACATGCCCTTTATCGGAGCCCCAGTTGAGCCAGAACTGGCAAGAGCGATCGCGAGCGGGGATGTGAATCCCATCACCAAGGAACCGATCGTCGTGTCACCGTTGCCAGGCCGTATCAGCCCGAAGAGAAGGGTTAGCCAACTGGGATCCGCCGTAACCCCGTCCAAGCCTTGCGGCAAGCCCATTGATGCGTACTTCAAGGGGGCGAGCCGTATCCCTCTGGGAGAAATGGACCCCAACTGTTTCGTTGTCGACCCCAACCAGACTGCAGCCCGCTCTCAGAATGGTCTGTTGCCACGGGTGTTCCCACTTCCTCGGCCATATGTCGACGGAGCACCATCCAGCCCTGCTCGGCCGTACACCACAACATCGACCCCACGACTTCGCCGCAGAGTTACCGAGCCTCTGAACAATATCTTGGGCTTGAACAACAACAGTGGTTCTTCGCAGGGCCGCCGGCAGACATCGGGTCCCGTTGTGGGTATGCCACCAACCCCTGATCAACCCAGACTTGGCAACTCGATGAGACCTGTGAAGAAAGCGCGCCTTTGTGAGGACTTGCCACTATTTCCGGAAGAGGATGGAATAAGCAAAAAGAGCAAATTCTTCGCAAATAAGTCAGAGATGTCAGCCTCGAGCCCAAAGGGGCTACCTGAACGAAGCCTTTCCTTTACGACAAAGCCCAAATCTCGAGCGTCAGATACCTTTTTGTTTTCTGATGACTCGATCGAAGAGGCCCTGCTTGAGCTTCCAGATATCGATGGATGGCACCGGCGCAAATCTATGCCTGCAAATGGTTCCACCCTTCAGATATTCGATGACGCAGCAGCCTCTAAAAAAACAGCAAATGACGATATCGAAGTCCCAGCTTCATCACCACCAGAAGTCATTGGACAGGAGGAGAAGCTTTCACAACGAATCCCATCCGAGACGCCCATACGAGCAGCACTGCAGGTATTCTCGTACACACCCCAAGAAGCGAAGCTGCCTTTGTCGTCTACCGGTGTACGGATGGCTCACGGCTTGCCGACTCCTGTCTCAAGCATGCAGAAGCCGAAATCAAGCCAGCCTGGGTTGAGCCAACGCAGTTCAACTCGGTCCTTTTCCAGCACACCCAAGCCCCCACCGCCTCAACGTAGGACGTCAGGGATATCACTTGCGACGCCACTCCAACGGATAGGAGCCCAGGCGTTACAACGGGGGAAATCGGGTTCAAATTCACCTCTCACCCCAGGGCCGTCGGCACATGGCAAGAAGGACAACAGCCGCCGGAGAAGTTATGCTGATATGCCAGTCAATCCGGCATTCGTTCCACTTCCCAAGGTGGATATTGCTGAGGTAGAAGCCTTGAATCAGACGTGTGGCAGTGAGGATCAGATCATCCCCGATAGTGACGAGGAGAATGATCCTGATGTTATCGACGATCCCCCGGTATGCAATCGCTTGGGGTTGTCAAAGTTTCTGTACAGCTAAGGCTGGGTACATGATGAATAATGGGTAAGGTATGATTACGGCGTATCGGCTGTTTGGCGTTGTGTGTTGTGCTGGAGCATTCATTGTATGGAGTTTGGCGAGTATTGCAGGATTATGGGGGGTTGCTGTACATGTATGCGCTGGCAAGGTTGCCCAGGATGGCGTCTTGCCGGTTCGGCCTTGGCTGCATTAGGGATAAGAGTAGTCAACAGTCGGCGTAGGCGCTGTATCGTTTAGACTAGAGACAATGGTATTATTTCACTTTGCATACGAGACCTCGACCACTCTAGTCTGTAGGTAGACGGACGATGCGCTTACAAGTTCCCTACAATGCACTTCACCCCCACAGATCCCGTTGCACCACCAACCCCACACCTTCAAGACAAGAGGAACCTAGAAGGGCGCTAAGATAACGTCTCCACATTCTGAGATTTTCCAGCAAAAAATCATAGCCAGCTTTCGCCAATCAACAAGCGCCGCTATCGAGATCTTTCTTGCTGGTTGCAGTTTGTCAACGTACATGAACCGGCTTTCATAAATTCAGTTCAGCCGTCAGCTCACTATCCTCTGCTTTGGGTTCAATTCAGAGTCTGCATCTGCAAAATGGCGGACGCTTCGCTACAAGTATGTATCCTACAGGACACCAGCCTGATGAGCCCCGCCAGCGGCTGTGCCTGTCGCGGTGGTCGAAGTGTCGGAGTCCCTAGAACTGACATGATACGCCTTGGCTAGGAGCGCCTTCGCGACCATGCAAAGGCCTTTGACGGTCTATTATCCTTGATTCCGGCCAAGATGTACTACGGAGAGGATACTAGTGTACGTTGACATCCTCCTTCTGCTCTCGTCAATCCGTGTCCTTGCCTGCTAGGCATCCGACACAACTTGCCACCATACCTTTTTTCATCTCCGTAATTCCCACGGCCAATCCGCTCACACTTCACCCATAGGATCAATGGAAGAAGAAGAAGCAAACCAAGGCGGAAGCAAAGGCAGCGAAGCGCAACAAGCTAGACCCCGATAGCGAGCTCAACCGTAATGCGAAAGAGGTCATGGACGAGCGCGCACAGAATAAGCGCAAGCTGCGGGAGATGCAAGAAGACAACGATGATGAGAGCCAAGAGTCTCAGGAAGAGGATGGTGACGACGACCTTGAGCTTGACGTCGAGAAGGAGAAGCCGGGTGAGGGTTTGAAGAAGAAGGTTGTCGATTCCGATACTGAGGAGAAGGCCAGCAAGAAGGTCAAGCTGACGGCGGAGGACGACGATAAAGACCAAGAAACAAGCAAAAAGGAGCAAGAGAAGGCGGAGAAGAAGGCACTGAAGAAGCAGAAGAAGGAGGAGAAGAAGCAGTCCAGGAAGTCCACCGAAGCAGTTCCTGAAACGGAAGAGCCAGCAAAGGATTCAGTCAAGGATGACGAGGGCCAACAACCACAGCCAGAGGAGTCCAAGCGAAGCAAAAAGAGCAAGGATTCTGTTCGGCCTTCAACCGAGGAGCCTGAAGCAGTCCCATCTGATACCGAGATGGCTGACATATCTGTACCCGGACTGGTAGAGGAGGATGACGCCTCAGCTGCAGCCTCAAGTCCGCACTCGCCTATTTTCGACACAAACAATACATCCGCTGAAGCAGAGGCCAGCACAACCACCACATCATCTATAAACTCAGCTGTCGCCCCTTCAGAAAAGCCAAAGCACATCAAGGTTCCCACCGACACAACCGCCCTTCGTGCTCGTTTAGCTGCCCGTATCGAACAACTGCGAGCCGCGCGAAAGGCGGACAAGGAGGACGGCACGCCTATTCGCACACGACAGGAGCTCATTGAGGCACGCCGTGAGAAGCAGGCTCAACGCAAGGCACACAAGAAGGAGCTTCGTCTCAAGGCCAAGGCGGAAGAGGATGCTAAGCGTGAGGAGGCTCTCGCATCAGCAAGAAACTCACCCCACCTGCTGAGCAGCCCTCTGGTCGGACTTGACGGCGTCGACACCAACTTCTCCTTCGGCCGTGTAGCCTTTGGAGACGGCACAACTCTCAGCCGTGATCTGACTTATGAGAAGGAGGCAGGCCACCAGAAGAAGAAGTTAGACCCCAAGAGTGCGCTGGCCAAGCTCGAGGCGCAGAAGAAGCGTCTAGCTGAGCTCGACGAGGACAAGCGGAAGGAGATTCTCGAAAAGGAGGCATGGCTCGCCGCTCGCAAACGTGCCGAGGGCGAGAAGGTGCGCGACGACGAGGCTCTGCTGAAGAAGGCCGTCAAGCGCAAGGACAAGGCAAAGCAGAAGAGTGAGAAGGAGTGGAAGGAACGGAAAGCCGGCGTCCAGAAGGGCATCCGTGAGCGGGCGCTCAAGAGGGAAGCCAACCTCAAGGAAAGAGCCGCCAACAAGGGTGGCAAGGGGAAGAAGAAGTCCGGGCCGACCAAGAAGAAAGCCGGCAGGCCTGGTTTCGAGGGTGCTGGCTTCGGAGGGAAGAGGTAAAACCCCGTGCCCAGAGAACAAGTGAAACATGCATTCTGGCATTTGCGTTGACTGTATATGGCGTTTTATTGCTTTCTTCTTTGGGTCGACATCTTTTCAGGCTGGCGTTCACGGCATGTGGCAATACCTTTTTTATCATACTGGTACGGCGGGTTCTTCTAGCGGCGTCAGGTACTAAAAAGAGGAATTCAATGGATTGTTCAGCAGCGCTCAAAATTGTCTTTTCTTCCCAATCCTCTCTCATGTTCCGTGCGTAATCACTCCGACATGGGGCTGGCGGTGTATTGACCATTACTTATGCTTGCATGGGAGAAAATATAAGCTAAGAACCTCCCTCCTTTTTCCCTCCGCACCAAAGTCACTAGACCCGACCCCCCTACATGGTTCCAATATAAGATTCAAAAGACTTCGAGAAGAAGATGAAGATATAACATGACGAGCATAAGACGGCAGGATGCCTCCCCTGCTCTCCTGTCTCTTTTACGGGAAAGAGACGGGCTGAGTTCCATTTAGTCCTCCCCCCTCCTCGGTTTCAACGCTTTGTATCATCCACTTATGCCGTTACATGGTGCTTGCTCTCCGTTCGATGACAACCTTCTCCCATTTCTTCAAACGACCTTGGCGATGAATCGGCACTATGCCAGTTCCCATTGGATGGCAAGGAGCTGCTCAACGGCCAATTATACAATGGCACGATTATAATAACGAGTCCAGTCTGGTGAAGACGCTCAGACAAGCAGCAACGACTTCCAGTTGCAGCTCCTTGTCTTTGTTCTTGTTTACTTCCTGCAGTTATGTGTTAGCATTCGACTTCTAAGCCGGAGGAAAGTAGAAGAGACATACCTCAGCAATAACCTGTGGCAGATTGGCTCCGATCCCGTTCCCCGTAGCCTTCCTGCCAAATGGCCACTGGCTGTACTCGGCCAACAACTCGTCCGTCTGTGTGAAAGCACGCTCCCGTGCCTCGTGGCCCAGGGTGGAGAGGGCGTTTTCGAGCACGTTGGCGGCGTAGGCGGCGCATACCATGGCGATGGTGCGGATGTAACGGAACTCGAGGTTCTCGGGGAGGAACTGGGAGGGTGGGAGCACGACGGTGCGCTGGGTGAGGACGTTGCGCACGCGACGGCGGATCTCTTCCTTGGCGCCGCCGTCGGCGACGGGGTGGGTGGCCATGTCGAAGAGGAGGAAGTTGCGCTTCTCCGTGCGCAGGATGCCCTTGTCTACGAGGCCCTTGGCCAAGCGCTCCCGGACTTGTTTGAGTTGGTAGCCGATCTTCATCAAGTTCCATGTTTCGCCTGGGTTGGTCTGTTAGCTAATTTTGTCTCCCAGGGTCGCTGAGGCTGGTCAGGAAGCGCGGGAAAGACATACCGCTCATGAGGTCGATCCACGAGCTGACGCTCATCTTCTCGCTTGCCTTCATCATCTTCAGTGCCTCGTCGAGAAGGACTTCGCCGGTGAGTGTATCGTCGATAACCTCGATCACGCGGTCGGCGAGCGGGAAGCGCCGTCTGGACGGGTCTTTCTGCATGCTGATCCTACCTCGGAAAGCAAGCTCTAGGACGATGCAGCCACGAAGCGCATAGGAGATGTTGTCGTTCCAGAATGACAGATATCCCTGTTCGACAACAGCTCGTCAGTTTTCCATAACTGCCACACCTAAGACAAGCCGACTCTGCAACCCCATGTAGTGCTCACCTGTTTATCCTTCAAGCCCAATAACAACACCTCCTCCATGAGAGTCAGCTTGGGCTGTTTGCTTCGCTCGGCGCTCTCGCTGATGTCCCTGGGGTCGAAGGCAATTTTATGGCCATTTTCGCCGCTCTCGTAGCTCGTCTCGGGTGTGCTGTCCTTGAAGTTGCTCGATGAATTCGTCCGGCCAATGCCTCCCGCGCTGTCGGACTCCCCAGCGGATGGCCCGCCGCCGCCGCCGCCCCTTCGGCGTGTAAGGCCTGATGTAGATGCCATGACGTGGTTGTGTGCGCGGGTCAATCGCCCGTGTTTATGCCGATGTTGGGGACACGTTGGTCACGTCGAGGTGTCGAAGGGATGAGGCTGAAGCGCTGTTTCGGATAGGGGTCCGCTGAATAAAGGACTCAATTGACGGCGCGCTGTCGTCAGTCGGGAATCGGCAACGATGCGTGTCGAATGGGAATAATATAGGCGTGACGGTCGTAAAGTTATCTTTGCCCTCCCAATGGCCGACGCGTGTTGTCCTGGTGGAAAGTATTTGGGATTCGACCAGGTGGAGAGCCTAGAACGGGCGACCAAAGATTTATGAATTGCTTGGAGCTGAGGTCCGGTAGCACATTGATGATGTCTCCAGATGCTGTATCTCGGCCGAGCTTCAAGCTGTTGTAGATGCACCTCTAGCACTGCTTCACCAGATAAGATTAGTCGGGGACGAGGCAGGACGGTGAGGCCTTTGGGCAGACGACTTGTTGCCCCGAAATGTTGGATGGTCAATGCCTCCAAGGCGGTACTGATCCCTGATTCCAATCCAGCTCCAAAAAACCCCCGTGGGCTGGCCCCGCTTGATTTGCAGGGGATCGAGGTGCTTGTATGCGCATGTCTGCCAAAACAAGCCACTCCATGTGTGGCACAGACTGGTGGCTGGTTACCACCTTACACTGATATGGAGCGTTAGACAGTGCTTACCCTATTCTACACTTGCTTTGCTTCTGGTGGTAACATAGGTAGACTAGATACCATTAAAGCAGTTCACAAGTCGAATTGCAAATTAGTTCTCAAGAGCAACATCACTTGAGGGCGCCGCTTCGCCCCTGGTGTGCCTGGCTACAGTTCAGGTGCGGTAACTGTACTCGGCTATGTTGACTCACTTAGACAGGATAGCTTCGTGCGGTGACTACGGGTCTTGATCCATTCCGTGGGTGTTGCTACCAGTATATCTTTCCTTCGTTGATCAACGGATCTCAGTACCGGTGTGCTTGCTGGGATCTTCAACATTTGAAGTCTGAGCCTCCAGCTGCATAGCCTTGTCATTGACAGGTTCGACACCAACCATGGTCGCCCGGTGGGTGTCCATGACCTCCCTGTTCCAAACGTTGACGTACAAGGGGTAACTGAGGTTATGCATACATTAGCCTCACTGTTAGATTATGAGGAAACCCAAGACAAGACATGACTTACATCCAGGCCAGAATGTAGCCCATCATTGGCATGGCCATGGCCATATGCGCCCCGTGCCTATCCTTCACCGCACCAGTCATCGGCGGAAAGACCATGCCGCCTGAGATCGCAGCAACCAGCAAGGAGCCTCCGATCTTGGTGTGCCTTCCCAGCCCACGAAGACCCATGGTGAAAATGGTGGCAAAGCACGCGGATTCGGCGCAGAGTACCAGAATCAACATGGCGATGGATGCTGAACCTGTCGTCGTCATGGCTGGGACAATGAAGACGAAGCAAAGACCGAGATACACGGCCAGCATGTATCGCGGCTTGAACGCAGGAATCGCAAGCAGGCCGCCAGCCACAAATCGATTGAAGGCATAAAGACCCTGGCCCACGGCTAGAAGGTCCGAGCTAGTAGCAGCATCGCGACCGGCTTCTTCGCAGAAGGGGATGAAGAAATTCTGTTAACGATCAGCACATCCAAGCCTATTCGTTGACCTGTGACTGCGAGGAGGCCGGAAACCTACAGCAACGGCCACTTGTGCCCCAACATAGCAGAACTGACTCCATACGGCCAAGAACAGGTTGTACTGCTTCCTCAGCGGTCCAGGATCAAGTCGGCCTGTACCATCGCCATCCTCAATCTCTCCTTCCTGCACTTGCATATCGGCGTCCGTGATCTCCGGCATAGGCGCTAGAAAGAACAAGATGACTAAAAGTGCGACAAAGCAGGCCACACCCAGATACACCCACTGGACATTCTTCAGCCCCTGGTCCGTGTTCAGCGTGTTGGCGAAGAAGACGCGGCTCGCAAGCAGAGGGGCTACAAACGATCCTACGCCTTGTATGGCTTGAGCGAGGTTTAGTCGGATTTCACTGTACCTTGGCGGGCCGCAGATGGATAGGAAAGGGTCTGCGGCTGTTTCGAGAGTGGATAGTCCCGCACCCACGACGAACATGCTGCCGCAGAAGCCGCCGAAAGACTTCTTGACGCCAGACGGCCAGAAGAGGAGGCATCCTATCGCGAGCACCGAGAGGCCGGTCATGAATGTCACGCGGAAACCGTACCGTCGCAGGATGAAGCCAGATATGGTTGGCGGGCAGATGAAGTACGCTCCAAAGTACGCCGAGCTCAGACCCGACGCCATGCTGGAGGTGATGTTGAGTGAGGATTGGAAGTGAGCGTTCAGAACTGTTGGTGACTCTTTGTCAGTCTTCTGACTAGCTGACCAAGAGCTAGTGATGACTTGCCGTCAAGCAGCCCGTACGCAAAGCCCCAGAGAAAGAAGAGGATCGTCACTGTGGTTGTCTATGTCAATGCCTAGGTACCACGACGGGGTATTGGAGTTATCCTCACCGAGGAGGTTTGGCAGCAAGGACTGCCTTACTGTGAGTTGATGTGCCGCCGTGATCGTGTCATCGCTAACGGTGATCTTCCGCCTATACCAAGCCATAACTGCGTGACTGTCGGAAAGAGGTTTCAGGGATGGTTGATAACGGATTACTTTGATGCTTGTGAGTTAATGCCACTTGCAGCAAAGCAACGAGCATCAAGCTACAGCTGAATGATCTAGGTCGCAGAGCAATCCGATCTTGTAGAGAAGCATGACCGGCTAAAGAGAGTCCTGGTACCGTCAATATATACTTTGTGTCACATTCCCTAACGCACCGCTACGTCGCCGTACCACTCATTTGGCAGCTCTCCAAGGAAGCAAGGGCCAAACGTAGCGTCCTGGTCCATCTCGGTCCATTGTAGCCCGATGGTGGTTGGAGGTTCCTTCATGTAAGTGAGCTGGTGTGACCTCAACCTGAAATGCAGGTATCGTAAACCAATGGGACCACTCTCTGACTGGTTTAAACGTCCGTACCGTGATCTTCTCTACTGCATCAAGCAGTGAATGTTACCTTTGAGAAGGCGGGGATATGTATACTGAGATGCGGGGGAAACCAGTTCTCGTCCAGACAAGAGCCGAGTCACACCCTGCTGTGCCCTTGACTTATAAGACGTCCGACGTTCTCATTCTGCTTGCCAGACCCAAGCTCAGGGCGTGATCATATCCGTAGCTTCTTTCTCACGGGACGAGCAGCTTCTTTGCTGAAAAGCACGAACGTCCAACATCAAGTACAAAGTTGGTTTCTGCAAGCACACTAACATGAAGTCTTGACTTGAAGCACCCAGGTCTTATACTGCTGGCTTGAGTCAAGATTTCACTACCGGCTGTAGGCTATCTGTACTCGACTCGTGAGTACCTCGTCAAGTCATGCCCTTCCCAATTGTTCGGCCAGGACGGTACGGTGGCTTAGTGGGCAGCCCGTTCTACAGTGCTGCTTGCTGGTCTGGCTGAAACCTTGGAGAGACCGGTATCCTCAGGACATGTCTATTTACCTAGGTAGTTATACGCTGGAGGTTCATGTAGTAGGGTTTTAGAGCCCGTTACAGTCGCTCATGAAAGGGAAGGTGGCAGGCGATGACTCAGTGGTCGCTGCTTTGTGAAGTACCTGTAGGAACATACAGGTAGACGAAGCTTGTGGCATGTAGAGGAAATGGTCATTTACAGTACCCTACAGGATAAGGACCGCCGAGGAACATACTGTTGTATGTTCAAATTACAAAAAACAGTACCTCTATGTACATTTCGTAAAAGTACAGATGGTTGCACTTTGCTGTTTGTTTACTGCCCAAGGGCTGTAGCTATTCGGCTGCCCTTGTCCTCCCTAAAAGACGAAAGGATACACTGTGCGGGTGCCCCCAGTTTTGTTCTGTCTGCCAAGCTGTTCCAGCCTTTCGGGCGTTAAACGGCCCCTGTTGACACCTGGAGCTGGCTGTGCTAGGGGCCTATTTTCGCGGTTGCGATGCCGCTAATCAACAAGCGACGTGGACCACCAGCGAAACAGAAGGCTGAGCCAGTGCCGCTGCGGCTCCAGCAAAAAGAATTCGGTAAACTTTGCATCACCCCTTCCTTCCCTTCCTCTTCCCCTTCCTACCTCCAGCCCACTTCTGGTCACAACACGCACCGCCAATTGTCAAGTTATCCCCTTAGGGTGTGCCGCCAGCAACAATCTTCATTTCTTTCATCGTTTGCAATAGGTTTTTGGACTCTCCGGTTCCAGCACCCTTTGTCGCATAGATAGGTTTTTTGGACCCGTCCACATTACGTTCACGTGTCGTCACCTGCAGCAACTTCTGTCCCGCTGTCAGCCCGAACCAAGGTCACACAGCTCTCTTGTCACGCCAGACGATCGCTGTCAGCCATTGCAAGCACACGCGCCGTAGCTATTATTGCTACGCGTCAGAGCATACAGTTGTCGTTGCTTCATTGCGAGGATACCGTTACCCAGGAGTCATCGACGAAAACTTTCCTGGCCAGCACAGACATTTCCTTGTCAACGTTAGGCCCGCCTGTGTCCCCGCCGAGTCCGACACTGTGATAACACGACTATCTGCGACTTGAGTCCCGCTCTATCGCAGCCCAAACGAATCGAAATCGAAGCTACAAAGCGAAGGCCAAACCCGCAATATCCTTGTTGAGACTTGGTGACTTTGACTAGTCAACATGGCCCAACCACTGCAGTTTGCCTACCGAACCCAAAAGGCCATCGGTGTCGTGGACGCCGCCCCTGTCTACGAGCCGCTGCCTGGGTTCGTTCAACCTGAGGGGAACCTCCGGTGTTGTGTCTACTCTCCCTGTGGCCGCTACTTTGCGTACGCCACTAACGATGGCGTTACCGTCATCGATGCCTCGGTCGGCCATGTGCTTGCCTCTATGCCTGAGATTGCGACTGCCTTCGAGCTGGCCTTCTCGCCCAAGGGCACATACCTGAGTACATGGGAGCGCCCAGCCAAGGACGAGAATGGTGACGCGACCAAGAACCTCAAGATCTGGCGTACCATTGAAGAGCTTCCGGAGGGTGCGGAGAAGCAGCCCCTGGGCAAGTTTGTTCAGAAGTCGCAGTCTGGATGGAACCTCCAGTACACAGCTGACGAACGCTTCTGCGCCCGCCTTGTGACCAATGAAGTCCAGTTCTTCGAGTCCCACGATTTGGTCACGGTCTGGAACAAATTGAGGGTGGAGGGCGTTTCCAACTTTGCCGTTGCTCCTGGTCAGAACCAGAACGTGGCTGTCTTTGTCCCTGAGCGCAAGGTATGTCTGGAAGCCCAGCGCTCTTCTACTCTCTTTGGTCAGTGCTAATCAATTTTGCTGCTTTCAGGGTCAACCTGCCGCCGTCAAGGTCTTCAATGTCCCGCAGTTCACCAGCCCAATCAGCCAGAAGACTTTCTTCAAGGGTGACAAGGTGCAGCTCAAGTGGAACGCTCTGGGCACCAACTTGCTGGTACTGGCCCAGACCGATGTGGACAAGTCCAACAAGAGCTACTACGGCGAGACCAACCTTTATTTGCTGAGTGCTAACGGCTCGTTCGACGCTCGCATCTCGCTCGACAAGGAGGGCCCCATCCACGACGTCTCGTGGTCCCCCAACTCGCGGGAATTTGGAGTCATCTATGGTTTCATGCCAGCCAAGACGACCATCTTCAACCAACGGGCGGTTGCCACCCATTCCTTCCCCATCGGTCCGCGGAACACCATCATTTTCTCGCCCACCGGAAGATTCGTCCTGGTCGCTGGTTTCGGTAATCTGGCTGGTCAGATCGACGTCTACGATCTGGAGCGGGACTATCGGAAGGTGACCACCATCGAGAGCGGGAACCCCAGTGTTTGCGAGTGGAGCCCTGACAGCCGCTACATCATGACGGCCACCACCTCGCCGCGGTTGAGGGTCGACAACGGTATCAAGCTCTGGCACGTCGGTGGCGGCATCATGTACAATGAGGACCACGTCGAGTTGTATAACGTGATGTGGCGTCCTCTTGGTGCCGATATGTTGCCACAGGGCGACCCATTGCACCCTGTTCCTGTCCCGCACAAGTCGGCTCTGGCCTATCTTGGAACTGTCAAGACGCCTTCCAAGCCTGCTGGTGCTTATCGCCCACCAGGGGCTCGTGGCACCTCCACCCCTCTTCACTTCAAGCGTGAAGACGAGGGAGGAGCTGCTCATGTTGTTAGCAACGGCACCTCCTTGGTCGGGGCTAGTGGGTTCGGGGCCGGTGCGTTTGGTCGCCAGCGTCGTCAAGTTCCCGGTGCAGAATTCGCCGAAACCCCATCGGTTCCAGGTGCCGCCCCGGCTGACGGAGCTGAACTGTCCAAGCAAGCGCTCAAGAACAAAAAGAAGCGTGGAAACAAGAAGGCGAAGGAGGGCGATGCCAAGGGGAACGAGCAGCAGCAGCAGAATGAGGTCCAGGGTGGTGGCGGCCTCGCGCCTCCCACTCAGGAACATGGCGGCATCTCTGGTCACCATGCCCGCAGTCCCGACCGCCGGGGGGCTGCCCATCATCACTCCCGAAGTCATTCGCGTAACAACATGCAGGGAGGTGGGCAGAGCCGCAACCGGAGCAACACACAGCGCGGACCACGCGATCACAGCCGTCCTGCTACTAATGGACACGGAAGCGCCCATCAGCAGCAACCTCACCAGGCGCAAGTTCCGGAACAGCAGGGCGGTGCTCCTCTGTCGCCAGCCGACCAGAACCCCCACGCCAAGAAGATGCGTAGCTTGCAGAAAAAGATACGCGCCATCGAGGACTTGGAGATGCGGTTGGCCGGTGGAGAGAAGCTGGAAGATACCCAGATGAAGAAGATGGCAACCAAGGCCTCTGTGCTTAAGGAGCTTGAGGCGCTGGAGCGGTCATAGAGAACACCCAGGGCAATGCTCGAAGGCTAGGAGGTCGTGGAGAATGACGGTGGATGCACCCACCACTTTTTACAGACAATATGTGGTGTGGAGGCAAAAGTTCTCGCTTGGCAACGCGACATGGCTGTACATCTTGTTCCAGGCCTGCATCAACCGAAGCAGATCCTGCGCTTCCGAGACCTGGATTTACGAAAGAAAGAGCGAACAAGCCAGTAGCGATCTTGGCAGTGGCAGCGACGAAGAACTACTATGCCAACCAGGGGAAGAAAAGGGCTGGCTATAAGCCTACGTGTAGTTGGTTCTTGTCGGAGGGGCTGCTGGGGATCAGGTTCCATGCTCTTGATGATACCTGCTAGCGGCTTATGGACATATTCACTAGCGGTTTTTGTTGCAAAGACAGGTGCTGTAGCGGTGTAGTATTCACCATGAAGTATCACGGTCGCATCAAGTATAGAAAATCAGCGAAAATCTTACAACATACTCATCGTGCTCTCCCATCAGTAGCAGGCCTATCGGCGTCTCGCAGGCAGACGTAGAGCATGCCTGTGAAGTACACTTAAATATAACTTTTGCAAAAACCCATGCCTCGAGATTTTTGTCCACCGCATCGATGCCAAGACTTCAGGATTGACGCAGGGTCCCGCCCCGCCACACGTTCGGGCCGCCGCTTAGCTTCCGCATACCCTACAGGCATACAAAACTTGAGCCTCACCAACGACCAAGCTTTTCCTCCAGGTACAATTTTGAGTATTACTACCTCCGTACACAGTGGATGTACGTTTAGCAGATGTGGCCTTGACCGTAGATTATCCATGGCGTTTCTGCTGAGAGTCCAATTCGCAATAGTTCATCATCACCTGGCCATGTGAACGGCATCCTTTTTCCTGCATTCGAATAAAACCCCCGGCACTTGGACAAGATTTGGTAGTGAACCTGAAGACCGCCCAGGCTACCCTCCCCCCAGCCCGCCGCCCTGATAGCAAGGGGGGCATCCTATCTGGCTGGAGCCAAGCGAAGTGTGTCCACCTCGAGACCACGAGCCCCTACCCTGCCCTTTATTCGTCCTTCGTACCAGTCAGTCCCCTTGTATTAGACCTAGAGTACAGACCTGGGAAAGCTGCCTTCTGCCAGACTGCCCGTGAGTTGTGTATGACATGGGGACAGAATCAAGAGGCTGGATGGGGAAAATCCCGACCCTTGATGAAGTAATGTGAGGCACTCCGCTTGTCAGCTCTATCTCAAGATCGGCTATGGCTACTGCTGTGGTATCGAAGGGGGCGACTGCTGTCCTGGTATAGTCTCGGGCCCAGCTGTTCTCTCTGGTACCATGTGGTTGTTTCACCGAAAAGAACCAGGGTACACGCGAACAAGAGACATGATAATATACTGATTATGAATATCTGAATGTCTGGCAGATACCCCCCGAATAACGTGAAGGAAACGGTGTAGAGTCTAAGTAACGAGGCGATTGTATATGCAAAGCAAGACGGATCAAGTCAAGAAGAAGAAAAGGTCTAACGAGCGGACGAAACCTGTTCCTGCCCCCTCTCCGCCAACAAATCCAGATTATGTGCAGATCCTTGTGCCCGCCGGGAACAATCAACCAGGATACCCAACGAGATTCAAAACCGTGGCAGCAGTATCTAGAGGATACCTTCCAAGTCCCACCGCCCTTCTTGCGCCCGCTTGAGCACCTCCTTTCCTTTGTCCGTAAGCTCGGGTTGCCCGCCCTTGTCCGTCACCTGGGTGAAGAAAACGGGCTTCCAGGCTTCACCGGTACGCTCCCGCTCCCGAGCCTTCTCACGTTGCTTCTCCTCAAGCTCCTGTTTGAGCTGTGTAGCTCGGGAGAACTGCTTGTTGTGGATGGCTCGTGTCACATCTCCCCACAAGTGGAGAGACTCGTTGTCAAGTTGTTTATCATCAGGAGGTAGGGACTTGGGGGCCACAGAAAGGGGGCCGAGGTCAACTAGGGTGATTTGCTGGTCCGCTGGGTATGAGTCCTATAGATGTGACATTAGCAAGGACCAACCAGCATAGATGAGACGAGATATACTACTTACCACGGGCTTGGAACCCAGAGTGAACATAACCTTGCTCTTCCAGGGGCCTTGTAGACGGATAAGGATGTCTTCTTCTGGGACGTCCTTGATGTTTACCTTGTCGTCGTTCTCTGGGTTATAGCGGAAGATGACGCCTTCGACCATATTCGTCGATCGTGTCCAGCCCGCATCATAGTATCGTAGTATGCACTTCAGTTTCGTCTGTGGGCACGAAATATACGCCATTTCTCCTACTGTGACGTTCAGCGCACCTCTGAGCAATCCACCCAAATGCGCCGGTGGGTGCGTGAGCCGGTACGTCTCATGATCGCGCTTATCCAGTGTGATAAAGATGCCCAGGTTGTGTTCCCCTGGCACGACCTTGATAGAGGTCCCGGTGAACTTGGCCGTTATCTGATCGTAACCTTTGGCGTGAAGTCCCTTCTCCGGACAACTGATGTAAAAGGCGCTTACTGGTGGGTGATGAGACGTCTGCTCTGTCAAATAAGAAATGCGAGTGGGCTTCGCTGGCTTTGTGTTGGTCTGCGGAACAGACACAGTGGATGCACCGCTCGGGTCACTACCCAGTCCTTTGGGTATAGCAGAGAACTTGCCCGATTTCAAGCTTGACGAGGCGCTGCCGGGACGGCTCAGCAGTGCTTTGGTATCGATCCTAGGTGCATCATCTTCTGTCTCCCAGTTACACTGCGAAGGGTGTCGTCAGTTGCTGCCCGTACGGGTAACCGACAAGTCTAATGCCAACGTACCCTGAAGAACTCTCCCAGGCAGGAGTTGTACGGTTTACACGGCTTGCCCTTTGCATACTTCAAATCTTTTGTGAACCAGAACCGCAGAACCTCCAGCATACGGTCCAGTGGCTCATCCGATGTGCCAATCGCAGCAAAGGCATTAGGAGCATCAAGATAATTCCAATATTCAAGGTTCGGTGTCGGCTCGAGCAATTGCGAAGGAAGAGAGAAACGGACGGCAGCGAGATCGGGCACACCGATAAACCTAGACAGAACATATTTATTAGCTTTGGTTCAATTCTAAAACCACAAGTCCCAATCCATCTAACTCCCTACCATCGTGTACACAAGTCAACCACGCCGAGAAAATGGTAATTTGACCGGTGGTTGAGCATGTCTACCACTCCCTACTGGACAGCTCCCATCATTCACCGCCATCAGATATAATGGTACAAGCTGTAATTACTCACTTCCTCAAGATTGATAGGAATGTTTTCAGTTGCGAGCCTTCGCTAGCCAGGGGGTTTTCTTCCGAGACCTGCTCAGATCCCGCGGAGGGCCGTCCAGCCGACATTGTGATGACGTTGTTGGAGCCCCGTCTAGGCGCTGCTGCTGGACTGTACTGTCAGGAGGGTTCTACTCGTGCACCTCCTTACCATGAAAGAATAAAATAAGGATGCCCGAAAAGGCAAGACCTGACAACTACTGTCGGTACTGACGTTGTAAAGGATAGAAGTGTGTTCACCGTATTTCTGAAACTCGAGTTGTTGACGCAAGATGGATGTCCCACTCCCCGGCTCAAGAGAGTTAGCGATAAGCCCTCCGACCTCGAGATAAGCCACCGATAAGCACAATCACCAGAGGACGAGACCCCTCCAAAGACAGACACGATGCAACCTCTGGGATGAGTGCTTCAAAGGTGGTTTCCCTCCTTCTTCTGTACCAAAATGCATTGCCATTTTCGCTGTTGATACAGGTCACCCTAACTGCGTGCTACAACACAGCATTTGGGCAGGACTTTGGGTCAGTTGGAGTGTGGCCAATCACTTGCGCACGAGGCCGAGCCTTGCATGTTGAGAAGTCCATGAGGCCCAGAGCCAATAGAGCAAATGACCTGAAGAATAGAGGCACGGGGTTGATCATGGGTTAGCCGAGATAGGTGCGCTATCTGCGATAGCAACGTTGGCCCTCTATCAGCCACAGGCGTGCAGAGCCCTGGAAGACAGGAAAGCAAAGGGAGTTGTGAGTTGAGGTAGTTGTCACAAATCTGGTGTTACTCGACAATTCAAGCATTGACTAGACAACCAGTCCCTTGCTTTCAGGCACCTAAATGGTCTTGATTAGATCACGGGCATTCAACGGGCCATTAGGTACCTTAGCCACACCCAGACGGCCGGCAACAGGTTATTCCGGTTCGCCAGCCCTACGGCCTGCAACCTACTTTCCAGTCTGTCAGATCAAACTGCCGTAGTTACACTCGGCGCGGCTATGTACGGTGGCAACGGAGAACAAAGAATAGAGTCTGCTTCGTGTACCAAAGAGGTGGACATCAGAAGGTGTTCCCATCTTTTGTTGCGCACGGAGTCACCGGAATTCCGCATACTCAATCCCGTCCCACCTGTAACACCACTTCGGCGCCGATCCGTCTAAAAATAATAACCACACAACTTCGGTCCCGGTGCCGGCCCGACAAGAAGCGGTACGCACGTAAGGGAGCCCTGAAGAGTGAAGATCGACACCATCGTGCTCGACAATCCGTCCGTGCCCAGAGACAAGAGCCGCGCGTTTTACTAACAGTGACTTCATGGTCAGGCCACATGGTCGGAAGGCCATGCCGGCAGCGCTTGTGTGAGACAAGCGGACGTGAAGATGACTTCCTTAAGCGTTGTGTACTCGACAGTTGTCGGATGCTTTTGGATAGGGCCATAGTCACGTCCCATAGTCCACGCACATTGGGCATGAAACGTTGCTGCCAAAACTGGCACTAAACCACACGCCGTCGTTTTACCTTGCTCCGAAGCTAGGATATTTTGGGGTTTGGTTAATTGAACCACCATCCTTCTCATTCACTACGAGGGACCTAACATCCACGTAGCAGTGCCATGACGTCAACAGCCCGCGACTTTTTGATGAATTCGGCCTGGAGCATAAGGTAATCATCTAATAAGATGGTGAGCCCGGTTCTGCGGCAGTTTCAGGATTCGATCTTTGCAGGCGGTGAATCTCATTGGCGAAATGGAGAAGCGAGCGAAACCTGGGGATGGGTTGCGATTGGCTTTACCGCGGAGCGCCTGTTTCAAGCGTGCATAAAACGGCACGCATGCACACACGTGGCACACATTGTGTTGACCTGACCGTCGCTGTCCGGTCATCTGACATAGATAGACCTTGGCCGGGACTGGAACAGTATGACTGAGGACCGGTGAAGGATGCCAATCGCGTGATCATCATACAGCACTTGTCATGGAAGATGACAAGGCTTCGCGGTGATGCACGGATCAGCGAGTATCCAAACCGCTCGCAACGGCCTCTGTCAACAGGCCATTGCGGCGATTTAGGAGGTGTGAAATTGCTTAGTCCTCTCTAGGGTAATTTCCCTTGTATCATACGTGAATACCTGCAGATTGATACCTAGCGTTCGTTTTATCTGATCTGCAAGCCACTGAGGCTGGCCCGGGTATTAGACTAGGGAATCGAGGCGCAAACTCAGAACCCTTCTCGAAGACACCGAATGCTCGGCAAAAGTAAAAGATCGTCCAAAGGGAAGACTGTGCGACAAGCTTTTATCGGTGTCCACAGATCCACCTGTCACGAAAACATACCTAGGATAAATATAAGGTAACATTGAAGCAACATTGAATGAGTGGTACAAGCCACAGGGTATGAACCTCCAACACGTCGTGTCCATTGGCATCGGTACAGACGTCCGAAGAATCCCATATTCGCAAAACCGTCAGGAAGGCAGTCTTCAATCTAGTACAGTCTGGTGACGTCAGAGAGCGTTTGAGATGGATACAAAGCAGAGTAAATAGAGGACCCAAGGTGAAATGGGAACGGGGACTCTGTGGGCCACGGACGTCTTGCTCCTTTGTGCTAGTTCAGAGCCATTGGGTCCTGAAGGAGTCAGTAGCAGAGACAGTGACAGGCAGGACCAAACCTCAATAACCCCAATCCGGCCGGCGCTTGAGCCGGTTGAAAAGTTTCAGAAATTTCGCGCAATGATTGCGGCCCATCCCTGGTGCTGCCCGAGGCACCGGTTCTTTGAGATTGAATCGTGATCAGTCTCCACTCGCTCAATATTTCACCCAAAGGGAAACTGACGCTGAGCGGGGGTTGTTTGCTGACGACTCACGCTCGGACGGCGCCGCAACGAGGTCTTGGCTTCCTTGTGTTCTTGCTGTTGAGGTGGTAGGACAAAATACAGCCAGCATTGTTGCTTCGTTCGGTAGACGAGGTGGTTTATCAGAGTGTAAGCAGAATCTGAGGGTCCCTAACACAAGGCAGGTATCATGTGCTCACACGGCAAGTACGGTAGATGTGGCGCAACGGACGTTGAAGTCAAGCCACACAGCTAAGTGGCACAGCCACATCTAGGCCTCGCCGAGAAGGGTCTAAGATACCAAACCACCCAATCGTTGTTGATATGAATTTGTCCCGGTCACACCAACTAATCAGTGTCTGGGGATCTGCAACATAGCGGGCAGGAAGGTGTGAGTACCAAGATGTAGCGGCTTGGAAAGCAATGAGGCGACAATGTCATCCATATGTGTGGCGCGACGGGCGTGGAGTGATGCAGAGTAAGGTCGGGTAGCCCAGCTCAAAGAGGAACTACCGAACCTAGCCACAGTTCCATCTGGCTAGATTGACAATGGCGTACGTGTATGAGCTCTGAGCGGTTGTCTGGATGGTCTCTGGACTCAGATTATTAGGTTCGGGTTTTGAATTCTTGCAGTGTAAGACATTGGCTGGGCCCAGGTACCTCGAGAGATCACCTCAGTCATCTGCACATGCGGTCGAACTGGAACCATAATCGAGATCCTTCTTATTAGTGGGGTTGATCGCTAGGAGCGCCACAATTTCCGGATTAAAGATATCGACGGCATATTCCGGTCGCGAAAAAAACTATTGAATAAGATACACACACAAAAGAGAATATAGCTTGAGAACTGAGAAGAGAAAAGGATCAATCCGGGGATACGCCTATGGTTGAGAGAAGGGTATGTTGGGAAAGAATATTACTCCAGGGTCACGGTTAAGGCAGCTTCATGTTTTGGTCTGGTACGTACGCATAAGGCCTGGTCTGCATGGACGGGCTGATCCCACCACAGCTGCCAGCTCATGCATCCGCCGTGAGATCCCTTGCCCGGAGTGAAATGATCAATACATCCACACCCCCCCCGGTGCACTGGCATCAGAGTCAAGCCACACGCGGTAGGTACGAAGTAGAGATTGTCTTTCCGTGCCTTCCCAATTAGACACACCCTCAGGTCTCCGTCCACCTGCAATCTCCAACGGCGGGTACCTACTAGACTCTCGCATATCCACAAGTACTTTTCCTAGTCCGCAACCCTGTGGCCGCTCAGTCCACTCCTCCCATTTCCATTGCTCCTCATTGTCCCTGGGAGTTCCTTAAGTCGCAAGACCCCAAAAAACCACCGCCTCACCTTGTGGCTCGTTCTACGAGCCTTTACAACTAATTATACACTCGGTCCTCTGCTGCAATAATACGCGTAACCGTTGTTGCTCGAAGACGACTACCGCGCTCACACGACCCCAAATTACCACCGACCTTTGATATGTCAGGGTTGATATCGCCTTATTAACTCACCTCAAGGTATACACCTACCAGCGCCTGACACCCGATGTAAAATTCAGCCTCTTTTACTCATAACCCATCGCACTGTCTCTGTTCTTTTTCGTCTCTTTCCCTCTCTCGCTTCCCACCTCTACGGTCCTTCATTTCAATACTTTTGATTCTGACAAAACCGCCTAACAAGATCCTTTTCATAAGGCATCGTTATCCGCTCGCTTTTCCTTTTTCATCCCGCTCGGTTTCGAACGTTGCTACGCCTTTCACACTGCACGACCGACCCGACCAAGTCGCACGCTGCTGGTGTCATAATCCTTTCTCCGGGCGAGCTCAGTTCATGAAATACAACCCTGAAGTCGAGGACCCTTTCCCCGCCGATCCATCCGCCGCGGTCCCTCTGAACACGACCCGGCGCAATTTGTCGCAAGACGCAATACCGTTCTGCACGCGTCGCTGATAACTCTGCTGGAGTTGCGCTGTCTTCGGACAGCTCGTCATAGTATTGGCTATGTTTCGCCAAAGGTATGTTAAGCAGCCGACAGACTCATCAACTTCCCCCCCTTTCCCCCAGCATAATTATTTTGAGGGTTGCACCTGTAGCCCGCTCCGGCCCGGTTCAACGACGATCTTCGATCCAAAATTCACCACGGCGCGAAGTCTGCTCATAACCGCTTGGCTCAACACCACTCAACTCTCGCGTCATTTTCATATCTTGCGCGGAGTTGGCGACCAGTTACTAACCATGGACGTCTTTTTAGAACGAGCTCACAAAAACCTGGAGATGACCTCTTGGAGACCTTTAGGCAACAATTCCCCGAGGTGGCTGCAGCGACATCGTCTTCCTCTGCTGGTCCGACAAGGACAACCACAGCAGACGCCGGCGGCGTCATTGGGATATCAGGCATTGTCCGGTATGTTCAGTATCTCACCGTCTAGTTTTTCTTTTTCACGTCCAACATGGTCATCGCAACCGTGCCTTTCCTCCCGAGAGATAAATGGCACGGGGGGCCTGTTGCATGAAGCATGCATCCAAGAAGTATTAGTGGAACATCGATGAAAAGCTGTGCGCCGTACTTATGCGATCCATGTGGTGGAGATGGCCAACGTCAAGCTTTTACCGTGCATTGAAACTAGGACGCTGAACTAACATCACTTCCCCACAGAGGTCAACACCAACTAAGCCATGATGCGTTTCGGGACCAGGATCCCACCCCGCGGGCTGCGGCTGCGAACGAGCCCTGGAGATTCACGCCCTCGTTAATGGACCCGAACTCCTTTTCCTTCAGTACTTTCGCCAATCAGCCGCCGGGGTACTATACGCCCACGCCAGGAGGCACCAACACCATCTATCACCCACAGGCAGGTGACCTGCACACGCCCACTCTCGGTCTTGGTATGGGGCTTGGTACTCCGTTGTCCATGCCCACGACCGAGGCCGGTGCTATGCACGCCGCGCCGCCCTTGATGGAGATCCCGCCTTTCCACCATGGCGTCCACCCCCACCAGTTCCAGCAGTACAACCCTTTCATCCAACCACCTCCGGTACAGCCCACCGCCTTTGCCCCCTCGACTTTTATACACCAAGACACCGGCTACGAGACAATGGACCAAGATGGTTCGCCCATGGATTCAGATCCTTCGGAGGAGCGCATAGGTTCCATTGACAACACCTTTCAAGGCCAGTCACCCCTAGTTGGATTTCAGCCGAGACAATACGGCGGAATGGCTATGAACACGATGCCTTACCCGCCGCCTGGCGGTGAGAAGTTTCGGTTTCACGCGACCCTGAGTGCTCCAACGGCTATGATCAGACACGCCGATGAAATTCCGGTAACATATCTTAACAAGGGACAAGCCTACACGCTTTCTATCATCGACACAGCGCCAATGCTTCCCATTGTGCCAGGGACCCGGTTTCGCACATTCGTGAGGATATCCTTTGAAGACGAGCAGCAGCGAAGGAAACCAGGAGTATGCTGGAGTCTGTGGAAGGAAGGCCGTGGCACAAATGAGGCGCATCAGAGAGGTGGTAAGCTGCAGGCCGTAGAATATGTTGAGGCAGGCCAGCCGGCAGAAGGCGACGACAAGCGCACCCGCGTGGAACTGGAGTCGGCTTCCTTCGATGGATTCTCTGTCATCTGGACTCCAGGAGTGAACGGTGTCGTGGAGTGCAACATCGCCGTCCGCTTCAACTTTTTGTCCACGGATTTCAGCCACTCCAAGGGCGTCAAGGGCATACCCGTCCGTCTCTGCGCCAAGACCAACCCCTTGACTGCCGATCCATCGCAGTCACCGCCACAGGAGGCTACTGAGATATGTTACTGCAAGGTCAAGCTATTCCGAGACCATGGTGCGGAGCGGAAGCTGGCCAACGATGTGGCCCATGTCAAGAAGACGATTGACAAACTCAAGCAGCAAATTGCTCAGGCTGAAAGTGGCATGAAGGACTTTGGGAAGCGCAAGAGGGGGGGTGTTTCCCAGGCCAAGTTACAGGACAATCAACGTCCAGGGAAGGTGCAGAAACACAAGCGAACGTGGTCCATGTCCTCGGTAAGCTCGGCTGGTGGTGGTCGCCCTCCGCTCGAAGAGGACCTGCATTTCAAGCTGCAAACGCTTCAGGACATGTTTACGAGCACCCGTCCGGTTAGTGTTCTGTATTTACGAGGCGACGAGCTCGACGACCCGGATGTCCATCCCGTATCGCTTCCCGGCGAGTCGCTGGATCTCGTCAAGACGGAGTCTAGGGAGACATCTGCCTGGCGGAGCGAACGAAACTCCATTACGGGGTCTTCTTTGGTATCGCCGTCACCAAGCTCCCTTTCCTTACACTCACAAGCGTCAGCAGTAGGTATGAACCCGCAATGGCAGGGATTCCAAAGGGTCGGCTCAGGAGAGCCAGCACCAGGACCAGCCCTTGACCAACCGACCAAGATCAAGCAGACGCGCGACGAGTCCGGAAATTTGAGCGCATGGATAGAGGCTTTGGGGGTGGACCCGTCCTATCGCCCACCGCCCGAACGGAGCAACAAGCCCGTTGCTTGCTTCTACATAGCCAGACAATACTCGGAGACGGAGGGAAGTCGCGAAATACATCGCGCCGTTTATTTGATGCAGCGGACTGCCAAAGAATTCGTGTCTCGGGTGGCCGCAAAGTGGCGTCTTGACCCTGCAAAGGTTGTCAAGGCGGTGCATGTTCTCCATCGAGGTCTCGAGGTCGAGATGGACGACGATGTCATCCAGGAGCTCAGTGAGGGCCAGGATATGGTTTTGGAGATAAAAGAAGTTGGCAGCGGAGCCTCTCCTCCCCCGAAACGAGAATGGGACATGGCGGTGGACGCGCCAGGCGAGAGCGATACCGCGTCTCCGACAGCGACCACGGCGCAAGTCGGCTATGAACTGCGGTTCATGTTTTAATCCTGGGACGTCGACGAACAACACATCCCTTACTAATCACAGCTGAGGGCTGTCGTTACCATCGGAACGAACTCTCACCATCGTCGGCCACACCGGCAATATAGACATTCGATTATGTAATGTTTCTTCTTCGGTCGGATCTGTCGCCAGGTCGGCCTCTTTCACGAGCATACACGCAGGATCATATGGTTGGGGGATTGTCTTCTTTTTTGGCGTTCTACGATCGTCTGCTTCTTGAGATACCAATCTTGTCCCTGTGGATAAGGGCTAGCTTTTTTTTTCTGTTTCCCTACACATGCCCCAGGTTCGGGCTGCATATACCCGCATCTCTGGGGGCTTTCCATTGATTCTCTCACAAGCAACAATATTACATCTTACGCCGTAATGGCGAATTCACATCACGTTTCAGCCCTTCGTCTTTTGATATTGTGGGCGGTCATTGCTTTTTGTGACCTTTCTGAGTATATCGACATGGATGGGCTAAGCTTGTGGTTGTACATCGAGTTGTCGAAATCCTCTACTGGCACGCACTACCTTTTTACTGACGGCCGATTCATGAGATTTCTTTTCTACAAGATACCCTTTTCAATATCGTCAGCGGCTATTGGGAGATTCGCGAAGGATGTAGCTAGCCTGCAACCGTGGTTTATGTTCTTCCCAAAACAGCATAGAACCAGTCCTTGCGACACCTTGGATCACAATCTCCTCTCCGCAAGTCGTCGTAATCAACAGTGACACAAACAGCAGTTAACCCCAATATGAGTTCCAATCTCCGCGAAACGCTTTGTTGTCAAGCACGCTTGTATAGCAAGGGCCGTCATAATGGCCTGAGAGCGGGTACCACGGCGGCTTTCCCTTCTGTCAGCGATGATGAATGCGTAGGGCCGGGGGATCTCCACCCTACGAAACGCCTGCCATTCTGGGAGGGTTCCATTCTGTGGACTTCTGATGCAAGTGATGCAGTGCGGGTTTAAGGCCGGATGCAACACCAGATGGCCAGGGATTTTTGATCGACGGCTTCTCGAAGGTGATTGGCGCGCGCCGATGTTGTCCCCTACCGGAGCTAATTTCGCATCGTTCGAGGGCTCATTTCAGACACGTCCCTGGAGTAAAATGCACTGCAAGTGGCCTTTCCAATAGAGCCGTTATAGTACGTTTCAGCATGTTTTCCCGTCATTCCTGCGTGATGGAAACATTGAGCAGGTCTCAGACAAGCCCCAGAGAATCTCGATTGCATCTTTGCATAGATGGTTTTCCGTTTATACCTTATGTTTCAAGACTACTTACAGTAACATAAACAATCATTACCCCAAGTCGGCGGGGTTGAAGCATTGAGTCGACGGTTTGACAGTTTTCACTCCATCGTGATTCGACGGGAGCCGCCTTCCGCGCTTGGGCCCTGATAGGTTGAAAATCGGTGTCCATCACGTGGTCAAAGACCGCGCGACTCGATCACGCGCCTGCCCTTTATCATGCGCCCTGAGCCATTTTTTTCTCGCGACAAGTTGCCGAGAACGGCCCCCCGCGATGCCGCCAGACCCGTTTCAAAACTGCGGAGAGACGTTGTTGACAGAAAGCCGACAAAAAAAGGACAAAAGAGTCGTCCCCTGGCAACCGATGATCTCTTGTCTTGGCAGTCTTGAGCTTACGTAGTTCGGGGGTTTGGGCTAATTTTGTTTTTTCTCCTCTCTTTCCAGCCCCCTGCGGGGACATGCATTGCGACCTTTGATCGAGCTTTCCCGTCCCGTCGTACCGGCAATCCAGTGCTTACCAGCTGGAGGTACCTTGTCGTACTGTATGAATTGGGTACAGTACCGGTATGTCAAACGTGTATGCTCAACTTCATACAAGCGCTGCTTGGGTAGACAGGACTTCGAAGCTGTCAGGATTGTCCAGCGCCGGCCAACTCTGGAAATTATCGAGGTTCAAACTGCTTCCTCGCAATCACCGAGCCTGTCATTGTTGCTGGCCTGCGATGATAACTCTACGTCGTAGTTCAAACGGACAGTTCGGTGATAAGCCACAATGATCTGCACCTCTAGTCGATCGCTTGGCCGGACATGCCTGCCCAATCTGGTAATCGTGGCGAATGGATAATCAATGTCGGGGTAACCTTACCAGCCACATCCTGCAGTACAACCACTATCACCACTCCTCTAACTCGATATGCAAATAATTGCGATTGGACTCCACGACTATCACATCTCCTTGTTGTCATACTACTGCGTAGTCTCTGGACGATCGTCTTGTGATCAAGGGAGCCTGCTGCTAATTTTAGGGTTTCCTTAAACAGTCCCTGCAGCTTAGACCATGTTCGGGTTGGAGCAATTTCGAGAGCGATGAGTACTGCAGCGGTCTCCTGATACGGGCTACCCCTTTTCTTGCATGAGAACACGCCATTAGAGATCAAACGTTGATAAAGTACCAGGAAGCACGTGGTCCAGTAGACCGCACCACCGTGCCTTACGCCCACATTGCTCCCTTTCCCCTGCAGTGAACGGCGGCACCGTTTCTTCCAATGAGGTGATATATACAGCCCAGCCGTTTTCCAACGCCCCGGTCCGTTGTACGCCATAGCGCAACGGAATCACCTTGAGCCGTGGACACAAGCGTGTCCCTACTGCTGTGTTGGTCCAACCCTTCTTCGACTCTGCTGTCTTGGCAGTCCACCCCATTATTGTCTCTACAGCAACATATCGGGCGGGAAAAGGACGTTTTGGAATTCTTGGTGCTACCCGCATGTTCAGCCGCATCTGATGCTTTGGGAGGTCTGTCTCAGACAGGCATTGACGCCTGGTTAGGGTGTGCGGAACGGGAGCAGAGAAAGTTCGACAGGTGAGGACGTTGAGGAGTGTTAGTAGGCTCTCCGTATCAGATAATCGGCGTCCTTCTGTTACAGTGTACGTCGTGTACATCCAATGATATTGACAGGAGGCGCCCAAGTACTCAGGGCAGAGCGACGTGGAATCGCAGAATGACCCTGTGTTTGTTCAAGCAGTGGCATGATCTGCATTGAACTTTGGATTCTCTTAACGTCAGCGCTCCTCAACTCTCGCCCAGCAGCCTGTAATTTCCCTTTACACATGTGAAGTGCTGGATTGGGTTTCTTCACCTTGCACAAGGGACATCAGTTGGGCATCAGGCTTTAGTGACTGACGTCAAAGTTGGTCAACCGAAGTGAACGTGTCTTCCTTTTCTGTCTGCTCTGGCAGAATAGGGGCTGACAGACGGAATGTTTTTATCCGGATCAATCATCGGCCTTTACAGCGCTGCCAGACCGTGACGGTGAGCAAGCGGTCTCGACAGCTGGCATAGTACGTCAGATCAAGCTGGACACCAAGTCAAATTACCTGATGTCCCCCTAGCAGCGGCCATTTTAAACTTCTTGTTGCTTGTAACGGCACAGACTCACTGACCATACTAGACTGCATCAAGAGTCCTATGTCAACTCGCTTCGTCAGACTCTCCTTCTCAACCACTGGCGAGAGGCACCAACCCTTCAGCCGCTGGAACGGAAGGGAATACAGAAAGGGGAGAATGATGGGGCATGGCGCCACTGATTCCCTTACAGTGTGTTGTTACTAAACGGTGTGTTGGCACCCTACCCGCAGGAATGCCGTGCCGCCCGGCTCCTTCCTTCCCCCTCGTCAACCAATCGCATCCAAATCTGGCCCGGTACAGAAACTGTCCAGCGTGTGGCCGCTTATGACACGTATCTGTGACGGAGGGTTGTCAGAGAGACTGCTGGCTTGCTAAGCAACGAGACGGGAACCACGACCAACGACAGCCGCGCGCAAATAGGCATGGCGGCTTTCAATACCCGACGACATGATCACTGGGCTGGAGTTGTCTTTGGCCAGCTATTGTGTTCCAAACAAAGGGGACTGGACGGCGTATGAGAGGATCAGAGGTTGATCGCGGTAAGGTCAATGCCGGCTCGTCGTCATAATGCTCATAATTCATGACTCCTGGCCGCAGTGGCCCAACCCAGCGACAACACTGGACAACGGACATACTCATCAAGACCATGGGCACAGTATTGGCCAGAAATCTTGCCTTGAGCGATGGCTTCAATGTGATGCTTGCTGTAGTTGTCTGCCACTGAGCATGTAGCTCCTGAAACGCACAAAGAGTGACAGTGACATGTGGCAGATAGCAGATTCCAAAGCTGATGCTGTGGCTGGAATGTTCTTCTCTCGCCTTACGTCCACCGCTGGTACACAGCTACCCGTCATCGTCGCTCCGCTTATTTATGCCCCCTTTATGCTTCGTCCGGGGAACAGTCGAGGTATGGGAACCGAACCGGAGCCGTCAAAGCAGCCACACTTTCGATGAAGCCGTGGTGGAATTGTGGCTGATGCGCGATGACCTAACCAGCAGCAACTCTGCTCGTAGTTTAAGTCTCGCACGCTGTCGTTGCTATGTCTTCTACTCTGACGTGTGTCTCAGCTCGACAGGGGCATGATAAGACCTCATCGTGACTGGGCTTCAAGGTTCAATTTACTCAGGCGCGTTCGTTTCCATGTGGCTAGTGTGAGTGGCTTTGTGGCGCCCGGGCACTTTGCCGGATTGCTGTGGCTGAGTAGCTGGTGTGGCTCACTCAGCACGTGTCCTGGTTAGGGTACGAGGAGGAATATCGCCACAGCATCACCGAAGGCCCGTGGAGGACATAGGTAGAAGGATGCGGGCGTGCACGCAGTAACGTATTCATGCAGCTTCGGGGGCGTGTAGGAGCTAGTCTGAACCACAGAGGCACCGTTGCAACACGCCCCGAGGATAACGCCATAGTGCAGGTACGAGCAGAGCGCGACGAGGGGTAGCCAACCCGAACCACTGGACGAAGTCCGATTCAGCGAAGAGTCTCTTCTGGACTGGGCTCAGGGGTTGAAGTGTGGGTGGATAACGACCCCTTACTAGCCACAGACGCACCACTTTAGACATTGGGCAACACGATGATAAGAACGTAAGGTTCCCCGGCATAGCAAACATACGGTAAGACAGGAAGAGTCATCCAGGTGCCCAAGGACTACCCGACGGAAGCAGAAAGGATTTCAACAAGCGTGGCTCTAAGGAAAATGCTCGACTGGACAGAACATCGTAGGCATCCTCAACCATCCCCCGCAACTTCCTCTCAACCAGAAGCCAAACTCCAGCCACAGATTGTATCCAACGTGCCCGCTCGACATCAATGGTCAAGCCAATGACACCTGCAGATGAACAAGAGAATATAGCCAAATAAGGCAGTTGTGGCGAGTGCGTAGGGGACTGCTGTTCAACAGCGAAGTACCGGCTGGAATCGACACCCAAGGAAGTACCCTGCGGAAAGTCCTAACAGATTTGCCACTACGGTCCGTCTAAGAAGCACACTCCACCGCTCGACCGGCATTTGAGCGACTCGGATCTACCATTCGGCCATGTCCACTGAGGAAGCGAGTTATATTTGGAGACTCCCGATAGTTCTGGCCCTGTCGATCTCTCTCCCATCTACGAGACATGACGAAGTTCGATCAACATGGTTGTACGCTTCTGAAGTACATCACCGTGGCGACTCGAGTGGCGTTGGTTGTGGACGGTGAGGCGCAGCATCGCCACAAACGGCAATTGATGTTCGTGAGGCGCGCGGGGCTTGAGACCTGTGGCTAGTGCACCATTGGTCTGGACTGTTTAGATGCGTGTTGAGAGCTGCAGCGAGGAGAGATCGACAGCGGCGGTTGACGACGCTCGCAGTGAGCTGGTTGCCATTCAAGTGGCATCGTGGCATGTCGACACAGCAGCGAGGAGAGAGAGACGTCAGGAGATCATATGATGTTAGCTGCAGTTGCTGCAGGGGTTGGAGTCATCGAGCCATGGAGGCCAGTAACGGTCGTTAAGGTTGCGCAAGGGGTCAATCCTCCAGGGTCCACAGACATGAGGATCTGACCGGTCCTGGTGCTGGAGTGGTTAGGACGGCATCCTCTTTCCAGGGCGTGAATCCTACAGGTCAAGGCCGGGTGATACGAAAAAGTGCCAAGTGCAATTAATGGTAGTAGCTTCATTAATATTCATTATGAATGACTTAACATAATCCCCTTGTGGTGTAGTTGGCTATCACGTTCGGCTGTAAATGTTATTTGTTACCGAAAGGTCACCGGCTCGATTCCGGTCGAGGGGAGTTTCATTTTTGCATTGATCATACATCCGGCACTCATCGTTTTGGGAGGTGTTGCTACGAGGTGTACCCGTGCTCACTATTTTATTTTGCATTGCTTCATATGGAAACGAAATAGTGGGCAGGGGTACGTCTAAGTCTCTTCGCTCAGCCTATCTTTTCGAAATTTTGCGTTTTGGTCCATAACTGACATGCCTCCGGGTAGAAATGACCGGCCGTTCTTGTATGCATTCACCTAGAAATGAGCGAGCTACCTTGTGTCATGTCACGTACATTGGAACATGATATCAAGCTATAGCAGTTTATAATTGTGCTTCTGGAAGCTATATAACATTCCTATGCTAACTGATGTGCTACCGTCGCCCAATCCACAGGAACCAATCAAACCGAATACCATTTCAATAACCCAAATATGTGGCCGTCTAACCCCAACCCCCAAGCATGCCCTTTAGTCTAGCGGTAACATCACTCATTCCGCCTGCATCTCAATCCCCAGTCCGGTCCGCGCTCTCTGCTCGCTTCTCGACCGCCGTGGAACAACATCCTCCTCCTCCACAGCCGCAGCAGCCACATCCCCAAACCCCACGACTCTCCCATCAGCAAGCATGATACCACCCGACCCAGACCCGGAAGAGAGATTCCGTGTCATGTTCTCGCCATCCAGAGTCTGGCCGTTGGTTTGGGTGCTGGAGCGGTCGCCTCTGGGAAACATCCTTCGCCCACGCGTTGGGGCGGGTGATTGGGACTGTGAGTGGCCGGCAGGTTGCGACTGGCGGTGGGAGCCTGGACTGTACGAGGTTCTTGGAGGGGCGTTGTCACTTAGACCTTCCACGGGCTCACGAGTACCAAGACTATGTCGATCCTCCCATCTTCGGTAGCTTGTGTCGATGTCTGGGAAGGCATTGCCTTGTCTAGGCGATGGTTCTGTCTCAGTGTGGGATACACGGCGTTGTCGTCTCGAGGTCGGGATGAGGAAGGTGGGAACCAGTCGCGCCATGCGCCCGTGGCTGGGAGAGGGTGATAGACCACCCCTGCTGAGCGGCGAAGATTGTGTAGTCCTGCTTGTTGTCGCTGGTGCTGATACATGTGATTGATCACTGCCGCCGCCACCTGACGGGTTCCGTGACATTGGTTGGGATGAGTAGCCTCCCACTGGCGCCGTCAGCGGTAGGAGAGAAGAGCGATCAAGAGTACGTGGGGAAGGGGGTTGCTGTAGGGAGGGATATGAGAATGATAGCGGATCATCCTTGACGTCGAGATGACCCAAGCCGGTTGAATCAACTCGGCTGAGCGTAGGGTGATAGCTCTGGGTTACCCATTGCCTGATTCTAGGTGGTTCGAAAGGTGGCTGGCTCGGACTGGTCATGCGATCATCCTCAGCGAGGCGCTTCTGTAAAGGAGGTACGAATGGTGTTGTGGCAAGGCCAGGGCTAGAGGTGAGGCTGCGAGTCCCACTTCTGCCAGCAAAGAGTGAACCAGGGACAGAAGGAGACGTCTTTAGTTTCGTGTTGTTGAACTCTTGTTCGTTCTCTGCCAAGCCCGGCCCCGTTGACGGCAAGCTGTCTTGCAGTTTCTGAAGGGTTGTGGCCGTCCAGCTCGAGGGGTGTGCGGCTACTGTAGCCAGATTGTGGTAGAACTCGGCTGGAGAAACGGGTAGTGCGTTCGCCTCTCTAGCCATGGGACCCGCGTGTTGGTCAGTATTTCCTGTAATCCGACGAGGACCTGGTGCCATCGATCCTTGGCTGAGCCGCCGTCCAATGGTCTGGATCAAGCTACGTTCCTCATCCATAGGGACAAGTCCCTGCCTGATTCTGTGGAGTTGTACCTCTGCGGCACTGCCTGCGGTGAGCGAGTGTGGACTCCGGTCTCTCACGTTTGTGCCGGTGCTGGAAATAGTGCCCTTCGCGATCTCGCGACTTATACTGACACGTGGATCACTTATGCTCGTGTCTCTCCATGCTCCTGCGTGGTCTTTATACCGGCGAGCTTCAAGTCTTCTGATTGCTCGATGGTTTGGAACAACGAACTCCCAATCAGAATGTTGCCGGGCGGGCCTGAAGTTTGGATCCTCGGTTGTTCTTGTGGTGCCATGGACTGAACCCTCAAGTGGTGAATCCTTGTCTGCGGGTTGGCCAACTGTGACTGTCACGGCATCATCGTCATGGTCACCATTGCCATTTTCAGTAAGGTCGGATGGCTCTGAAGGTACCGGTATGGTACGTTGTTGGGGATACGGCACATGCCAATGGTACGGATTGTGCCCAAAGGTTGGGCTTTCTGCAGATGGCGACTGCATCTGTCTAGTTTCCCAGTCGTCGTGCTCAACGAAACCAGGCATGACACCAGAGCCACTTGCGCTGGTGCTACTCTGACTTTGTTGTGTCATGCTATCCGTTTCCGAGGAACTGCTTGCTCGCTCGAAGACTGACGAAGGTGGTATGGCTGAAGATCCCTCGGTAGCATGTCCATGTGATGCCTGCTGAGATAGACGATCGATCTCCGTTTGTATCTTGTCTAGTTGTTGCTCTATATTTGTGATGACAGTCCCAAGCAGTTCTGGTGCCTTTCTTTCCAGCTTTTTGAGGTTGTCAAGTATTTTTCTTCCATGGATTGCAAAGCGTCGATAGTCATCAGGAAGGCCACCCCCGGATTGCTCGTTAGCCTTCCGGTTCGCCTCATCAAACGAACCACACCACACAGCCGCCGCACGTTCTGCCCAGAAAGGGGCTTGCTTCTCCTCGCCAAGAGTATCGATAAAGAAGGCCTGCACCACGCTGTGAACGCGCAGAATGTCGAGATACTCTACAGATCTTTCATAGCTTATCTTGGAACTTCGAGAACTCACTGGCGAGCCGCCCTTAATCTCTGTTCGTTCGATCAAGGCAAAAGCTATCAGTGTTCTCAGTGTGTTAGTAAGATTGGCTGGGCGGCGGGAAGCATTGCGCGTTTTGACAGGCGTTCTGTTATCCAGAGCCGAGAGACCTGTGTATCGTACGATTAGCGGCGGGAACAAATCAAGACTCGCTACCTGATTCGACTCTTACCTAAAGCAATCATCCCTACCGGGATCTGTTGGTCGAAGAAGACCAGGATGGCCATAAGATTCAACGCCGCCGTGGCACCCCGTTTCTGCAGTTGATCCCGGACAGCCTTGTAGGCCGACAAACTGCCAACATGTGGCCGAGTTCTGTACTGTCTCAGGTATTTGGACAGGGGATCTTTCGTAGCTTTCAAATGCCGTGCGGCCACATGTATCATCAACGGCAATCGCCCCATCAGTTCCGCCAGCTCCAGAGCCCTAGCTCGGTCATCCTCGGTCCAAGGTGGCTTCTTGTCCATTTCCTGCAGAAGAAGCTCCTGGGCCTCTTCAGGTGATAATAAAGGCAGTTCCATCAGTTGGGGATTGTCAAAGTGGTAATCCCCAGCAACAGCGCGTTCCGTCGAAGTAAAGATCAAGCTGGTATCTTGAGCATCTGGTATGAAGTCTCGCAAGCTAGGAGTGTCGAAGTGAACGCCATCCAGAACTAGTAACCAGTCCTTCCTGTTGTTCAGCCAATTCCGTACAATGGAGGCAACTTCTGTGATGCTTTGTGCTTCTTCCATGCCCTCGTGGTGGACCAACCCCTGAATAGCTTCGTTCTTTGCAATACGCCAGTAATTGTACTCCAGCTCCTGCTGAGATTTGGCCCGGACCCAGTACATGCCACCTGGATAGTGATGTCTATGCTGAAACACGTATTGACGCGCAAGGTGCGTTTTGCCACCGCCGGGTAAGCATTGTATGAGAACAGCCGATGTGCCCTGGGATCGTCTGGCCGGATCCTTAAGCATATTATGCAATGCCGCCATCTCTCCATCGCGGCCGACAAAGTAAGAATTCGGACGGAAAGGCTCCGGATGTATGAAGAGAGGTTCCTCTGTGGTCGGAGAGGCCGTCAAGTCTATAATTTGCGACTGGGTAGTCTCCGGATCAAGAGTGAGTGGTTGTTGTGTAGCCACATGTCCGGCCATTGTGTTGGATGACAAAGAGGCGGCGTCAATATCCTCGCGAATGAAACTATCGGTTTGTGTGTTGGGGGGCACATTGCCAATTTGTCTCAGTTGTTGCTCGTAGAGATCAAGGCGTTGCCGGACATGACGGTCCTCAAGCTCTACGTACCACCGTACTTGAATGACACCGGGTGCTTCTCTCACCCACTCCTGCAACGCAGTTGAAACCATGCGGTACCCGGGTGCAGTCACACTATCGAACTTGCACATGCCAGAATGGGGGGCTTCGATTCCATAGTAGGTGACTCCCGGTAGTTGTGGGCTGGCTGAGCCAGGGTCAACGACCATGACTCTGGATAAACTCACGTCAGCAACCAGTTCAGACCTTGCTTGATCGACAGCAAAGACCATGCGGACTTACTTTGACCCCTTGATGTCCGTCTTATGATTCTCATGGGCCATGTGGATCTGAAAACGCTGGTAGATGTCGAGAAAGTGATTGTTGATGTTCTGTAGCGTCTCGTTATCCCGCTTGAGTGTCTTGAGCAAGTGAGGCTCTGTCTCAAACAGCTTTTTGGGTATGACGACGTCCGACATATGCTGAAGGATAGTGCCCCAAGTTGCCAACCCGGACCCCGTGTGCGGAGTACCAAGGAAGATGATGCCGTACGTGGACACGTATACCGACCGTAGATCATCATGGCTGCTAGTCCGTACGTCGTTAGAGTACAGCAGTGCTCGTTTGGTCAAGATACCGCCCAGACTGTGGGCGACCCATATGATGGGATGCTTCAGTGTCCCTTCACTCTTTCGATAGTGGGCTAGATTGGTTACCAAGGTCTGCGCATGGTGATGGATGAAGTTGTTGCTCGCGCTCCGGTCGTTACGGCTGGAATAGACATCGGCATTGTAACCGTAGACAAGCACGTTTGCATGCTCTGTTCGCAAGCTGGCTGGAAGCAGGTCCGTAGGCCAGAAGACTCCGTTGTGCGCCGTCCAGGTCCTCTGAGGGTCACCATTCAGGCCATGGACAAGAATAATATCGACCTTGGCTTCCGGGTGTGTGTACACTGCTGTGAGCTCATAACGTGATATTTGCTTGTTGACTGTTCCCTGCGCCGTACCATGTTAGCGAACTTCTTGCGGCCCGATCCGCACCCACCACTAATGGTCTGAAAACTGGCCGTTTGCTCGTTTCCCTAGGTCTCGCACAGTGGCGAGGCAGAAGACACTATGGTAAGAAAAAGAATGCTTACCATGCTCTTTGACTAATGAGTGGGCGCACTAAGGAGCCGAATGTGTACAGTAATAGGTCCAGTCGAGGTCTTGTGCACTCTCGAGGCCAGGTAAGAAATGAAAGAGCAGACTCGACATAGGTGTAGTATGTTACACGCCTGCTAAGCTTGCCGATAGGCTGCTACAGCATTGCCGCTTATGCAGTAAGGACTTCAAGGGATTGCGGAAGTCTGGGCGGCAAACACAATGAACGAGTGAGCCTGAAGAAAACATCATCCTCGAACTTACCGCAGCCAAAGCAGTACATATTCGGTATAATGAGGCTTGCAATCGTCACGAGGTTGACCGCTCCGCTTGACATCTTCCTTCGGGGTCTCAGAGCCGACCACCTTGGCCAGGTGATACCCCCTGAGTTGGGACACCTTTCTGACGATGGCTGCAGGAGTCCCGCTGTTTCATCGCTGGATCGGCGCCCAACTATAGCCCTGTTCCGCGGCAAAGTAGGTGCTTATTCTTTTAAGCGCAGGCAGAAGTCTCGCGTTTACGATCCAGCACTGGCCGGATCGCCCTACCACTGCGACCAGGGCGTCGACCGTCGACGTCCTTTCGCATCAAAGCGCAACATCTCTTGAAACACCCCAACAGATAGCGACGGAACACAAGGTTTGACGGGCCGTAGCCGTGTGGTACCATCCAAGGTTGCACAAGGCACCAAAACAGTGCTGTCACAGGGGGGGCTAAGTCAGATGACAGGCATGGATTCCCCGCAGACAGCAGGTTGAACACTGTCTGCCTTGAACAACTTGCCCGTAGTGCGACCAATCGATGCCGAAGCTGTCTTCGGCCAGAGTGTCTCTCACGGAACGGTGGTCAATATCATCGATGCTACGGCCAGGTTGGTCCGAATACTTCAGCTGCCGCTCGACGCTTCATAATGCTTCAAAATAGGACTCGAAGGTCGGCGCAGTTGCTGTTCCCTCTCCCGTACGGAGGATGTAGGCTGGCGGCTGCCTCGCTACTAATCAGATACGTTTACCTTGGCCAGGACATGGACCGTATGAGGTAAAGCCATATATGTCAACCATGAAATGGTTGCCGTTAAGCGGCAGGTAAGTCGTGGTCCGTACTAGAGGTAATGAGATGAACTAGCTAGCATTAAAGGTACCTAGGTACGTCACTGCCCAGAGCTTATCGCTTATCGCATCCTGACCTCATCCTACAGGTACTTTTGAAGCTTGGGAAGTATTTGGCCAACCATCAAGGTATCCCCAAAAGACCAGCGGCTATACTACACCTAACAGAATGGGGGAAGATCAATCAGAAAGCTCCCATCGCTCAAGGCGACGGAAAGAGGAGGATGCTGAACAAGACCATGACGAGTCTTTATCACGCAAGAGGAGACACCATGAGCGCGACAGGGACGATAAACGAAGACACCGGTCTAGATCCCGGTCAGGCTCTAGAGACAGGAGGAAACGCGCACGATCAGAGACGGAGGATCGGTCAGATAGACCACGATCTCGCGAACGACGCAAACACGACGACCGGGATCGGGAGCGCAGAAGCTCACGCGATCGCGATTCGCGCAAAGACAGACACAGACATCGAAGCAGATCCCCCAGCGGTGATAGGAGAAAAGACAGGGATACCAGTCGCAGCCGCCGTCACCGCAAATACCACACCTCCGAATCACCTGACCGACTAGACTACAAATCCAGCCGGCAAAAGGAAGACTCCCACCGCCAACGCCGCCGCCGCTCGCCCTCCACCGAAAAAGCCACCTTCTCCGCCTCCCGCGCCGTGGTGCGCCAGTCCGGCCCCCTCCCGGACCAAGACGCCTCCTTCGCCATAAGCTCTGGTCTAGAACCGGAGAAACCCAAGGAAAAGCCCAGCTTCAAACCCTCCGGCGCCCTCGCCGCCGCCGCCAACGCCGTCACCACCGGCGCCGGCGAGACCGTCACACTAAAATACCACGAGCCGCCCGAGGCGCGCAAACCGCCGCCCAAAGACCGCTGGAAGCTGTTCGTCTTCAAGGGCGACGCGGTGGTGGACACCATCGAGCTGAGCCATCGGTCGTGCTGGTTGATCGGGCGGGAGACGGCGGTGGTGGACCTCCCGGCGGAGCATCCGAGCATCAGCAAGCAGCATGCGGTGGTGCAGTTCCGGTATACGGAGAAGAGGAATGAGTACGGTGATCGGATCGGGAGGGTGAAGCCTTATTTGATTGATCTGGAGAGTGCGAATGGGACGGTGTTGAACGGCGAGAAGGTGCCGGATAGTCGGTATTTGGAACTGAGGGATAAGGATGTGGTCAAGTTTGGGCAGAGCACGAGGGAGTATGTGCTTATGCTTGATAGAGATTAAGGATCGTTGGTGCTCAGTTGAAGAGCAGCGCACTTGATATGATCTGGACATGAGCATGAAGTCTTGGAATTGGTAGTATGTAGAGAGCCAAAAGACATCAGACATCGTCCGCTCGAGTAGACAGTACGCTGTTCTTTTCCTTCTCCTTTTAATACTACTGCATGTCCTTGCTCCGTCACGTTGTTGATGATACCCCAAAATCTGACGCTATCCTTCCTCGGGTGCCTCACGCAAACATTTGGTCTACTCGATCCTTCGGCAATGTCCTTCTTGAAGGCTAATGCCGTTATGCAAGACTGAACTCCGGGATCTCTCCCATCTCCGTCTTCAACTCGCCGCCAACCTTATATGACACCCTCCATCGTAACTTGACGGACTCAACCTTGTTACTCCTGTCTCCAGCACGCCACACGACAATCTTCTGCGTAACCCCCTTATTCTGTTTGGGCAGTAGACTCCTGCCTGACTGGGGCTCCAGGTTGAGTTCGTATCCCTGGCAAGATCATGTCAGTGACAATGTTCATAGTAGTTGTAGTAAACGATCGAGTCGACCTACCTTTGTGACAGCAAGCTGGAAGTGCAGCTCAGATACAGGTTGTGGTGTGTTATTGGTGAAGGCAAACAGGAGATGTATGGGTTGCGGCTCGATCCTACGGGCTGAGAATTCTATCTTGAGGTTGGCATTGCTAACGACCTGGTTGTGCTCCTTCGGCAGCGTGTTTTCTGAGGGCAATGCGGACGAGAAGGACCATTCATCGTCATCGTTGGCTGTGGCAGAGATGACCTGTGGTGCTGGATGAGACGCAGGAACAGGCGTGGATGGCTTGGACGTGAAGGTCGGTGAGCTGAGGATGGCAAAGGGGTCTGCTGAGGCAGGAGCTTTAGAGGGCGCTGCAAATGCTGACTGCATGGACAAGGGGGGCTGCGGAGTGTTGGAGGATGACCCAGAGGGCGCTGAGCCAAACGCTGAAAAAGCGTTGAATCCTGGCGGAGGTGTGGAAGTCGATGATGACGGACCGCGCGCGGTGTTGTTCTGTGTTATTGACGATAAGAGCGCGGGGCCTGGTATGTCTGTAAGGTTTTGTGTTAGCCTCAGCTCACAAGCACCTATGAGGTCAGGTCAAACGAGGAAGACCTACTAATATTTGCGCCAAAACCCAGAGCAATCCCGCCGCCCGTTCCAAAGTTTCCAGAGTCGCCGATCGAGAGGCCTAACAGATCATTCTCAAGAGTTGCAGCACTGGATCCAGGTTGGCCTGACGCGTCGCCGTCATTGGTGTCCGCGTCGCCGTCAAAGTCTATCAGAGAAAGCTCGTTTGCAGCGCTCTTGCCTGCACCATTGCTGCTGGTGCTGACCGGAGCCCCTCTGGCGATCTGGTTGGCTGCATCAACGTCCCCTTTCTTCATAAGCTTGTACCTCTCCACGGTGCGGTGTATACTGTCATTGATCTCCAGCAGCTTGGCAACGGCTTCATGATCGTCAGATTCCTCCTCGCACATTTTCTGGATTTTTGGTTGAGCACTTGAGAGTGCAGCGGCAAGCTCGGAGAACACATCGCCTTCCTGCATAGTGTCGCCGGGTTTGAAAGCCTCCAGTCTTTCCTCCAGCAACCTCGCCTTCTGTTGGATCTTGGAGACATCCTCTGCAGCCTTGGCCCGGTAGTCGACCTTTGACCTCGTGTCATAGCCGGCCATGACCTTCATCAGCCGGTTCGCTTCTTGGAGATCCTCGGGTGTACCCCTACGAATCAATTCCTGTAGCTTGGCGGACTGCGCCTCTCGTTCCTCCGCCTCCATCTCTTCTGCTGACTTGAGGTTGTCGCTCGGGTTCAGCACGGCCGCATCCTCCCGACGAACTTCGGGGAAGGTATAGCCCTTGTAGCTGAGCAACCGATGCATATCCCTGATAAACCCCAGATCCTCCTTATGCCTGCTCGTTTCGCATATCGTGCCCCGCCATTCCTCAATCTGCTCCAGAATCTTCATCTGCACCCTCGACGGACGTATAGGCGGTCGCTCAGGGAAGCGACGGACCAGCTCGTTCAGGAACTCCTTGGTGCTAATCTGCAAATGGAACGGATAGCCACAATTCTTGACACAAATGTCGAGCAAATTCAGGGCCAGCATAGCGACGTTGGGATTCCTGTGGTTGATCAAGGCAACAATGGCAACCGCCGCTTCTCTTGGTGCCGACCCTTTCTTGCTGTTGATCAAGTCGGCGATCTCGAGGTTCAATGCGAGGTTGGGCTCGTAGTTGTCCGGGCTACAGGCGGCTTGGATGAAGCGCTGAAGCTGAGAGGGCGTTTGCTGGTGTCCTACAGGATCCGCCCACCGGTCCCGGGCGGCATACCGTGCCGATGCTGCTTCCATATTGATATCGTCGGAAGATTCCTCGTTGCGCGCACGCCTGAATCCGCCGGCCTTTGTCTGTTGTGAATTGGAGTAGCTGCCCCTGCACTCAAGAAAGGGGTCGCTGTACACTTGGTACCACCTTTATAAACCCAGACCGTGTTATTGAACGAATGTGAGCCTTGTTGCAATTTTCCACACAAGCAAGAACAAATACGCTCCTTCGCGCAAGTCGTAAAGTGAATACACCGCAACGGTGAGGTGATAGCTAAGATATCCAGTTGGAGTCGTGAGCTCCCCGCCGGATGCCTCGATAACTGGATACGTAATTGCTTGGCTCCCGCTAGCGGAACAGTGCACACACACGGCGCAACCGCTCCCTGAGAGCTCGAGTTGCCCCGCGATAAGCCCGTCGATAAGCTCCAACGTCACAAATCCGTAACTTTTCTCTTGACCAAAGCCCATCAGTACCTTACTTAACGCAGCAACGCCGCCAATATCTAGCTCTCCAGCTCTTGTCCCCAAACCTCTCCGATCCCATACCACCGAGTACATCGCAGAAGCCATGGTGCGCCACAAGAAAGACAACTTCTCCTCCCGAGGAAAACACATCCACCGCGGGCCCCCACGTAACACCAACCGCGACCCCGACGCCACCGGCGACTCCCCCTCCTCCTCCCGCCCCTCCTTCAAAGCCGCCTGCTGGGACCTCGGCCACTGCGACCCGAAGCGCTGCTCGGGCAAGAAACTCATGAAGCTCGGCCTCATGCGCGAACTGCACGTCGGGCAGCGGCACAACGGCGTCGTCATCACTCCGAACGGCAAGCAGGTTGTCTCGCCCGCCGACCGGGAGCTGATGGACACCTACGGCGCCGCCGTGGTGGAGTGTTCGTGGGCGCGGGTGAAGGAGATCCAGTGGGGCAAGGTCGGGGGCCGGTGTGAGCGGTTGCTGCCGTATCTCGTGGCGGCCAATTCGGTCAACTACGGCAAGCCGTGGAGGTTGAACTGCGCGGAGGCGCTGGCGGCCGCGTTCTATATCTGTGGACACCCGGATTGGGCGGAGGCGATACTGGCGCCGTTTCCGTACGGGAAGGCGTTTCTGGAGATCAATGCGAGTTTGCTGAAGAGGTATGCGGCGTGTGAGGATGCGGCGGCGGTGAAGAGGACGGAGGCGGAGTGGATGGAGAGGTTGGAGAAGGAGTATGCTGAGAGTCGGGATGAGGAGGGTGATGATGCGGATATGTGGAAGAGCGGGAATGTGAATCGCAGGCCGGTTGTGGATTCTGAGGAGGAGGAGGAGGAAGACGACAGCGATGAGGATGAGGAGGGACATGAGAGTGATGTTGACAATGTGGATGGTATCTACCTGGGTTCGGAACCGAAAAAGCCATCTAGCAGAAGAGAAGAGGAGGAGAGGGATCCGTACGCTATATCAGACGACAGCGACGACGACGACGCACAGATGGAGGAAATCCGAAGGAAAGTACTAGCGTCGCGAGCTTTCAAGGAAGAAGCAGACGAGAAGGCAACCGAGAAGAAGACACCCGAGACGATAGCACGACCATATCAACAGCTCAAGCCTGACTTGGACATCGAGCCAGACTCTGACAACGGAGAGGATGATGGAGGCAACGATGATTTTGACGATATCATCGATGCGACACCGGTCACGGATAGGATAGGCTTGGTCAAGCTGGAAAAGGAGAGAGCACGGAACTCCACCGCAAGCAGAACCTTTTCTTCTGCTGCGGTAGGGGCCCCTAAGCGATGGTAGTCTATATCTCTAGACTACCCGTCTAGTCTAAACTTTGAGAAGAAGGCCGTATTCATGGCCAACACCCCTTGATGCACCATTCATGGACCCGTTGTTTTATGTACACATCCTCGTCAGTTCTTACACGTACACTTAGACGTACAACCTTATCCTACATCCTTACAAGTATCTCTTCTCCGTGATCTCCTCGTAAGCCTGGATCTGGTCTCCCTGCTGTAACTCGTCCCAGCCCTCGAAGGAGATACCGCACTCGGAGCCCTTCCTCATCTCGGATACGTCCTTCTTGCCGTGTTTGAGGGAGTCAAGGACACCTAGTAATGAAACAATTAGCCACGGCCATGTAAAATTGCAATTGGAGACAATGTTCTTTCTTACCACTAAAGACCTTTTCTCCCTTCCGGATAACACGATACTTGGCGTTTCTCGAGATCAGTCCGTTCCGTATCCTGCAGCCGGCGATGTTCTTGTAGACACGGCCTCTGATGTTGATCGGGAAGAGCTGCAGCACCTCGGCCTCGCCCAGGACCTTGGTGGAGATGGTGGGCTTCAGCTGTTGGGAGAGCGTGTCCTTCACGGCATCCACGAGGTGGTAGATGACGTTGAAGTCCAGGATTCTGACGCCAGACTCCTCAGCCATGCGCTTGATGTGTCCTGGGATTGGGTTGTTGAAGTTGACGATATGGCTGCCAGAGATGGTGGCGTATTCGATATCCGACTCGAGAATGAGACCAGGTCCAGCCCTCAAGATCTTGGGTCGGACCTCGTTGTTTCCAATCTCCATGATGGATGCGCAGACGGCCTCGACGGATCCGTCCACGTCGCCTCGGACAAGGAAGTGGACGGTGGTGGATCCCGGTGGTCCATCTTCTTCTGGCTTTTCTTCTTGATCGCCGCCCTCTGCTTCGGCTGCCGCTTTTTCAGCCTTCACACGTTCCCGCTCACGGCGCTCGAGTTCTTGTTGGGCCATTTGAGAGACAGCTTCACCGCGCTCACTCAGCTCGCGACGGTAGTCGATAGCGTTCTTGGCTTTGTCCTCGTCTGGAGCCTGCAGGACTTGGTCGCCGGCATCAGGTAGATCCCTCCAACCCAGGATCTCGACCGGAGTGCCCGGCGGCGCTTCCTCTAATTCCACGCCGCCCTCGCTGAGCATGACCCTGATCTTGGCAAAGACCTCGCCTGCCACAATGTAGTCGCCCCTGCGAAGCGTGCCCCTCTTGACGAGCACTGTAGCGGCTCGGCCGATTGACTTCACGCTAGACTCGAGGACCCAGCCCTCGGCCATGCCGTCCTCCTCGGCGCGTAGATCGAGGACCTCGGAAAGACTGAGGATGCTCTCCTCCAGATCCTGCATACCCTGACCGGTTCTGCCGCTGACGAGAACGGTCTGCACATCGCCACCATAATCCTCAATCTCAACACCGTTCTTGGCCAGATCCGACTTGACAAGGTCAACACGGGCTTCCTCCTTGTCAACCTTGTTGATGGCCACGATAATGGGTACCTTGGCAGCTCGGGCATGCTTGAGCGCTTCGATGGTTTGTGGTTTAACACTGTCGTCAGCGGCCACCACGAGAATGACAATGTCCGTCACATTGGCGCCTCGCTGCCGCATCGACAAGAAAGCGGCATGTCCTGGTGTGTCCAAGAAGGTGATTTGCTTGCCAGCAGACAGCTTGACAGAGAAAGCACCGATGTGCTGGGTGATACCGCCATGTTCCGACGCCGCCACCGATGACTTCCGCAAATAGTCCAGCAGGGTGGTCTTTCCATGATCGACGTGGCCCATGATGGTGACCACAGGTGGTCGTGGCGGTAGAACACTAGGATCTTCCGGTGGCGGACGGGGCTTGAGGTCGACCTTCTCACCCGAGTCAACTGTGGGCTCAAAGCCGTACTCTTGCGCTACCAAGGCCGCCGTCTCGCCTGTCATGATGCTCTCCTCCGTGATGTCTTCGAATCCCAAGTCCTCGAGCTGCCGCAGGAACACATTCAACTTCACCCCGAGCGCGTCACCCAGATTCGACACACTGATATACTCTGGTAGGAAGATCGGTACGGCACCAGCCTCCGCAGCTGCCAGTTCCTGTTCTTTCTTCTTGCGCTCCTTCTCGGCCGCTCTTCGCCGTTTCCGTTCTTCATAAGCCTCTTCATCGAAATCATCCTCGTCCCGGGTGTTGTAGCGCGTGTTTCTCGGCTTTCTTGCACGCTCGTACTCCTTCCTCTCTGAGGCATGTGTTGAATCGTCGTTCTTGAGTTCATCGTTGGACTCTAGAGAGCGCGAGAAGTTTGGGTTGGTGGTATATCCGCTAGTTTCCTCCGTATTTTCGATACTGTCTTCATCCTGCCTCATCCGGTCTTGAACGAGCGTCCACACCTCATCTGGCGTCTGGGTCTCCGGAGTCTGCCTCTGTTGCGGTGCCTTGTTGTACTCTGTGAACCGATCCCGTCTTTGGCTGAAATGACGTGGTGGATACCGGGTAGGCATTTCGAAGTCGAGCGAACTAGGCGCATCATTGTAACTGTTTCGTTCGTCTGGCCGGCCCCAGTTGTCCTGGCGATCGTCCGGCCGCCTCCAAGTGTTCTGGCGATCGTTGTCGTACGGTCGCCTGTTTCTCGTCGGCATGTCGAACGGAAGTGGTCGCGGTTCCCGACGCCGAATGTGACCCCATTCCTGGTTGTCATCCCGGGTTGGTTGCGGCTGTCGATCATGGCTCTCGAAGCGCGACTCAAAGTGACTTTCGAAAGTGCCCGGCTGTCCCGGGTTAGGATCAGCAAAACGATCCCTAAAAGAAGGCCTGGGCGGCATCCTTTGTTCCAGCCTTGGTGGCGGTGGTGGTCGGCTGCGGCAGGCTTCATCTCTCTCGAGCCTAGCCTGCTCTCTCCTAGCCCGATCTGCCTCGGCCCTTGCTCGAGCGGCTTCTGCCGCCCGTCGCCTTTCCTCCTCCTGCGCTTTCGCTGCCTCTTCTCTTGCGCGGCGCTCATGTGGAAGCAAACCGCCCACAAGGCTTGGCTCTATATTTCGTCGTATCAGGGACGGCGAAGGCCCTGTTCCCCAACCCCCCGCGCTCGCAGCGCCAGGGAGCTTCCCGGTTGTTGCTGCTGGGGCCGAGGTCCCCCATGATGAGCTCGTTCCTATTTGGTTTCCGAAGGCGGGAGCTTTCCGGGGGTTTGCAGGGCTGGAGCCCGCTGCGTTGGAACGGTCATGGTCGGAATAGGCGCGAGCTTGACCCACAGGTCGACGGCGCTGCCAAAGAGCTTTCTGACACGCAGAGCAAAGGGACAGTTGGCTCTTGTTCTGTTTGACTATTAGCGTTTGAAACCGAGAAACATAAGAGTGAAGTCACGTACTCTCCATGTACAACCTCTTAACATAGTTGCTGGGGGTGGAAGCTTGATTGTCGCAACATGTCACGATATAACGGCGTAACAAGTTCCTCGAAATTTCTATGGTGTTGGCAGATCGGGAATCGGAATCAGGTACGCAGTAGGCACGATAAGGTGAGGTACTTACTATCTTAGCGCAATGCACGGGCCACAGCAGGTATCTCTGTACCAACCCACGCGGTTCGTAGGTGGTTTATTAAAAGATATGTTGGCGACAAATATCGGTGGAGGTACGGTCAGCTTGTCCATTGAAGTACTTGACAGATGATACGGCAACAAGACCAACCGTCAAGCATATCTCACGCTGTGCTTAGTCTCAGAAGCATCGTGATGCATCACGTGCCATGCGCCAACAGTCAACTTCCTTGTGAGTGCCGATGAGGTATGAAACTCATAGTGACTGCTGGGACCACAGTGGTTACTGGAAGCGAGTATACCTTGCCATCTACTACGTCGTGGTAGAAGCCACTAAGTCTGCTCTGCAGTTGACGAGAATCAACCGTCACACTCGCAGGTCGTTGTACCCGTGCTGAAGCGTGCGCCGATAAATTCCCCTCCAGGCTCATCAGAGAACTCTTTTCCTCCAGGCTCATTAGAGAACTCGTCACTGAGGCAGGGATTATGACCTTGATCTGATGGTACCGTCATTGTCGGCCTAGTGGCGAGCTTGGAGCGGATTGACACAAGTGGTTGACATCATGTCTATGGTCATTCGTTATACCCGAAAATAATACTTTGACAGAGGAAAGCAACATGACAGGACTTTATACATGTCTCGAATCGCTTGACAATATCCCCGGCATCATCCCATGTGGTCTATTGATCTTGAATATCACCGTCATACACAGTTCTGGTGGTGCTCAAAGACGGCCAAGAGGTTGTTTGATATGTTCGATAGGTGCTCACTAGCCATAACCGACGAAACACTTTATTGAGCGCGCAGTACCCCGAGTGATTACCGGTGGCTTCAAGGAATGAGTATGCCACCACCTGCAGGTAAAATAGCGGATGACGGCACCGCTCGGCCATGTCTTTTGTGCCCTAAACTTACACATTTCGAGTCGGACCGAGGCAGCCCTACTCGGGCATACTGTGTTAGGGGGGGGAACCAGTAATTCGACAAACCATAGCTTCCCCAAAAGCAGGCCAAGGTAGAGAACTTTCCGCATCACAGTACAGGTATTGTAGAGCACAGACTCGTGGAGTCTTCCCAATACCTGGACGGAGGTATCTGTCTGCTGTGACAAACTGGGTTGAGGAAGGCTTGACGCTGTATACCATTTAACGAAATAAGCATAGCTATACCGATATTCAAGCATGTGACGTGCTGATATTTGTTTGCTTTCGGTAAACCTGAGTACTAAATATCGTTATAAGACGAAGCATGCTTCCCAGCAGACGCGCTAAACCGATTCCAGGTCGTCTGGGCTTACGTACCAGTCAATCGGGCCTTTTTTCACAGAGTTGGACGCCACTAGGCACCGCTCACTTGAACAAACAAATACGACGCAAGCGAATGAGTCCAAGAACGGCCTTCTTTCCTAATTGCTTCCTCATTTGTATCACCTCTGTTTCTTGGCGAACCTCAACGGGCATGCTACCACGAGTTGTATAGCAACAACTCATGGATTCGCACGATATTCTAGAGCCACAACACCAATCTTAGCAGACCACAACACTCCAACCCTTCAGCCTGCATCATCCCCAGAGTTCCCCGGATTTCCCACCTCCACCGCAGAATCAGGGGGCCCCACCGCGCTTAACCGCTTATCTCGCCAAGATTACCCTGCTCTTGGCGACAACACCTACTACATAGTATATTCACCAACCACCATCCATTTCAACCTACAATCCTCCCACCCGGCCATCCTCTGCCCTCTCCTGTTTCTCGCCATGGTGAACAAGGCCATTGTGGTTCCCTGCGCCGCACTGGGTGCCATTGTCGGGGTTGGTTTGGTGTTCATCTACTGGTGGTTCCCACGCACGTGGAACAAGGGTAACGGAGCGGACACGGAAGCGATTGGCTTGTCGATGGCGGCTGGGGATCAAAACGATGGGCTGACGCCGGACGAGAGGAGGAGGCTTGCTGGTCAGCGGGCGCGGGAGTATCTGGCTGCTATTGAAGAGAGGAACCAGGCGAGGAAGGAAGGGAGGGAGTTCGATAAGGAGTTGCCCGTTTACTATCGGCCTTAGCTTGGGTTTGTCATGAAAAAATGGACAGTGGAATTGTTTGGACAGTCTACATGTGGGTTCAACCTATAGGTGGATGAGCGGACCAGGGTCTAAGCCATGCAGGACTAGCCCGAGTTCACCCTAGAATGCAGTACCGGCGTACCGGCCTCCGCGTTCAAGTTACTGTTGCCATGGGTTTATACAGGCATCCAGCGAGCCGTGACTGAAGAGAAGCTGGTCCCTCGTCTGTCACCACGAGAAAGCCATATTGATTGTATGTTATGAGGGTTTCGTAGCTGTCCACTTTGTTCTGGGACTTGGGCACTAAGCTTGGTTGAAACTCTGTACGCCCATGAGGCAACAACGCTTCATGACAACACAATATAGCATCTTTTTGCTAGCGCTGCATACCTCACGCTCTATAGCTTATGGCGTACTTTTATTCCTGCTTGCTTATATTGGCTGCCTATCAACCTTCTGTGGTCCACTCCTCTGTATTGCCACACAGCAGCATCTTATTCAGCCATTCTTAGAGGACGCCTTTCTTCGCTGCGTCTTACACAGTACTGTCCGCGTCATAAAAGATCGTCAAGTGACCTGCTGACTTTATCCTCAATTGCCCTGGTGTGATTCCATGTCGCCGTCCGTCAGGGCTGGCTACAGTTTTGATAGTGGTGGTCGAGTTGTGTACATCCATGCTATATGGCGCGTGGACTTTCGTCAAGCTTTTGGGGCGTACCTTGGCTCCATTGGCGCATACGTCAAGACTTTTAGCCGGACGATCATTATGCATTTCAAAATCCTGGGGAAACTTGGGGTAAGCGTCCAACACAATAACCAAGAAGATGCAGGTCCCCTGATTCGCAATGTTCTACCGGCATTTCTCCGCGCAATTCATTTACTCGGAGTGCTTGTTCTGTCCCAGTCAATATATCTGCATCAACTTGCCAAGTTTATCCGGTCATGGCGCAAGTCTACCCTACAATGATGTACAGCTTTCCGTCGACACGACGCCATGCTTGGCCCCGAATCTATTATTGTGAAGGGTATAATGCTTCACATGCGAGCGAATGAGCTTGAGCATCAAAATTGCCTTCGAGGTTCTGAGCGTACGACGGTGACATGATGGCCACATTAACCGGAGAAACGGACTGCTCCTAGGTATAAAAAGGACGCCCTCCTGGATAAGAGATCATACACTCCTTCAAACCTCCCAGCGAATATCACTACCCATTATCCATCATGGTCGCCTTCAGCTCTCTAACCCTGGCCTTAGCCGCCATCTCTGCAACCTTTGCAGCCCCAACTCCCGACGCTGACGTCCCCGACTTCGAGGTCGGAGCCCACAACCTCGCCCGTCGCCAAGACTACAACCAAAACTACAAGACCGGCGGCAACGTCAACTTCTCACCCAATAGCAACGGCTACTCCGTCTCCTTTTCCAACGCCGGCGACTTCGTTGTCGGCAAGGGTTGGTCTAGGGGAACCTCCCGGTACGCGCTCCCACTCCTCCCCCATCCCACAACCCACCCACTGATCCTCCCTCCATAGCAACATCACCTTCTCCGGCAGCACGCAACAAACCAGCGGCACGGTCCTGGTCTCCGTCTACGGCTGGACCCGCAACCCTTTGATCGAGTACTACGTACAGGAGTACACCTCCAACGGCGCCGGGTCGGCCCAGGGCCAGAAGCTGGGCACCTTCGAGTCCGACGGCGGCACCTACGAGATCTGGAAGCACCAGCAGGTCAACCAGCCCTCCATCGCGGGCACCACCTCCTTCTGGCAGTACATCTCCAACCGCGTGGACAAGCGGCCCAGCGGAGGCACGGTCACGCTCGCCAACCACTTTGCGGCGTGGCAGAAGGCGGGACTGAATCTGGGCACGCATGATTATCAGGTCCTGGCGACGGAGGGGTGGGGGAATGCGGGGGGGAACTCGAAGTATACTCTTCATGCTTGAGGGGAGGACTTGGTGGAAAACTGGCTGGAGGGGGATTAGAGGTTGTGTATGCTCGGTCGTACATAGGAGGGGGATGAACCACGTGAGAATTGGCTGGTTTGATTAGTCTTAAGGCTATCCATACTATATCACCTGTTCTCTCCCAATGCTTTTAGCTCGGCTGAGCACGTATGCTACCATATTCGCCCAGGAAATAGTCCTTGTCGATGAACTCCACGCCAGAAGGCTTGCCCACCGGCGGAGGGGTGGGCCAGCGGTCCAGCGTAACCGCGTCACCGGTGAGGGTGAAGTTGATGGTGACCCTGGGTTCGATATCCACCATGAAGGAGTACTGTCCGGGGTAGAGGATGGTGTTGCCGTTCTCATCAACGCGTCCCAGGTTGCCGAGGGTGACGGCGGGAAGGTTGACGGCGGCACTGGAACCGCCGGTGATGTTGTGCGCACGGCCGTATGCGACGAGGGACTTCTTGGGTCGCGGCTTGGGGCCGTAGTCGCCGGCCACGAACTGGAGGGCGACATAGTCGCTCATCACCTTGCCGGTGTTGGTGATGTTTAGAGGCAGCGAGGTGAAGGGGCAGGCGAGGAGTTCGTTTGTGACGAGAGTGGTGTGCTGGACCTTGTCGCAGTCCTTGACCAGGTCTTGGATGGCGAAGGAGGCACCTCCAGCCACCAGCTTGGAAGATGCTGCATCAGCGGCTTGAGGAGCAACCGCCACGCTGAAGTTGGTGTAGTGGAGGCCATAGCCGAAGGGCAAGATGGGCTCGCCAGTGTACCAGCGGTAGGTGCGGCCAGGGTTGGTCTCGCTAGGGCGCAAGCTCATGTCAGACATGCGGACTGTGTTGAGGTAGCTCGAGGGATACTGCGTCTCGGGCAAGCGGCCTGCCGGTGCGGCAACTCCGGTGAGGACATCGATGATTGCTTGGCCGCCAGACTGACCGGGGTAGCCGGCAGTAAAGAGAGCGCTGATGTTGGGGTTCTTGAGGAGTGGAGAGTCGTCCAGCTGACCTCCACCCATGCGCACCACAATCATTGGCTTGCCAAGCTCAGCCAGGTTTCCGATCAGGTCGAGCTGGTAGCCGGTCCAGCTCAGAGTGTTGCGATCATACTCCTCCGTCTCGTCTGAGGGGTCCAGACCATCGATGTAGATGATAATGTCAGACATGTTCGCGGTCTTGATGGTCTTACCCAGACCAGAAGTGGTGGGGTTGCCCTGGTTGGGGCCGTTTGCGTAGTGAACACCGCCAATGCCGGAGACGTTCATAGCAGCTGCGAGAGGGGAAATGAGGAAGGGCGGTGGCCCGAAGTAGTTGCCTTGCAGGAGGGCAGTGGCATTGGCCCAAGAACCGATGAGCGCAACCTGCTTGCCCTTCAAATCAACAGGGGCAGTGCCGTCATTTTTCAGCATAGCAATACTCTTGACGGCAGCCTGGTAAGCCAGCAACTGCGTGTCGGGGGTGTTGACGTCGGACCAGCCAAGCTGGCGGAGAGGCTGGGCATCCGGATCGTCGAAGTAGCCCAACCGGATCAAGGTTCCGTACGTCCGCACGAGGGTGGTGTCGATGTCCTTGTCGCTGATGAGGCCCTGAGCATAGGCTTCAGGGAGATGGACTTGATAGTATTCGCCGCAGTTGTTATCGACACCGGCCTTGAGGGCGTCAGCAGCAGCAGCGGGCCGCGTAGGAGAATACAGATGAGGACTGTAGACATTCTGGATAGCGTCGCAGTCGCTGAAGACCATCTGATCCTCGTTTGTCCAGTTGAAGTGGCCCCGAATGACGTCGTCGAGGATGTAGCTGTTGGCGCAGCTGGGCACACCGTTGACAGCATTATAAGAGCACATGAAAGCTCCCACATTAGCTTCGGCGCAGGCACGGAAGGGAGTCATGAAGTACTCGGCCGTATCCTGGGTCGAGATGTTGGCGTCAAACTGATAACGCCAGTTACCAGCATTGTTCTCCTGGTCATAACCAAAGACGTGCTTGCAGGTTGCAACCACACGCTTGTACTTGGGTGACACTCCGCCCTGAAGACCGCTGACCATGGCTTTGGCATAGTTGCCAGTGTAGAAGGCATCCTCCGACACCACCTCTAGTCTACGACCCCAGCGTGGGTCCCGAATGGGGTTGACGTTGGGCGAGAAGAAGGTTAGCCCAGCCCGGCCAGCATTGGAGAAGGCACGACCCTCTTGGCTGAGGGCGTTACCCACGGCTGTCATGAGCTCATCATCAAACGTGTAGCCCAGGTTGACGATGTGTGGGAAGGATGAGGAGTAGCTGAAGTTTCCAGTCGCATTGAACTGGATAGCTCCGCCGTTGGTGGCCAATCCATGGAGAATCTCGTTCCAGTAGGTGATTGGGGGCAGTCCCAGACGAGCCACGCCGGGACTGTTGTTGCCTGTCTGGTTGAACTTCTCTGCCGCTGTCATGAGGTTTACCAGTGCTTGTGCACGGGTTGTTGGGTCTAGCCTCGGCTGTCAGTAACTAAGCACGTCACGTCTTGGATGATGGGATCGAGATGGAGGCTTACCAAGGTCCATGTTGCAAACGCTTGTGTTGTGGAGAGGTCCATTCTTGCAGTCCGGGAAGGTGTCTGTTCCTGGCGCAGGCTTCTGAGCCATGGCCACAACGGCCAGGCTGGCGAGAGCAAGAGTCGTCCTCATCATTTATGACCAACAAGGAGGAAGACTGATCTGAGATAGGGATGACTGGAAGACCATGGCATGAAGAGTGAGAAGGCTACCGGTCCATTATATGTCAGGCACGCCAACCGTAGCTGGCCACGCCGTTTTGACACACCCGACCACATATGCCGAAGCCATGGTTACCTCAACCATGAGAACCTGGTATCCGTCCAGCGGTGTTCTTCCCGCTCGTTCAAATCTTCCATCGAACTGGAAGGAGCTGACGGCATCCAGCGGGGCTGGAGACCATCGAGGTAGATCTCTATACCTGGACAGTGTTTGGTGCTAACAGGGCAATGCAAACAACACAAGTAACAGCATCAGTGCCCGTTCCCCATAACAACGGCCAAGGTCGGGCGGTCTCACTGCCGGCTTGGCGGATATAGCACGGCCTACTGGGACGGGTAAAGCCGAAGCGGGGACAGTGAGCATGTCGGAGACGTCATCATTCCGTGGTTGACAAGTATGAACTCCGAATAAGCATCTTTCTCCAGACCCGAACTTCGGGAATCGGGTGATGCTTGATGGCAGTCCACCCCACCCGGGGTAACATCCCCTGCTAAATAGCCTAAACACCAACCGTTACATTGCGTCTGTGGAGCGCAGGCGCCACCCCGTTAACCGTCCATCAAGCGGGAGGAGGGGGTTGGTAAGCATCACCGCAACACGGGTGCCGGGGCATGATAGCTTCCGAGGACTGAGAGTGTCGAGTCAGTACGGTCAGGTTCGGGGTAGGACCTCATTGCCGGGTCTATACCTCCAATCTCGCAATCTCGAAGCAGAACACACACTCATCCTAACAAGACCATTATCAGAAGTATGCATTTGATTAAGAGGTACAAAGAAAACTCTATAGGTTTGCCGAAAAAAAACCACGGCAACGGCTTCGCTCTTAAGCCAAATACCAAAGAAACACAAAACAAAACAAAAGTAAACCAATCTAACCCAGAACTCCCAACCCTGGCCGTCGCGTGACACCCCCTCTATTTCTTCCCCTTCTTACTCTTCCCCGAGAATTTCCTGACCCGGAAGAAGTAGTAGAGCATAATCGTGACGAAGATATTGAAGATCACATAGACCCAGACTAGGCCGTAGTTCCTCCACCGGTCTCCCCAGTAGATGCCCACCTGCTGCGTGAACTGGTCGGCGACGGTGGCGGAGCAGTAGTGGCAGTCGGCGGTGGCGTTGGGGTTCTGGAGGGAGCCGGGGGCGCCGGCCTGGATGTAGGGGGCGAGGTAGGTGCCGCAGGTTTGGCCGGCGGGCGGGTTGAAGATGGACATCTCGGTGGTGGAGCAGGTGACGGGCCGGTCGTGGAGCTCGGTGGTGACCATGCCGCCGATCCAGTAGGTGAAGGGCGAGACGCGGTACATGAAGATCCAGAAGCCGGGCATCTGGCTCGAGGGCTGGAGGACGCCGCAGAACATGAGGGACATGAGGACCAGGAGGGTGTTTACGGCGGCGGCGGTCTGCTCGTCGGGGAGGGCGGAGATGGTCATGTGGGCGAAGGTGGAGGCGTAGATCATGAACTGGATGAAGAAGAGCAGCACCAGACCCTGGCGGTCGGAGGACTGGATGCCGGCTGTGGGGTAGTAGACGCAAGCGAAGGTGATGATGGCGGTGATGACCTGGTAGGGGACCTCGACGACGATGTTGGCGAGGAGGAAGGCTTTCCAGGAGTAGGCTTTGGAAGGTCGCTCGCGGACCTCGTAGAGGGCGCGCTGAGTGACGAAGAGGGGCTGGATTTGTTGGACCAGGGTGGTGAAGATGGTGGTGACCATGAAGATGCCGTACAGGACGTTGTACATGGAAGCCAGTGTGGCGCTGCCGGAGGACTGGTAGAAGGAGAAACCGATGAAGAGACCGGCAGCCATGCCCAGGATGAATTTGGCTAGGACGTAACCTGGCATGCGCCAGTACTGTTGGAAGATACGGTAGACTACCGTCCTGAGTTGGATGCTGAAGGGAGCGGCGAACTCGGAGTGGGCATTGGATTCGTCTTGCGAGTCGTCCGTGTAGTGAGAGGTTTGTTCGTGGATCTCGTCAATGTGCGTCTGCACGCTGCGGGCCTCGGGACTAGCCTTCCAGACCTCGTGCCAGTCGATACCGACGCCCGAGGAGCCCTGGTTGACAATGTCCAGCATGTACTCCGCCGGATTCTCATCGTCAGCACAGTGGCGAGCACCGTTGCGCTCAAAGTATTCGAGAAGAACCTCGGAGTTGCTGCCGATGTCGCCGAAATAGACGGTCTTGCCGCCCTTGGCCAGGAAGAGCAGGCGATCGAACTCCTGGAACAAGGTGGCGCTGGGCTGATGGATGGTGCAGAGAATAGCCTGCCCAGCATCGGCCAGTTTTCGCAGAAAGGAGCAGATAGCCCATGAACTCTGCGAATCGAGACCACTGGTCGGTTCGTCCAGGAAGAGGAGAAGCTTGGGCTTGGCTGCGAGCTCCACGCCGATGGTGAGCAGCTTTCTCTGCTCCACGTTCAGACCTTCACCGGGCACACCGACCACCGCATCGGCGAAGTCTTCCATGTTCAGCATGCGGATGACTTCTTCAACAAAGTCGTACTTTTCCTGTGTGCTCACACTCTTGGGACGACGAAGCATGGCACTGAAGCGGAGACTTTCCCGAACCGTCGCTGTTTGCAGATGGAGATCTTTGATGTCACGTCGTCAGTTTTATTTCTCAGCATGAAGATGGAGACGATGGGATGGTAAACCCAAGACCTACCCTGCTGCTGCACGTAACCGGTCTTGCGCTGGAAACTGTCGTCAAGAGGCTTGCCGTTGACAAACATGTCGCCAGTAATGACACCCATAGAGACTCTCTGGGCCAGGACATCGAGAAGAGTAGTCTTTCCCGCACCACTGACACCCATCAGTGCCGTGAGGGTACCTGGTTTGACCCAGCCAGAAACGTTGTCGAGAAGTGTGCGCGTTTCGCCCTTGAGTTGAATGTCGTACTTGACGTCTCGCCACGTAAAGACACTCTTCTGGGGTTCCAAGGCACCCAGACTGGGGTCCTCCTGCTGATGGTCCTTGGCCGTACCGGTAGCTTCAGCATCGACATCATGATCATTGGGGTCTGTCGCCTTGGCAACGCTCCTGGGCACCTTTCCGCGTTGGAAGACGAGCATCTCAGCCGTGCTGGTGGTCGACGAATTGAGCTCGATGCAGATAAAATAGGTAAGCATGAAGGCCACGAGCAGACCACAGAGAATACCAAAGTTGCGCCATACGTGGCCGAACGAATACCGGTAGCTGGCGGCGATGTAGGCGTCACCGTTGACTGTGCGACGACCGGCGACGGCTCCGACTGCTGAGCACACAAAGCTGTCACCCACGAGCTGCGGATAGGCGGGCACAAACATGGAACATTCCATTTCCCTGTTATGGAACTCATTGGCAACCAGGATCTCGAAGGCATAGTAGACCTAGGCATGATTAGCTTGAACTCTTTGGCAAAGAGGAATGTATAAGTGTTATTGACATACCGGGTTCAGCCAGCGAATCCACCCGAACCAGGGATGCATCTGTGGAGGAGCAATCACGAAACCGGTGTAGATGACGAGTGCCAGCACAAGCACACCGGCCAAGGTCATGGCCTGGGCGATGGTCTTGGTGATGGCGGCCATGGTACGGAAGACGGCGCTCATGACAAACGTCGAGATGAAGGAGACGAGGAAGAAGAGGAAGAAGTTGCCCGCTTCCCGACGCAGACCGGCAAGGAAGTACAAGACAATGTTGAAACAGACGGCCACGATGAATTTGATCGGAATGTCGGACGCTATACCAGCGATGGCTTCGCAGGCGGGATGGATGAACCGGTAGGACGCCTGCTTCTCGACGATGGGCCGCTGCAGATACAGACCGGCGATCTCGGACAGGGCGGTGAGGGCGTTACAGAGAATGGCGATGAATAGGGTGGACACCTTGGACGTCGCGTCGGCCGTCGTGTTTCCACCGCCGTAATACAGAGAACCGACGATCAAGGCGATGATGATGTTGGAGATGGACTGTGTAAGCACGGCAGACTTGTCGTTCCAGATCCGTCTGTAGGCGCGTTTCGTAGCCAAGTTCACCTGCATGGGAATGCTGATAATGTACGCTGATCCGGGACGAACGTGCTTGGCCTGCATCCGCGACTTATCATCGCGGAGTTTCCTCAAGGGGCTGTGCTCTCCATCGACGGGTGCGTCTCTGTGCTGCGAGGCAATCTCCGCCTGAAGCTGCTGGTACTCGGGAGACGCCTTCCAGTAAGCTTCGAAATCCTCTGCCGTCTTGGGCACCTTGTGTTCCATTCCCTCCCGGGGAATGCGCTCCATGGGATTGGTGACGGCAGTGAGGAAATCAGCCGTGGTCTGGCGTGTCGGGCACACCCAGCCCTGTCGCTCGAAGAAGGACTTGGCGTGATCGGCGGGACCAAAGTAGATCTGGCGACCCTCGTAGAGCACGGTGGCCTTGTCGAAAATGTCGTAAATGGCCTGACTGGCCTGATAGATGGCGACGACGTGGGTAGACTGCCCCAGGTCCGCAGCCACTCGCAAGTTGTGGACGAACTTGTAGGCTGTGGCCGAGTCCAGTCCTCGTGTGCTGTTGTCCCAGGCGCAGATGGACGAGCCGGCGACGATCATCTCGGCGATACTGACACGCTTCCTCTCTCCACCAGAGACACCGCGGATGAAGTCGTTGCCGACCTTGGTGTTGCGCGTGTGCGAAAGACCACACATGGCCATGACAACTTGCACGGCAGACTCAACATGCTCCTCGCGGGTCGTGCCATCAATGCGAGCTTGTGGGGTGCGGGCCGCTGCAGCAAACTCGAGGGTCTGGCCGACCGTCAAATGCGGGAAGTGCTTGTCCACCTGTCCTATGAGGTTAGTAATGGGTCCATCTGCAATCTCTTAATGCGTTGCGTGACGTACCTCCTGGTTATACACCAGCTCTCCACCAAACTCCTTCACCATCTGCTTCTGGGTAATACCGTCATACCGAATGGCGTCCGGGTTCTCCAACGTGAGACCATGCAGTTCACCGCACGTCGACTTCAAGAAAGTACTGCAGCCGGATCCCGGTCGTCCCAGGACAACCAGCAACTCGCCTGGTCTCACATTGGCATTGAAATCGTGGAGGATCTTCCTGTGGGATTTGCTGCCGCCAAAGGTTTCCTTGACCCGGAAAGGTGATAGGAAGACGTCGCCGAGAGTCGACTGCAGTTGAAGCGCCTGCCCTGAGCCCGATACGCTGAGGTTCTTGAAGGTGAAGCCAAGCGGAGTCTTCTCCAATCCGCCAGCTTGCATCCCCGAAATGAAATTCCTCATCCATAGCTCCAGGTTGAAATTCTTGCTGTTGGGATCTAGGGCACTGTCGGTGGGTGTGAGGGCCTCCTTTCCTCCTGCAGTGGCATGAGAGCGTCTCCTAGAGATGTTCGAAGCAATCCGATTAAGCTCCTCGAACTCATGTTCGCTGAAGGTGTTCCTCCTCCCGAGCGGATGGCCATCTTCCACCACGGTGCCCTCTGCAGATGTCGAAAAATCCTCAGACATGTCGTGCATTGGTATTATGGCCGTCTCCGAGCCCGGTTGGGCCTCTTGGTAGGACGCCATATTGTAGTTGTGGTCGTCACGGTTCATGTTATGAGGTGCGTATGTTTTGTCAACAGTTCATGATTGGGGTCGCCGGCTTATGAGGGGAGGGGACCGCGTTCTGTAGGGTGGGTGCCGTTCCACTGGAATGCTTCAGTAGGCTCAGTATGGTCTTGCCCGGTCTAGACGCAAACAGAAAACTGATGCGCAAGGTTGCTTGGCAAGTGGAAAGCGGTTATAGGCAACCTAATTGAACTGCGATATACCCCTTTTTGAGGGTTCATCTCGGGCTCCGTCAACAGTCCGTCTCCTCCACATGCCAATTGACGTTCCCAATTTTTCTGCCTGGGAGAACCCAGCCGAATAATTGTCAGATTGTCATTGAGGCGCAAGATTGGTTACATGACGGAATCCGTCGAGGTGGTGGATCATGGAGGGTCTTGGCTAGCCTTTCAGTGGGTCATCTTAGTCAGGCCCGCGGAGCGCCGTGCACAAGAGCCGCACAAGGGACACGTGTATCTGGCAGTTTGTTTGACGTCCTTGAGTCTACGCGTACATGATGAATACTGTGTGATGATAACAAGTAATTCACAAATTCAAGACGAGATCTTATTAAGCATCTTCCTCCTGCTCCAAAGCACGTCCAAGCTTATGTTGTCGTGTACAGTCGGTGGGACGCTGCGAAAATAACATGAAGCAAAAATGAGCCATAGTGATGCGGCAATGAGCCATCGGGAATCTGAACCTAAAGTCCGTCTCCGGTCCCCACCACAACCCCCCCCCCCCCTCCCTTTTTCAAGCCCATCGATAGGTAAGGTTTCAGATAGTCCCGAACGCAGCAGACAAGGTACGGACGGACACATGCAAAGTACCGACCACCGCCAGAAAGGGTCCCTTTTCCTCCGAGGTTCCAGCCAGAATAATAGGGAGCTGTTCCGCCGACTATTCGGAGAATTCGGGAGTCAACATTGTCACTCTTGGCATACTCGCGTACTCGTACCGTCGTACGCTCATTTGAATAGGTCGTACTCGTACACATTCCGTACACATGCTTGCAAGACGGTGTGAGTATGTTAACCTGGGTCCCCTGGACCCTCTGCTGGCTCGCCGAAACCTTACTGCACCAATGACCTTTTCCAACCTGTGGCAACGTTTGCGACAGATTTCCAGTAGCCTTCTGTCGGCTCCGTGTGCAAGTCGGAGCCGGAGACTGTAGATGACATGGCGGCTCCGTATGTAAAGTCGGAGCCGGAGACTGTAGATGAAATGGCACTGCCTCGGATCTTTGTGCGTTTTCTGCATTGTTCTACCAGCGATTGGTCTCTTATCGGACCATACATTGTTCCATCCCCTCAAGAAACCCTCCATGGTCACGATCGACGAGCCGGGTAGCTTGGATTGCCTCTTTCGACAAAAATCCCACATTCGTGTTCACATTCACGGCGTGTACTACACGGTATCAGTCCTGGACATGACCGGGTTTGCCGGCGGTGTATTGCAATACCCCGACAATAGAGGCTTAGTCCGCCGTGCTCCCGTTCCACGCCTGTCTCTGCATGAGAGCCAGGAAAACAACGCCAGCTGGGTACGCAACACAATGGAAGTCGGCGTTGCCAGCTCTCAGCATCGCCTTCACCGTGATTGGCTATCCAGACTATGTTATATTGGGGTATGGTATCTGGCGCTGGGCACTTTGGGTATGAGGCTTAGCGGCAAGTCGTCAGCTACAGCCTACGACCACCCACGCAGCTACCCTACAAATCCGGCCCACGATGTACGGCATTTACCTCCTGCAAGGCAGTCTTTTGCGCACCAAGCTGGCTGTCTGCTATGTACCATGTGGTAGCTGTTAATTTGCTTCATGCGAAGTCACTTCGCTCGGCCTCTTGCTGGCCGTTAAAGAAATCATTGTTTCTCCTAATCACAAGGTACCCGGTTACAGAGATTCAGTGTTCCAATACATGCTGTTGAGGACTCCCCAGCTCTTGAAACCCTCACCGGCAGAGGCATTAGGCATCAGGCGTCAATTATCCTATTACAGTGTTTGCAAAGTATTCAGGTTGCTTATACGTACCTCCATTTTGAAATGTCGCTTAATTATACTTGTTCATAACAGTCATATCACCAACGGACCTTTTACCCGCGCTCAGAGCTTCCTGAAGTGTTTTTGGTAATAGGTGAGCTAATACCTGTTTTAACCCTTTTTACCCCGCGATTTACTTATCATCTGCCCACCACCAACAGCTCCTCCAATAGCTACAACTGATCACACTCTGTCGCACAGCGCACAGCGCACAACCGGCCATCGGCTGTACTTGTTGCAGGTCTAGTAGCATGGCCATACACGTTCATTGGTTGTCCGGCTCCCCGTAACCCCTCCGAAAGGGTGTCCATAACGATCCGATATCGTCCTATGCGGCGCTGCTGATTACCCCTCATCTGCGGCCCATCCGGAGCTTCCTCCGGACTGAGTGCGCTATATAACGAACTGCCTGATGTTCTGGTCCTCTCTTCTCTTCTTTCCTTCCTCCACCTCAATTCCGAAGAAACACACAAGACACGTTCAAGATCAAGCACTGACCCGGCTCTCCTCGAGGTTGGTTCCATCACGTCCATGACCGGCCAGAGCTAACACAACCGCCTTACACTTCTAGATACCCATCTTCCTGGTTAGTGCGAGCTTTTTCGCTCGAAGAAGCCGCAGCCATGGCGCCCTTTCGGTAGTCTTATTATCCAAACGATGATGTTTGATCATTCAGGTAATGTGTAATATGCATGAGCCGGTGCTCGCTCTCCCTGGCAATTGGTCCAACCCCAATCGCTGAGGGAGAGTGTGGCTGAGATTATACGGCCCTGAACTCGATCTGGATAATACTAGCGAGAGGATCATGCTTCTTCCTTCCCCCCGTCTTGGGTTGTAGCAGCCTAACAAACAGACCTAGATCATCGTCATCAACATCCACCATCATCATCCTCATCATGGCTCCTCCTGCTGCTATCTCCCCTCCCACCCGCTCGGCTGAGCTGGCTACCTCTACGAAGATGCTCTCCAAGCCCTCCAATGGAGCCGCCACCAAGACCCTTCAGGAGATGATGGGCAAGTGGGACAGCTTCAAGTTCGCTCCCATTCGCGAGAGCCAGGTCTCGCGTGCCATGACCCGCCGCTACTTTCAGGACCTCGACAACTACGCCGAGTCCGACATTGTCATCATCGGCGCCGGTTCCTGCGGTCTGAGCGCGGCTTACATCCTCGGCAAGACCCGTCCCGATCTCAAGATTGCCATCATCGAGGCCTCTGTGTCCCCTGGTGGTGGTGCTTGGTTGGGAGGTCAGCTCTTCTCGGCCATGGTCATGCGCAAGCCTGCGGATGCCTTCCTCCGCGAGGTCGGTGTTCCCTACGAGGATGAGGGCGACTATGTCGTCGTCAAGCATGCCGCTCTGTTCACCTCGACCATCCTGTCCAAGGTCCTCCAGCTTCCCAACATCAAGCTGTTCAACGCCACGTGCGTCGAGGATCTCATCACGCGTCCTTCCGAGGAGGGTGTCCGCATCGCTGGTGTCGTCACCAACTGGACCCTTGTCGCCATGCACCACGATGACCAGTCCTGCATGGACCCCAACACCATCAACGCTCCTCTGATCATCTCCACCACTGGCCACGATGGCCCAATGGGAGCTTTCTCCGTCAAGCGTCTCGTCAGCATGCAGCGCCTGGAAAAGCTTGGAGGCATGCGTGGACTGGACATGAACACGGCCGAGGATGCCATTGTCAAGGGAACCCGTGAGATCGTCCCGGGTCTGATTGTCGGTGGTATGGAACTGTCTGAGGTCGATGGAGCCAACCGTATGGGTAAGTCTATCTACTAATCGTACATGAGAGTGTGTTGGAGACCCTACTAACAGAAACAGGCCCTACCTTCGGTGCTATGGTCCTCAGCGGTCTTAAGGCTGCCGAGGAGGCTCTCAAGGTCTACGAGATTCGCAAGGAGCAGAACTACGCCTAAGGTGGTTGTCGCATACTGGTACCCAAGATCGACTATGTACCTTGCTTCCCATGCTAGCAGTTATTCAGTTCGGAGCCTAGGAATAGGTGGGCTCTCAGTGATTCTCTAGGCAGAGGATATATGCACTCGTTCAGATTATCCACCAAAATACCAATCAGTCTTTACCTGAATCAGCCTTCAGTAGAGTCTATGACTAGTGATGAATGTTGTTAGTGACAGGCTCCTAGGATTTCTCCTCTTGGCCACAGGTGTGACCGATGTGACCGGACATGAAGCGCCTGCCAACTGTCTTCCCATGCGTGCATCATAATCCAGCTTGCTGAGTGATTCTTACGAACATAGCTTCACATCCATGTAAGATCATACTGTGATAGGCTACCCCTACTGGCTGGCATTCACTTTTCCTCCGCTTTATTGGGTTCTGGTTTACATAAGCGGGTATACAAGTGTCTAACACTGCTAGGTCGTGAGGTAGAAGCGACTTTGACACCAATACACGGCAGCCATGGGGCATGTGAAAAGGATTAACAGATGCGTGCAGTGCTCTTTTCACCATGCAGCAAGTGGCGGTCACCAGCCTCGCGCGGGTCATTCACATGGAGGAACCTTAGAGATCTCGTGAAGTGAATCAGCCAGATGCCCGACGAGGTTGGGCTAGGTTCAGCAGATACCCAACAACCATCAAGCTCTATCCTGTCACATTGACAAGTCACCATCAAACATCGTCAAGTGAATTGATCTACCCATTTACCTTTCGTTGATATAAAAGGGCAGCCTCACCAACCCCACTCGTACCTTGACCGCCAACCTACGAGTTCAACCAAGGTCTCACAGCATCAACCCTCACAACTGACAATATAAACACCAGAGCAACAAACCTCTGGAGACTTTCCAGCCTTGATAGTGCTCCAACGAGACATGTGCACGACCCTATTGCTGCCCTTGACCCGAAAAGAACCATGAAGACTTCGGCGTGGAACCAGGCAGCGCCACGCCATTATATGACGGTCGTGCTCTGCTTTCCAGTCCACAGAGACAAGACCGACCGCCGCGATGTGACTCGTCATATTCAGCATTCCTTGGAGAGACTGGCTCTCAAACGCCCGGACTTTGGCCGCCGGTTGTTGCCAGAGCCCGGTTCGTCTTCTCGTCTATGCGTCCAGGAACCTTCAGCCGCACCATTCATCCCGATGGAGGAGATGCACTTTGCCTTCAACTTCGGTACAACCTTTGCAGAGTTGGAGAAGAACGGCTTCCCACCAGAAGCGTTCGTCAACCCAGATTTCATCATAAAGGATGACCTCGACAAGATCAACGCGGATGCTGTACCAATCCCTGTTGTCAGGCTTCGGTTGCTGTACGTTGATGGCGGCCTCTTGATGTTCGTCTACATGCATCATGCCTACGGTGATGGCAGCTGCATGGATAACTTTCTAACTTGTCTATCTTCTGAGACACTTCCTTGCCCAAAGCCTGATACTGTGACAACCACCAAGACCAATGTGGACTTCGACCTGGGCAGCAACGAAGCACAGCACCAAGACCTCAACCAGCTCATCACCAAATGCCCTGAGTATGCACTACTCCACAAGCCGACTGGCCCGACACAGCTTGCCCTTAAGTTGGACAAGCTCGACACGGCCAGCTGGAGGAAGACCATGACCGGAAAGATCTTTGTTATTGACTCAAATAAGCTTCAGCCTGTCCTTCGGTGGCTCACCGTTGCTCTCGGCAAGCGAGTTTCCAGCTTCCTTGCTATACGCGCACTGATCTGGGCACACACCACCAAGGCCCGATATGCAACTGAGCCGGCTCTCGTAGACGTCTTTGCCCACCGCAAGCCCAACTTCACCAACCCCCACGACTGGCACAACAAGAAGCTATTTCCCGACAACGAGAGCCTCAAGCACTACTTCGGCAACGGAATCGCCATCGCATCATGCAACCTCGAGCATACGGGTATCCTGCTTCGCGCATGTGATTGGAAGCGAGCGCAAGAGACCGGCACCGAGCCCACTGCACTATTGGAAGTCATCCGAGCCATCGACCACGCAAACTCCATCATCGACGAAGACTTTGTGCTCACGAGAACAGCCTTGTTCAACGCCCTCCCCGACATCCGACACCTCGGCGTCAGGCACGATGCCCGGGCACCTCATACCTTTTCCTGCAACACCTGGAAGTTCCTGGGAAATAATGCCAAGTTCTACCTCCCCGGTAATGAATCCTGCAAGGACGGTGCTGATGGACAGACTACCCACGGTGCTCCGGCCATGGCCATCAGACGGGTGCAAGGCGAGTGGGCTTTCCCACATGCTCTAGTTCTACCCGAGCGTCCTGGAATTGGAGGCGGGAAGTTTGAGCTGCTGGTCACGCTGCCTGAGGTATCCATGGATGCTTTGGAGAAGGACCAGGATTGGATGAGCTTGGTGGTCGTGAATGCCGAGAAGAACTAGATGGGTCAGGGTCTAGGACGGTTAGGGAAAATGCCATAGACAAGGGACCGGCGAGGATATAGGTAGCCTCACGGCTAAGTCATTGTGGGTTTATAGCGATGCATTTCCAATAAGACATGATTTTGCTTCAGAACTCCAGAAACACCACTCGTACTTGTGACCGGACCCTATACCCATCTTCGGAGGTCAGGTAAGCCACCAGTAGGTCGCCTTATATGCCCCCTAAAGAGACCAACCTGGACGTGCCCCTCCTCTACCGCTACTCCGTCATGGGCCACTCAATGATTTCTCAACGTAGAGTAACAATTGATTTGTTGTGAGGATAATCTAGCATCGTTGCTCTGTCAGATGAGGTGACATTGTAGAAGAGGCACAACAATTAAACCCTGTATTACGTCACCAACAACAAGTGGAGTACCCGTCCTTCGACGACATCTTCACTTACAGACGATGAGTTCCCTAACAGTTACAAACCTACAGTATACTACTCAGCTCATCAAAAACTCATATCACCATTGTCTAGAAAACCCCATCATGACACTTGGAATCTTCCCCGCCTCAGGCGCCCTTGGCACCAGCACTTACACACACCTCCTGAAGCTAGTGCCCCACGACCAAGTCGTCCTAGTCAACCGCCATCCCGAGAAAGTTCCCAAGGAATATATCAACTCCGGCGTGAAAGTCCGGCAGGCCTCTTACGAGAGCAGCCCCGGGGAACTCGAGGCCGCCTTCGCCGGTATCAACGTGCTCTTTCTAATCTCCTATCCCAGCCATGTCCACGAGTACCGCGTCAAGGTAACCTCTCCCACCCCAACCCCCCAACCCTTCTTTACCCCCGGGCTCACACCACCCAGGTTCAACTCCCCGCCATCGACGCCGCCCGCCGCGCCGGCATAAAGCACATCTTCTACAGCTCCCTCGGCTTCGGGGGCAACCTGCAAGACTTCTCCCTCGCGGTAGTGATGCAAGCGCATCTCGACACAGAGCGGTATCTCGCCCGCCTCGCCGCCGAGAACAGTGACTTCACCTACACCTCCATCCGCGAGGGGCTCTACTCCGAGTCCACCCCCATCTACACCGCCTTCTTCGACCCGCGCCACCCGGTCGACGAGATTCGCATCCCCCACGATGGGTCAGAGCCGGGGATCGCGTGGGTGAAGCGTGATGAGCTCGGTGAGGCGAGTGCGAGGTTGATCGCGCGGTATCATGGCGGGAGGAGGGAGGAGTTTCCGTGGGTGAATGGCAAGGTGTTGTTGACGGGGAGGGAGGTGTGGTCGTTGAGGGAGACGGTGGAGGTGTTGGCGGGGATTGCTGGGAGGAAGGAGGTGAAGATTAGGGAGGTGAGTGTGGAGGAGTATGTGAAGCAGCCGAGGGTGAGGGAGGTGTTTGGGGGGGAGGAGAAGGCCAGGACGTGGGCTACGGCGTGGGAGGCGGTTCGGGCGGGGGAGACAGCCGTGGTGACGGAGGACTTGGAGAGGATTCTGGGTAGGGAGCCGGAGGGGTTTGAGGTTACTGCTAGGAAGTACTGGGCGTGAGGGGAGCTGGGGATGTGAAGTGATATGATAAGGCAGGGCTGGTCGCGAAAAGCTGGTATGCTTACCTGGTGCATTTCAGGCTAGTCGTTCGATATTCCTTGCAATGATTACCTTTGAATTGAGGACGTATGGATGGAGCGCGCGTTTTGGTAGAGTTAGGCTGAGGCCGGGCTGGGAAGTGTGAAGAAGGGGAGTGATAGAGTGAAAGGGAAGGCATTCTGCCGTTCTGCAACCAAAAAATTGTCGATTAGACGGCCTGACAGCATGGCGAACTTCTCAAACATGTAGATAGACTTGCCTTGTGATGGTGGACCCGAGCTCAATATCAAGAGCTGCACAAGCAAGGTAGCGGGCTGGTCCGCGGTGAGAACTTGAAGTCAAGCTGCCTGGAGTACTGACCACCTCGATTTTCCATTCACCATCTCAAAACCTCACGACCGACGCAACTTTGAACTACGAGTCATCCCCAGCACATCTCAACCAGTAAAGACAAATTTTCAAACCATGGCACTGCACTACCTACTCACAGCCACTTTCCAAGCCGCCATCTGGCCCCTGACCACGATAGGCAGCTTGCTCAACCACATCGAAACGCACGTCCTAGCCCTCCTCCAGCGCCCCGAAACCCACTTCCGCATGTTCGCAAGTCCAGAAATGGCAGCCCCCTGCTGCAACGGAAACGTGCGAGTCTGCGACACAATTTGTGCCATTGCCGTGCTGTGCTTTGTGCCTTACATGCTCCGAGGGGATTACCACGGCGTTCCGAGTCCGGTGGGATGGTTGACGAAGCCCCTGTGGAGGGATCGTTATGCTCTGGCGGTGGCTCTGTGTCTGGCCCGGATTTGGTTGATCTATGCTGTGTGGAACCATACCTCGTGGCAGTACGCTACGCTCGGCGAGGAGGGGGGGTTCGGGGCGAGACAGGCGTGGGTCAGGGCTATGGGTGTCATGGTCATCTTCGGGTGAAATTGGCAAGGTCTTTTGTTAACTCGGTTACTGCGTGAAATGGCTGTAGATTGGTGAATAAGTCACATGTCTACATTCTTGCGTGAGTGATGGGAAACCAAAGTATTCGCCGAGAAAAGCGGATACTCGCTCTGCGCTCTCTGTGCTCGCTCTCTGTTCTCTCCCTCTCTGTTCCCTCCCTCTCTGTCCCTCCCGCTCTGTTCCCTCCCTCCCTGTTCCCTCCCTCCCTGTTCCCTCCCTCCCGCTCTGTTCCCTCCCTGTTCCCTC
>QVQW01000081.1:0-123499 GCA_003635345.1 Coniochaeta pulveracea | reverse complement strand
ACACACCTGTGACTTGTAAAGGGGCCGTGCTTGAGTACAGGTGGGCCGGGAGGGGCGTCATGAGGTTGGCGGGCGGTGGACCACACTCGGGCGGCTAAAGTTCCACACTCAGGTCAGAAATCACCCGAGCCTTTTATACCCTGCAATTGATTACTTCTTCTAGACCGCATACTGCCGTCTACGTCTCGTCACGCAGGTATCCCGGCCGACTATCGGAACTTCCACGCTCTAACCAAAATAGGGACCTCTGCGCCGACGAAGACAGCAACAAATTCACACGAGGCGTGCAGCCCGTAGTCCAATGAATCGTCAGCCAGAAATCAGACTGGTCCGCCATCGTGCGCGGGATGGGTCTCCATGGTGACAAGCGCTTTCAGAGACTCTCGTGACTTTCCATCCAGGGTCCCGCCACGGCTCTCGAGCGCCTCAAGTCAGCATGCCTGCTTGTCTGAGCCTGAGATCTGTGCAGGGTCGTGTAGTGCTTGCATGTCACCTAGTCTCAGCATCTCCATGAGAGGTGTTCTGCCTTAGCGAGTAGGAAGCCAGTCAGCGGAGTTCCAATGGTCAAGGCAAGTGCTTTCTTCTGCTGTGCGATACGAGATCGCCTCCGCTTCGTCCTTCCCACGCCTCCATGAGACCGGTAAACAGGCAGGCGTGCACAACGTTGGTATCCCATTATTCCTTATCCTTGTCCAGTCTGTGGTGTTCGCCTCTTAGCCTCTCGTCCCTTACCCTTCCGTATCCCTAAAGCAAAGCTGTACTGCCATACTCTTGTCAGCAGTACTCTATACGTTGCTTGGAGACAATTGAGAGTATACGCAGAAGTGCCACAATCTAGAACGCAACCTCATCCGTTTCCCCTCTCTTGACTGCTGTAGACAAAACCTATCAATCCGAGACGTTTGAGCAGGTAGGTGTGTCGTACACATGCGCTCTTGGAACTAGAACCTACTGACGACTGAGGAGCAGTTGCCTAGGGGCAATGGTGCCTGTTTGCCATCTAGCTTCCGAGCATAGCGTGTTTATGTGAGAATAAAGGTGGTACTGTACGGAAAGACCGGGCGAGGGTGAATTCTGCTCGGGCTGTTCTGCTCCTGCGTGGCCTAGACAGACCTAAAGGAGCAACGCCGCTTCTCGTAACAGGTTTGTGAATCTGTCCCCCGGCTCGTCCGACGTGACAATTGCTGGAGCGGCGTTTGTACGCCGTCACATGAGTAACTTTCATCCTCCCTACCAAGATTCCAGGTTCGGGCCACTAGGGTGTGGGGTGTCAGCAATCTCAAGGCAAAGACTCTGCTCAATTCCCCGTTGTGGCAGTGGCGGAATTGGTTGTGCTTGTCACGGAGGAAGCTGGTGAGGAGGAAACAACGGTCCTGATCTGGCTAACCACAAGCTCAGAAAGACAGGAAGCAGGTGCTTTCTACCTTGCGCCAATACCGCTTGCCCCAAGTTTGACCACGCCTCAACCCGAGGTGTAAAACCTGGCGAAGGTTCCTACACGAGGAAGGTGCAGTTGACCTCGTGAGCTTACCCCATCAAGCGATTTTTGTCAGGGAGTCTCAGAACTCTCAGGTCAAACTGGATTTCTTCCCTTTGGATCAACCTTTCGAACTACTTATATCTTCCATCACTTGGTAAAACCCGCTTAACATCGTCTTCTGTGTCGTTTTATGCTCATCGAGATTGTTGTTCAGGTCGAGCACCATCACCAACTGCAACCACTTACGAATACATTACCGAAACTTCGACTGGGTTACTCCCACTTGCAAGCACCCGAACGACCCCGTTACCCTGTGCCACACAGCAGTACGCCGGGACCATCGCTTAAGCTATCCCAGACGAACCAGCGGCAGACTGCATTCCTTAGCATGATGGCTACACCTCGCACACATCTTCTCGGTCCGTGGTCGGCATCATCCCAGGAGCATTTGGCACTTGTCATTCTTCATTATGCTTTCCCCGTGGTGGTCTTTACCTACTACATGATCTCCTCTGCTGTAGCTTTCTGCACCCTCCAAGCGGCATCCACCGAGACCAGATCAGCGCGGACACGACTTCTGCAGTGGCTCTTGTTCAGCGTGGTCATTACGTACCTGGCCCACCTTCTGGTTTTTGTTTCCGAGTTTCTTGTAACCAGAGCGATCGAACTTCCACAGGACACTATCATCGGACTTCTATCCTGCATCCTCGTTTATGGTGTGGTCTACATTGGCTCTGTACGCGCAAACATCTCAACGTGGTATCCATATATAGGACCCATATGGTTAGCTTTGCTTGCCGAGCCTGTAATTGCCGGCCTTACAATCCTCACCAGACCAACCGGTACCCCAGTATCCTTCCAGCTTGGACATGTCTTTACTGTCGCTGCCCGCTATGCTATCCTCGTTGTTATCGTTTCCATCTACCATGGGATCCCGTGCCTGGGCAGGCCAATGAGAGCCAGTGAAGCCGAACGGCAACCACTGCTACAGAAAGAGGCTGGGGTGCAGCGAGAAGGCAACTCAGCTGGAGGAGGAACAAGTGGCCATGGGTCTGTCTCCGAAGACTCGTCCGACCACAGCCAGATTGGAGATACTGCTGAGTCTTCTCATGAGAGACGGGACCGAGAGGCTGAGGAGAGAATGAAACAGCGGCTGAAGGAGCACGGCAACTGGCTGGCCTATGCTAAGAGCTTCATGGTAAGTAGACCAACTTCGCCCATACATCGCGTTGAGCTATCCATCAGTCTGGCACCAGGCTAACACATGGATCTGCATCTAGATCTTCTTTCCTTACGTGTGGCCCGTCAACAACAAGAGTCTACAACTCCGTGCGGCAGTGGTAGTCGTCTGTCTCCTTGCGAGTAATGTTCTGAACCTGCTGATCCCTCGACAATTGGGAATTGTCACGGACTGTCTCGATGATGCTAGTCATTGCAACCCATGGACCCAAGTGTCCATACTCACTGTCCTGAAGCTTCTCGCCTCACCGGCAGGTATCACGCTCCTCCGCCAATGGTTGTGGCTACCAATTGAATACTACTCAGAGCAGGCTATGGCCGTTGCTGCTTATTCACACGTACTGAACCTGTCGTCGGACTTCCACGATTCCAAAAGTTCATCGGATATCATGACAGCTATATCCGCAGGTTCCAGCATTTCCGACGTGCTGGAGTCTTTGTGCTTTCGAGCACTACCCATGTTCATTGATTTCGCCGTCGCTTTGATCTACCTCTCCGTCACATTTGGTCCATACGAGGGGTTTATCACCATTGCCACCGCAACCATGTTCATACATGTCGCATCATACACCATTGCCGCTCTCAAAGGCCCTCGCCGAACCTATGTCAACACCTGGTACAAGGAGCACTACGTTCAGCAAGCAGGAATCCAGGGCTGGAGCACGGTTGCCTGCTTCAACCAGATCGGCTACGAAGAGAGCCGGTACAAGGAGGTGGCACAAGACAAGGTGGACAAGACCGTGGCGGTCAACATGATATACTACCTGGCTCACGCTTCGCAGTATCTGACCACGCTATGCGGTCTTTTGGCTGGCTTGCTTCTCGCTGTTCATCAGGTTACCACAGGCCGGGCATCATCTGGTCAGTTTATCATGCTCCTGACATACTGGAGCCAGCTTGTCTCCCCGCTGTCTTATTTTGCAACCCTTGGCAAGACCATTTCGAAAAACCTCATTCAAGCAGAACAGCTCCTGGAGATTATGCAGACCAAAACGAGTGTGGTGAGCAGGGAGGGGGCACCCCAGTTTGAGTTCAAAGGTGGTCGTGTCCAATTTAAGGCTGTCGGCTTCTCCTATGACAGGAAGAAAGATATTCTCAAAGACATCACCCTGGACGTATCGCCCGGCACCACGGTTGCTCTTGTCGGTCAAACGGGAGCTGGCAAGTCCACCGTACTCAAGTTGCTCGATCGCTTCTACGATGCCACCGAGGGCTCGATAGAGATTGACGGTCAAGACATTCGTGACGTGGATCTATCGAGGTGAGTTTCTCCTCCTCCTATACTTCGTTTCTGTCCCCACGAGCGTGCAGTAACTAACAGCAATCAAGCCTACGTGCACAAATTGGCGTGGTTCAGCAGAGTCCGATACTCTTTGACGACACTATCATGAACAATGTCCGCTACGGAAACATGGCGGCAGCCGATGAGGAAGTCTTTGCAGCCTGCAAAGCAGCATGTATCCACGAGCAGATTCTGGGATTTACTGACGGTAAAAACTTACAAGGCCACGGACATGGGTTGTTTGGTCATTGATGCTGACCAAGGTCGCAGGTTATAACACCCAAGTTGGCGAGCGTGGCGTGAAATTGTCAGGAGGAGAGTTGCAGCGCGTGGCTATAGCCCGTGCCATTCTCAAACGTCCCGCAATAGTTCTCTTGGACGAGGCCACCAGTGCCGTTGACACTGATACAGAGCAGAAGATTCAGGAGGCTTTACGGTTCCTCTGCAGGGGCCGCACGACGCTCATAGTTGCGTACGGGACACTCTACCTTTTGCCTTCCGAGCAGTTATTATCAGCTGACTGACGGTACACTTAGACACCGCTTATCAACCATCATCAACGCCGACCGTATTGTCGTGATTGACAAAGGTCAGGTTGCCGAGCATGGCTCTCACGATGAACTGATTCGAGCCAAGGGCAAATACGCGGAGCTTTGGGCCAAGCAGATTTTTACCAAGCCCAGGGACACAGAGTTGACGCCAATCGGTCAAGAGCTCGAGACTGGCCAACACACGCAAACCGATGGTCAATCGGATTCCCAAACGAATAACCCAACCGCTACTTCCACCAGCGGTTAGCAACCATTGCTGGATAGTTCTAGCACAGCACATCCTCCCACTTTGGATGGTTCCACCGATGACACGAAGCGAAACGAAGTCATGCCTTCGACCCCTGCAGGAACTCGTGGCAAAAAGGTATAGTCCTAGCTCTCTTTTCCATGTCACATGGTGCGGCTAACGTGTGAGATGTAGCCCTCTAGGTTGAATCCGGATGCTCCTACGTTCACGCCAAGGTCTGCGGCGGCAGTCGCTCCTGTCATGGACACGATGGCGGAACGCTCGGCCGCTCAGGGTGCTATTTCAGAGACAACATGTGGTTCAGAAGGTTATCAGGCATCAACTCCTATCCCCCATCATGTGCATTTTGCGAACAGCCCAGTGGTTTATGTTCCGGGCGTTTATCCGGTATACACAGATTATTACATTCCCACGGAAGACGAGATGGGTCCGGTGGTGAGCAGCCGCAATACCAGTGATGAGACTGGTTCTGTCACGGATCGGAGGTCATCTGCCGCAAATGAACCTATTGCGGGGGCTGATATAGAATCCAGGTCTGAATCACCCACCCCTGAAGCATGTTGGAGGAAGCCAAGATATTCGAAGAGGGTTCAGTCCAAGAGCGAGCCATCCACGAGTAGCAGTGGGTTGGAGGACTAGCCTAATCTCGGCCTATGTGTTATTTTGCCCCTAGTTGGCTGTCTCAAGGAAGGCCTGTCAAGGTCATATGGTTTTTATGATGCAGAGAAGCAGAGTTTATGGCACGTATGGCCGATGTGTCCGTTTGGTCGAGCTATGAAAATGCTGTGTCGTCTTACAATAGAGCTAGATTCTGATATGCCATTCGCGGTTTCATCTCTGAACCTAGCGGTATACTCGCCGAGCTGTGTGATCTAAAATATGTCGCTTACGGTCCAAGATGGGAAAATAGCAAACCAGCCCTAAGTAAGCTGGCCGTCGAATACATGACCTTCGCACAATCACCATACAAGCTGATCATCAAAGGCCGAGTTTGCTTGGTTGGTCTGATTGCACACGTAGAAATCTACGGCTGAAGAGGTCACTGAATACACCTATGTCACAGCTGTAGGGTAGAGAACATTACCAGTTTGTATGACTTCAGTAACATACCTTTACCATACTCTTACGGACTAGCTTCGTGTAGGATGGTTTTCAATACACAGAAAAGTTCTATACTTCTAACTTGCCCTCTTAGTCTTTTGTCTTGATTTTATACTAGCAGCCTTGAGCGACGGGAACATTGTGTTAATATTTGTGGGCAGTAACTAGTACAACGTTGGTTAGAGTTGTAAAAATTGGTCGAATTGTCATAAAACTGGGTCCTTGGTCTAGAGGTATGATTCCTGCTTTGGGTCACTAATGCAGGAGGCCCCGGGTTCGATCCCCGGAGGACCCCATTTTTGGATCTTTTTTTTCTGTCCGCCATTTTCAGTGATCTCACCGGTGGTGCTTACAGTTTGTTGAACTATCCGTCCAGGATTAGTGATGGGCTCACTACTGGTAGAACCCATTGTAATACAGATGAACGTAATCTCAGGTACCCTGGAGTAATCATCTATCACGTCTATGTGTTGTCTTGTTTGGTAAACCTACGAGGTTTAACCAACCGAAATTGATTACATGATGATAAGGCATCAGTGCTACGGGTGAGTGCTATGCCGGATGTTGACGTTAAATATGGAGAACGAACCGTCATCGTTTGCTTCCAGTTCGGGTGCCAGCATGAGCCCTATTTTGCGCCGAGATCTTGAAACACAATCTACACAGGGCCACCGTAAATGACGCTGGGGACAACAAAGACGGAAGGGAAGCACATTCTGCTCATCGAAATCGCAGCGTTACAACAAGCACCCCACCAATTTCAAGATGCACGCGTTCAGTGATCGCCAAATTGATCCAATTGGGTGAGGGGACGGCAAGTCATTTACCACCCTGGGTTGCGACTGCCTGCGCTATGGCCTAAGATGTCAAGGACCCCTGGATCTTTTGATAAACAAGAAAGATGTCTGGCCGAGTTTTCTTCAGGACATTGCGGTCGAATTCAGTGCAGAAATGCAGATTCATTCACCTTGTTTCTCGCTCATCACCGCCGTGTCACGTCCGTCTGTAACGCCCAAAGCACTAAACCACGGGATCGGATCTTGCTGCGAGCGACAAGCACAATGAGCTAGCGCATTTGCTGCTTGAGAACACTCAATTGGTCACATCACTCCTCCGTCTGGCGCATTACGAAACTACGAACCGCTGGCCCTGCAGCGTCGACAATCTTTGCGTCAACCAACTGCCGGACACCCCCCGTATTTGAGGTTATCCACATCAGTGTTTCGGTTGAAGCTTGCAGAAGCTCCACGGGTGACGGAAGGAGCCCGCATCCGGGGAGGAAGGAAAAGGTCGTCACGGCCCACACGACAGCGGAGACGGCCCCCTTGGCGTGCCAATTAGCCCAAACTAGCGACCCGGAACCTGCTGCGAACATCCTTCCGCGAGTCTTGGGGCGTGCTGGCGAACGGGATCCGACATAGGTCATTGGCAGCGATGGAGGTGCAAACAGAGCGCCCGCGGCAGGGCTACTACCAACAAATACCCGCGCCGCACCTGCCTGCTTCGCCTACCTTGACGAATCCCGACATGATCTTGCCCGAAGACGAGCGCCCTGTGTCGCCTGGTATCAACTTGGACGACTCCACCATGGGCTTCTCAACGACGGTGTGGGACAGCTCGCATGCGGTCGGAGGCGCTGGTACTGACAGGATGAAGCAATTCAACTTCTACGGCAGCACGCTGGACCAGCTGGGGCCAGACTTCCCTTATGGACCAACGGCCCCTATCACCCCAACGACCCCGATCATATATGGCAACGGGACGATGCTGTCAGACATTGGCGAGGTCACGGAGGTGGAAAGCACGCCGGGAAAGCCCTCTCCGGAGAGCATTCGAAAACGGTGTCGGCAGGACTCTTTGACAAGTGCGCGCAACATCGACGCTGCCCTTCGATCATCCCCGACCATGGGCATGGAAACCATGAAGAACCGCAAGGCGATGGCAGCGAAGCGTGAGCGACGCCTGAGCAACGAGAGCATAAAAAGCACCAGCACTATTACAACAAAGGAGAAGCGAGACGTGTTCGCCGACTTTGACGACTCTGTTAGCGTGGAGGATAGTGTATTTCAGGGTGATGATGAGGAGAGTGTGGCGGAATCATATCTCGACTCTGCGCCGGACATAGAAATCAGGACAGCGCGACTTGCCGTTCCTTTGAACGATAATTCGGATAGGTTGTCCATCAGTTCGTCGACCTCCATTGGGCGGCGTGCAGAGGAGATCCTGGCAACTGCCAAGGAGAAGTTGACGGTGAGTTTCCCTTGATCGAAGTGTCCTACAAATTCCAAGTCGGAGACTGATATTCGTCGATCCAGAAAATGGAAAGCAACCTCACGCGAGCAAAAAGCACTCTCCCGATGAGCCCAACCCGATCGTCCTTGACCTCTGATTCAACACCATCACCTCCCAGGCACCGAGCCTCTACAGCAATCTATGTGCGGCGACCCGATTCAAGCTCCCCACCTTACTCCCCGGGCCATTCACGGTTTATAAGCGATCACACACAAGCATTGGCATCAATCACGAGGGTAGGAACGCAAAGATCAGCCAGTGCTCTGGGTGCTTCTGGTGGATACAGGCAACCCCTTGCGGGCTCCAAGAGCGCAGAACCTATCCGGCATAGTCTTGAAGGCGTGCAGCGTTGTGGGAGTGAGAGGATTTCTCCGTCGTCGGCCAGTGTACGAGGCAGTCTTGAGCCGCTGAGCGAGGACGGAGCACAGCTCAGATCGCCCGTGGGACCTTTGACGCCGCAGAGCGCAAAACTCGACCAATTTCTCAGCCCAACGTTTGGTGGATTTGGTAGTGGTGGTATTCAGAGATCCGCTTCGGTCACCCAGGTACGAGAGCTCAAGGATCAAGTACAGGGTCTCAAAGGCAAAATATCGAGTTTGCGGGAGCAAGCTCGTCTGGACAGTCTGAAGAGGAGAAGTTTGCAAAGCTTACGGACGCCGAGCCCATTCACAAACGCACAGGTTGACCAGTGGTATGCCGAGTCCAGACCATCACCTCTCAATTCGGAGCTTGGCAGTCCGACTGGACTTGTCCGCGGAAATCCATGGGATCAAGACCCGGTTAGCATTGGTAAATTTGAGAAAACCGCGGCCATGGATGACGTTGAAGAGGAGTCCGCAGAAGAAGAAGAATCCGTGTACACCGATTTGGATCAAAGTACACAACTTCGACCTCCCACCAGTCATTCGATGAGGCATGTCGTTGCAGAAACCACGCAACCGACTGCGATAGACGAAGGTCAAGCCGAAATACAAGAGGAAAATGAAAACGTGCCCGCCATGGGCAATGACGAGGATGAGATACAAGATGAAGTCCAGCCGCTGGTAGAGGAAGAAGCCGACGCAGATGGTGGAGAGGACGACCTTATATCTGACATGCATACCGAAAACGGCGACAACGACAACGAGGACATGTACGAAAGCGACAGCGGCGAGTCGCTATATCACGATACCATGCAGCATCCCATATCTCATGAGGATAGAGAGGATGCTTTTGACTACGAGCATTTCTTTCTACATAGTGCTATGGGCACCATCAGTCAACAGCGGCTGGCTAGGAGAGGAAGCTCGACGAGTTACACGTCAGAGGACTCGGTGGAGACAACACGGGGTCCTACACTTAATCATAATAGTAATGGTCTAGGGGAAGACGGCAGTGGCAGCAGTGATGGCATGGATGATTACCCACCTGCTATGCACGCCAGGAGGAATAGCGATGACTCGATATCGACTATAGGCACATTTGCCACAGCGCGCGAAGGCTCAGGAGGGACCACACCAGCGGACGACCGCGGCGGCGAGTTCCTTTCACACGTCAAGTCACGGCCGGGTAGCAGGAGGTCGCGCAGTACTGAACCTGTGCGCAGGACAGACTTTAGCAGACCTTCGACCGCCGCAAGACACAGCGTGGCATCGTTTAAATCTATACCCGAAGAAGATGGCAAGGAGAACGAGGATCCGCTTGCGAACTTCAACCACCCTGAACCCCCAGTACCACGGCGACCCATGTCGAGTCAAGCCACTATATCCTCGACTCACCGGCAAGCTGGGCCTTCCGTGTCCTCATTCGAGTCGACAGGCACCACACGAAGTTTTCCTCTGGTGCATCGGGGCAAGGCGAATAGTGTCGGGATGCTGACGCCTCAGAGCTCTTCGCCCGATCAGGAACTACAGGCCGTGTCAGACAGCTTGCTTGATCGGACGGCAAGTACCATTGAACAACAACGGCACCAAAATCAGGACCATGGCGCAGACGCACCTAAGCAGATCAGAGACAGGAGCCGCAGTCTTATCAACGGCTCAGCAACGAAGGGCCCTGTGCCACAAGCCATCCAAAGTCTTCAGCGGGAAGATCACTATCTGGTTGAGAGATTAGTGGCGAACCTAGGCCGTTGTGTCCTTGGCTTGACCGAGTACGGAAAAGCTAGTCCCGAGAGCAGGATGTATCGGAGACGAATCGATGCTGCCAGGAGGATCCTGGAGGGTCTGGACCAGGCTTAACGGGCCTTACGGGCGGGGGACAAGGTTGCTTCGTTTATTGACAATGCTGTGTTTCCGGTGTTGATACCCACATGCACGGTTACTAGAGCTTCGAACTTTCGGAGCGCAACCGGTCCGATCTTTCGGAACAACAACAAATTGGAGGCTCATGCGATAAGACGGCATCTCACGGCTTTGTTACTCAGCCAGACCTTTGTTTGCGGAGTTGGCGGCAGCATGTGTCTTCTGACCTAGAGCTTACTTCGGCGGGTTTCTGGTGTTACATAGCTTTTTCAGTCTATTTGATACCCAATCTATTTAGTTTTGCTTTTCAAGACTCTATGATATCCCTGACGGAGCGCAACCACGCCATTTTGCCATATGTGGGTGCACAGTACAATGCTAACACTAACACGACAGTACCTTTGTTAAGCACCTTCTGTGGTCCGTCCATCACTAAGGTATATCTTGATGAAGAAATGCCATGGAATGTCTATATGTCCGATTCTAACTCGACTTTTTTTTGCACCTGTTCCAACCAATTATCCAGCCTCTAATTTATACGAGGTTAATGCCCACATCAAAGCACAAATATCCTCCCTGATCAACTGGTCTATCGCCTAGCTCACACCCGATTCTCTAACCATCCAAGAAGGCCTCGCTCTTAGCCTTGACCTGACTCTCGGTGGTCGTGCCCTCCGGCTGTGAACGGTTGGCAATAAGTCTCTGCAGCCAGCAATGTCAGCCTTCATCCACATCAGTCACAACTTACGTTAGTTGGGTATACTCACCACCAGGTTCCTCAACAACATAGCAATAGTGACCTTGCCCACACTCGGCACGTAGATACTAGCCTTCTCTTTGATGGCGGGGCCGTCAAAGTTTCTGTACGAGGAGAAGTTGATGCACACGGCTCCGTCGCGGATCAGCTCGGTGGGGACCTTGAACTTGTCGCTGGGCACGCCGCCGATGACGATATCACTGAGCGGGAGGACCTGCTCGAGTCCCCAGCCCTCCTTGTCGTGGACCTGGTGGCGGGGGAGCTTGACGCCCTGGCCGCGGGTGAAGAGCTGCACGCCGGTGAGGTCGACGGAGTAGACGGTGGCGCCGTCGTTGGCGAGCAGGGCGGCGAGGGGCCGGCCGTTGACTTCGGAGCGGTTGATGACGGTGACGGTCTTGCCGAAGAGGCGGTTGCCGTAGGCGAGGATGGGGTTGTAGATCTGCAGGTGTTCGAGGATCTTGACGACGGCGAGGGGCGTGCAGGGGAGGATGGACTTTTTGGTGTTGGCCGGGGCGTCGAGGAAGCGGATGTTGTGGTACATGTTGTAGAGGTGCTTGTGGCAGAGACCTTCGACGTCCTTGGCGAGAGAGACGGTTTCTTGGATGTACTTGTCGTGGGTGGGATTGCCGGGGAAGATGGGGTAGTAGACGAGGATGCCGTCTACGCTGTCATCGTCGTTGGCGTTCATAATGGCTTCTTCAAGAAGGTCTTTGTCTACGCGGCGGAGGTCGAAGTTGAATCCGCTAAAGGGTGGTCAGCATTTCTGTAACGGATGGAGAGGACCCGGCTAGGTTTCCACAACTCCATGAGCCAGCGAGATATCAGGTGAGTGTATCTGGCTGCTCATAGGAACTCATATGAGGAGAGACACTGTCTCATCACCCAGGAGCATTCAAGGCCTCCATGGCCATATGGTCTCAATTCTATCCCAATTTCATCCCCGTAATCTGACTGAGAAGGGCCACTCACTTCTCCTCGCAAGTCTTCTTCGACCACTCAGCATACTGAAGAGCGGCAGGGTCGTCGTTGGCCAAGAAGGCAACAAGACAAGGTTTCCTGGCATCGACATTCTGGATTTTAGCTAGAGTGTCTGTGACCTCAGCCAGGAGTTTCTTTGCGATGCTGTCGGCAAGGATGACCTTGCAGGTCTTTGGTACGTCGGCGGACATCTTGATGGATGTGGATGAGAAATGGTTGGATGGATGTTTCCGGACAATACTGGATCCTAATCCTCCGAGTGATAGTTGTCTGATGAGATGATTAGTACATGGTATTCTGAACATCTGCACCAGTGTTATAAGATGAACAGCTGGACCCGTGCCCTTCACAAGACTCATACTTGTCTCTAGGTGACATAGTACTGTAGATCGGATCTTATTTCGAGCTGTTGAAGGTGACTGAGTAACTTACATGAAGTAGAAGGTAGAGGTAGGTACCCTGCAGTATAACAGTGCCCCACCAAGTAAGTCGAGAACAGTCAAGGTCTCAAAAGAAAGATGTCTGTAGAATAATGATTGAACAACACTGTTACTCCCAACTCCAAAGTTGTAAATGTTCCAGCAAAGGCCTACAAGTTCACATATGAGCCAATTGACCCGTTCCGAACAGTCGGAGGGTGGTCGTCCCGGCCGAAATAGACTCAAATGACTCGACGTGATCTCTCTGCACAGTTGACAATCCTACATAGTATGCAAAATTTTGAGACCCTTGTTCCTGGCCGTGCACATTTCACAGTGACGGACTGCTTCCGCTAACGGCATTGGGACTAGCAGCCTTAGTTATCGTCCGTGCCAAGGAGCGATAACGGGCCTTGTCGCGGGGAGACCTTCATCCACGCTTTGGGAATGGTGGAGGGGCACTTGCCAAATTATTGTTGATGTAATCTGGCTCAGGTACCAAGTGCTAGGCGACCGATATCCTAATAACCACTTCGTACTAATCAATTATTACTGCATTTGATATTGCCGAGCCTGCCATTCTTACGAGTGGAACCTTTCTGGTATTACTTACAGGCAGTCATCGAAGGCAATCTGAAAGGGAAACTGGTCGAACCTTGAGTCCCAGCACGGATGGCCACCAAGTTCAGAGATTGGGCGCTGCAATATGTGCTAGCAGACGAGGATACAGCCCGCAATGAGATTGCAACCAAAGCAGCAAAAGGTAGTTAATCCATGGTCTATGCTCACCTTGTCACACACTATGCACATTACACTGGGACGCTCTTGCTGACAGATGTGACAGAGATCGAGTCCTCACAAGCCAGTCGTCCTGTGTTAGGCAGCTGGGCAGCTTCTGTTGGTGAATGGCTGGTTAGTTCGACAGATGCTGCTGATGAATCAGTTGAGGATGGGGAAGAGACACAGGGCAGCGGTGACATCGTCGCCAGGGCAAAAGCCTTGGACTTCCTTGCTGCAACCCTTCAAGCCCTGGACAAGAGCATCCTGAAACCAGACCAGGTTAAGATGCTGGCCGCTTTCTTCGGGTCCATGTTCAACAATGACACCAAAGCCGGAATTACTGCCTCTGCTAAGGCCTTACGGCAGCTCACAACCGCAAAGAACTTTAAACCTCAACTGGGAGTGAAGATGATCCAGGACGTCTGCCAGCTAAAGGAAGACTTTAGACTGCAAACAGCAGCGACAAGACTCGACTTGTATGAGCTCTTCCAATATTTGATCCAAGATCCGGCTGTGGCAAGCGAGCTTCAACATGAGTATGGTGCATCCAGTGGGTTCATGGTTGACCTTGTCCAGCTTTGTTCACATGAGAGAGATCCAAAGAACCTGATGGTCTGGTTCGACATCATCACAACCCTACTGACTAGCTACGCACCATCCGATGAGGTCACTGAGGAACTCTTCAAGACCTTCTCCAACTACTTCCCTATCTCCATGAGGACTTCAGCAACCTCGGTCGGCGTCACAGCAGATGATCTTAAACTGGGCCTTCGAAGGTGTTTCTCAGCCCACCAGCGTTTGGCTCGGCTTACGTTCCCTTATCTCATTCAGAGGCTCGATCAGGGCGACGCTGTTACTGTTGCTGTAAAGGTGAGTTTCGCAAGTTGACGCGTCAAGGCCAAGCAAGAGGTTCGAGCTAACTGTTCCAGCTTGACATCCTCAAAACATTACAGGCTTGCATTGAGCGGTACGAGAACCCGCAGAGCAGTCTGGTCCCATACATTGACAAGATATGGAACTCGCTAAAGTATGAGGTTCGAAATGGAGAGGTCCAGGAGACCAGTGATGCGACGCTTGAGGTTCTCCGTGCCATTGGCACCAAGCTGAATGGCACAGCATCGGAACCACTCGACGTAGAACCCGTCAAGAACTACATTGATCTTGTGTTCGGTGATTCTGTTGAGGATCTGTCCAACCCCACTTACACGAAGCAAGCTGGCCAGCTATGTGCCACCGTGGTGGCTTCAAGCTTGAGGGCATTTCTGCTGCAGGGTTCGAGGCTCGTGGATGCCATCACCCAGAATATTCGCCAGCCCAAGTCACCCTCGCATACGAAGGACCTGATGTTCCTTCTGAACGCCCTTCTAAAGGAGAGAAGGACTTTTACCCAGAGTGTGCGAGATGGGACGTCATTCCTGCTGGAGAATCCTACCGAAAAGGACAGCACCGCGTTCAAGGCTTTATTCCACCAGGTTTACCTTCCGCTGTGGAAACAATCTAGCACCAATCCATTTGGGGAGCATATCGGATTACTCAAGGAAGTCATTAAGGGACTGGCCCTGCTGGTGTGCCAGCAGAACCTCGCCTCGGACGGAGCCCAGGACTCGCTTCACTCTGCCGAGGAGTGCAAGGAGATTGCATCTCTGCTCACACACAAGGTCTTGGAACCACTCACGCTTAGTGCGAACGACAGAGTGAGTGCCACTCCGGAGGTTGAGCAGGAGTTGACCCAGGCATTACGGACAGTGGTCGTGGAGTCACGATGCGTTTACGAACCGCTTCTGGCCAACTCGAAAGCAGCCATTGTGGCTCGCGACTGGAGAGCCCCGTCAGAACGATCTGTACAATCGCTGCAGGAGATAGTTGCGAGGATTGCTTATGTCACATGCTCCGAACTGCCGGCTTTGAAAACTTTGTCCAATGGATCCGCCTCCAATCAACTGGACTCGTTTGTCTGTTTGTCCAGTGTGCTACTCCAAATGTTCGATTCACTGCTAGTGAAGAAGGCTCACCCAGAGGTACTTGGCTTGATTGTGGCCGGTGTCCATGGCGCGATGCTGAACTTCCGGGATGCCTGTGCTCCTCTGCCCAAGGAGGTTATTATCAACCCGACCTTGACGGCGCAAGGATCAGTGGACTGGGACGGTCTATTCAAGGAAGCTATCTCCGGTACTAAGCAAACTGAAGGTGCCGGCTTGTGGCATTGGTCGGACTTGCTGCCGGATCAGTGCAGCGACCTGCAAGCCAAAGGACCACGGACTGAGCGCGAGCATGACGTTTTCGCCGACTTCACAAGGTTGAGCTTGTATACAGTGCGGTATCTGTACTTGCGTGTCACTAAGCTTACCCCGTCAGTCGCCGGCCAGCCGGAAGAGGGTGCACATCCTGCAATACGAGTGGCCGATGACTTCTGGAATCTCTGCGAAGACGCCAGCTTTTCCCTTGATCCGCTCTTCGTTCAGCTTCAGGGCATGGCCTCACTTGTTAGTCGATCGCTTGATGCGGCTTCACAGAAGTCTCTCCAGCTCGCTGTCGAAGGCTTCCGACTGTTCAGGGAATCGGCCATGAATGGAGAACTGGTCCATTCGCCCAAGCGTGCAGCGCAACTGGATGGTTTGACCTTGGGTATCCTGGAAAGCTTGTGGCCAGATGCCATGGTTGATTTGGTAAGTTGCAGTCTAGAACCACCTTGACATCTGATTGCTGACACACTTCTAGTACAAGCCCGGAGGCCTCGCCTTCGACTTTGTGAACTCGTACCTAGAAACTGCTCCTGATCCTAAGGATGCCAGAGAAGGCCATGCAGATGCTGTCGTATCTGTCCTCGGGAACAAGTACAAGCAAAGTCCACACGGCGCAAGTGACGAGCCAACCTTTTACCAGTCGATCCTCAGCAATGCCGTGGAAGGCCTTGAAAATGGTCTTTCTGACCCCCGTCTTGACCAGCAGCCGGAAACTGGCATGAGGCTAGTCTACCAAGCACTCACAGTGTTCGAGGGAGGGTTTCCTCGGCAGGATAAGAGTATTCCCAAGTATATACCGGTACTTCACAAGGCTATTGCCCATGAGGTGCCGCGTGTTGGCTGGTATGCCGCGCTATCATTGGAGCGACTTGTTCGCGAGCATCCTTATCTCTCTACCGACAGCCATGCGATCGTTCGACCGCTTTACAAGCAGTGGGCGTACGCCATTCTGGCAAAGCCTCTGTATCCGTCGGCCTTGCCGGTCAACCAGGAGTACCCTCAAGGCATCAACAATGCCATGGCTATTCTTTCTGTCATCAGGCGTTGTTCGTTTGCGGTGTACGGTGATGACGTACAGGATATAATCCGTTTGATTGTGGCAATACTCCAGAAGCTATTTGGTCCGGATCCAGGCTACGCCACTCCGAGTGACGCAATTGCTGCACTTGCGGTATTGCGGGAAATCCTTGACGAGGACTATGTTGCCCTCAGAGAACACCTCCCTAGCATCATGGAGAACCTTGTCAAGGCTGTTGCAAGGCCGGTTCGGGGTTCAAGCCGGAAGCCTCCATCAGCTTCGTGCCGCAAGCTCGGCGTGCAAATCCTATCAGGGCTTCCTTCCAAGTTCGAGGAGCGATATCTCCTTCGCTACTCACTGCAGATCAACAGGCTGCTTGCCGAGAGTTGCGGTGATCCCGTGAGAGAGGTTCGCAGAGAGGCCATGGCGGCCCGAGAACGGTGGGCCAAGCTCGACTAAGGAGAATCCTGGCTCGGTGGACTTGTTTTGAGTCAAAGGTGATGTGGTGTACATGGGTTGCATTTTCAGAGGAAGCATTTGCGTTGCATTAGTGGACAAAATGATACCTAGAGGAAGGGCATGTTGGGACGGCATGTTTGTATAAATGATAGACGGTCTATACAAGTGGTCAGGGTCAAATTCGGAGTGGAATAGAAGCGAAGAGATCATTGTTAATCACTCCTCACCTTGGCTTCTTGCGGAACTCTGTGGAGTTGAACATAAACTTAAAGATGTAATAAACCTTGGTGATTAGCTCACCTATAACCAGGGGGTTTCCTGTGAGGATGCTTGTCCCGAATTTGAAGTATATGCGTGGTGACTATGCATCGAGACAGATCGATTCAAGGCTAAAGATGCAGACGCCTTTTCTCACCACTAATTCAATCATCCCAGAGTGATTTGCATGCTAAGCCTCAACGCCATATTACCCCTTTCCCTTACACTCTAGGCCTTTGTCCTCCTCTTTCCCCCCTTCTTGACCGCCACATCCGTTCCACTAGCCGCGACTTCAGAATACGAAGGGTCCTTTGCACTCAACACATCCAACATCTCCGCACTGTAGCCCTGCGACACAGGAGTCGGACCGACCACACGCTTGGGATCCAATTTCGCAACAACAGGCACACCGCTAGCCAGCATGCTCTGGAACGGTGCCGCAACAAAATGTCCTGCCTCATCGAACCAGTCCGCAAAGGAGCGCTTAAAGCTAATCGTCTCTGGTTTGGCGGTCTTGTCCTTCGGTTGGATCGTCACGCTGACGTGGTATTCGGGCACGTTCTTAATCGTTGACGTCGAGATGGAAATCTGGGACCCGGCGCAAATTAGCATTCCATTCCCTGAGCGACGTCAGGGTCAGAAAGACGAACCGTCTCCCCACTAGGCGCCACGCCCTGGTACACAACCCCCTTCTCGACCTTCCATATCCATAACGTCAAGGCGCTGTTGATGATCGTGTACAAGGCGACGGCAATTGCGGTATACAGCTTTGTATTCTCGAAGCCGAACTTGTAGTCCCAGAGGAAACAGGCGCCGGCTATGGCTAGGGCGGAATAGCCTAGGGCGAGGCGGACGTCGGTCAGATGATGGGTTTGGCGGAATTTGAGACTGTTGAGGTAGTTGGGGATCGCATCGTCGGAGGTGTTCTTCAGATCTGGAGGGAAGAGGTTAACATGGTTGCGGAAGGACGGTTAGAAGAGTGGAAGTGGTAGAGGGAGGGTGTGGATGGAGGCATAGTACCTGCGAGGTTGTAGACTGTTATCTTTTCTTGGGAAGTCATCTTGATGGAGTATACTGCTTTCCGCAATTGAATTGTAAATTAAGTGAGCTCGAGAGCTGTGTAGTGAGCCGTGTCAGTATCGATTAGTGGGCAAGTATTTAAGTTGAGGCCAGCTCTCGATGGTGCTAGTTAGACAGCAGCCAATGAGCTGTGGTTGCCGAACCTCAAAGGTGTCGTTTCGGAGAAAGCGGGCAGCGACCCCCCGACTGTGACAAGGGGCCCGACCCACACTAGCGTCGGAAGCTTGGAGCTCCAAGCACTCCATCTGCAACTGACGACATGTCTTGTTGAGCCGCAACACACAACACACTCCTTTCCGACTTGCGGTTCAGAAGGTGCGCTCATCACGAAAAAACCAACATGGCGCAAGTACCGATTCAGACGATCCATAGGGATCCCCAGCTCTTGTACGCTCTATCCCCCTGTCCGTCGTCCTTCGTATCCTCGAACTAACCCCTTCCCAGCTACTGGATCCTTCTCCCCATCACAGTAGTGATGATTCTGACGGGCGTCCTCCGACACTACGTGACGGTCCTCCTCTCCACGCCGCCCAAGAAGCTCGACAAGAAGGCCATGCGCGAACAACGCGCCCTTATGCACGGCATCGGCCTTCGAACAAACTATCACGTCCTCTCCAAGCGCGCCTTCAATATCCGTCGTGACGCCCTGATCAGCGCGTATGAGTCCGGTGCCTACCTCAAGGCGCCCGAGAACAGGGGACAAGCGCCTCCCAACCCTCTTAGCGACCCTTCCTCCATGGATGGCATGATGGGCATGATGAAGAATCAGATGGCCATGATCATCCCGAATACCTTGATTATGAGCTGGATCAATGCGTTTTTCAGTGGTTATGTTATCAGTGAGTTGTGAGGACGATTCCGTTGTGAATAGAGGACAGTACTAATCTGGGATGACAGTGAAACTACCGTTTCCATTGACCATCAAGTTCAAGAGTATGCTTCAGGCTGGTGTTGCTACCAGGGATATGGATCCTCGCTGGATGTCTAGCATTAGCTGGTATTTCCTCTGTATCTTTGGACTGCAGTCGGTGTTCAACTTCTTGCTCGGTAGCGATAATGGTAAGTCAAGGCCCTCCGTTAATGCAATAGCATGCCCATTGGTCCATAGCGCCATGTTCGGTACTGACTTCGTCACAGCCGCGAGCCAGATGGCACAGCAGATGAACCAGATGGGCGGTACTCAAGGGCCCCAGATGTTTGGCCCTGGTGTTGATCCGGACAAACAGTTCCTTGCTGAGGCCGAGAACCTCGCAGTTATCGAGCATTACTCTGTGCTCGATGACGTCGAGAAGAGGCTATTAGAGGGTATCAAAGGATAGACGAAAGCCACCTAGACCACCTCATAGAATACACCGAAAAGAACGCCTTCACCGAGGGATACTACCCTTATTCATTCCTAGCGCCGGTAACATCAAGTCCGAGTTCCCAGTAAGAACCATCACTCGTCCCACCACAAGCAACATCCGAGGCCTGAGCCCTTCATGCTCCCGGTGATGCGATATGGTGGTATGGGTCGCCCACCCGACTCCTCTTCGATCAATCCCTCCGGTCCGGTTGGCGTCTGGTCGTGCCATTCTTCCGTCAGCACCTGGAAGCGGACCATCTCGTGGGTATCATAATACATTGTCTGGTCCTCATCTCGCCAGACCCACAGCCCTTCTGAAGGCTCACTATGGCGGGACAGTCAGCATATGCACCCTCAGGAGGACTGAGTGGGAGACTTACAATACAGCCTCGTCGGGCATATCGGACGCTGGTATGAATACATCGTCGAAGAAATCCAACCGGACTGTCGTCGGCGTCAGCAAATCTCAAGCCTTCATGAGTAGATCAGAGGAACAAGCTCACTGTGTACGCCAGCCTGGGTACCACTAGTTATCCGGCCTTGCAACACTTCTCCCTTGAACGGGCGGAACACCACTATCCTGAACTCCACTGCGAAGATTTGTTAGAACCGGAACTCCTAGTGGTAGTAGATACGCCCAAGCTAGCTCACCATTGACGTTGACAAGACCGGTGCCGTGACCTATCAGACCTTCACTCGCCCATAGCACATCCCATAGGCATATGCATAAGCCAATCTTCTGTATCACCTACGGAATGAGTTAACAACACACTGCTTGATGTTGTGTACAAAGATAGAAGTACAATATTTACCTTGTTTGCATACTTGGCATTAATGTTGTCGTGTATGGCGTCTATACTGCTCTTCTTGAAGTCTGAAGGTGTGATCTGAACCAAGTCGGCGACTTTGGTCTTGGATGGTTATCAGTTGAGACCATCCTCTGCATAGGACTGATATGAACGTGCACATACCAGTATGAACATCTTCTTCTCGTGACTGGCGGCTAATATATGAGGCTTCGCTCTCCCAAAACAACGAATTGAGAATCAATACGCAGAGATTCAAGAGGCTGTTTTGAGGCAGTGATTCTGAAGCTTCAGTTGGGCTGCTTCTTTCTCTGTTCTATCTCCAATTCATGGTCGCTTCATCACGGGCCCTGAAAGTCAAAATTCTGCCACTGCAACACCTAAGCAGCAGCCCCACATCTACGCTCTAGGCTTCCACCGCCTTCCGTTTATTGGTAAATCTTGGCTGATCGCACTTGGGACGCAATCGCCAGTGACTTGGGACTTTCCATCGGTCACCGACCACAGCTCGCTCCAACCAAGACAATAACACAAGCAAGTTCCACCGTCCTAGGTTGTCGATAACAAACGATCTATCACCAACTTGGGCGTGTCCTTCCTGTTGTCTGAACTTTCCATCAAACTGCCCGAAGCCAAGGTGCTGCATCAACCTCCATTACTGACAAGTCTCGCGGGCATCATCCGATCACCTCCCCATCAAGTGTTTGCTTTGTTTTTCGAATTGCCAATAGTCGAGACGGCTACTTAGGCAAGCTGCTACTTAAGTCTTTCACATCCTCTGCTTGTTGCGGCACGATCAAGCTTTGGAAGTTTCTCTAAGCTTGCGCTACTGTCAACCGCCTTGGTGTCAAACGAGTTGCTTTCGTGTTTTGGCATTTGACCAGTCATTACAGCCGTCTGTACCGGTTTATCACACTGTCACAGGCTTACAGTTCGTCGAGTCGATATGACCTACCCATACGCGCCGCCTCCAGCGGCTCCGTCCCCAGCAGCCCCTCCTGCCGCAGCCGGGAGCTATCAGCAATACAGTCAACCATATCAGCAAGCGCCTCAACGTGGTGGACACAACGCTGGTCGGGGCCGCGGCGGGCCATCCCATACCGGAGATCGTGGAGGATACCATGGTAGCGCTGCTCCAGCCTATTCATATGGGCCTCAGCAGCCACCATACGGCCAGCAGCCGGCTGCACCATATGGCGCTCCCCAACCACCGCACGCAGCGTACTCTACCCCTCAACAATGGCCTCCTGCACATGGCCAGCCCCATACCCCGCAGCAGCACCTTCAAGCTCCTCTAGTGCCACAGAATTACCACCCGAACTATGCGCCTCAAGTATATGGTCAGCAGCCAACCCCACCACAAGGCCAACCACAACCACCTTATGGACAACAGCCTTATGGTCCAGCTGCGCAGCCACCATACAATCAGCCATATCCTCCACCTCAGCATGCACTACCTCCGCAACACTGGGGTGGCCAGCATCCACAACATCAGCCCCACGGACAGTATTCGGGTGCGCGAGGTGGACGCGGAGGCCACAACGACCGAGGCGGAGCAAAGATGATGGGGCCGCCTATCCGCATAGGGTTTGATCAAGGAAACAGCCCCCAAGGACATGCAGCTCCAGTGAGCAACGTTTACCCTGCAGCCCCTTACGGTGCTCCGCAAGCTGCACCTGTTGCGTATCCTTCTACCCCATATCAAGCCTATCCACCACCTGCTCCTTACGTTCCCGGTCCCCAGCCCCCTCAATACGACGGCCAATCTGGCCATCATCAGAGTCAAAGTCGACATGGTCGTGGTGGCTCCCATCAGAACAATAATAACAACCACTTCAAGAATCGGTCTCAGTTTGGCGGTGGCGATCGGGGGCGCAACCGCAATCGCGGAGGCCATGCGCAAAGCCCGCCAACGCACCATCAGAAGCCTGATGGCCAGGCCGCCTCGAGAAAGAAGAAGAGAAAGACCAACACCCTTGGCTTAACACCTGGGGACGAGTCTGAAGAGGATGACGAGAATGAGGAGCAGAAGTTGGCCGAACTCATTGGTGATGATGCCCCAAAGTAAGTCAATTCTTGGTCTTCTTGTTGCTTTCTGTCGTCTAACAATGTCAGTCCCACGGACATTGCCGCTTGGATTGAGGAGCGGCGGCGCAACTTCCCGACCAAGGCTCGTATTGAAGCCAGGAAGGCACAGGCAAAGGCTCACAGCGCAGACGTCAAGAAGGAGGCGGAAGACAGAGCTTTACAACTTCAGAAGCAGCAACAAAAGGCCGAGAAGCTGCGCAAGCAGCTGGAGAAGGTTGAGTCCAGCATCAAGCGGAAACGCGAACAACAAGACGAAGGCGACGAGATGCGAGATAGCTCTCCTATTTCGTCAGCGGACGATTCAGACGACGACAAACCGGAAACCCAGTCTACCAAACCAGACCTGAGCAACCTTCCTCCACCACCCAGGAAGGCCGATCAGACGAAGCACTGCAAATATTTCTCGACAGGAGGAACGTGTGGTAAGAAGGGCAAGTGCCGTTTCGTACACGACAACAACATTCGTGCTGCTGCCCTGCGTGAGCGCGAGATGAATGGAGGACGAATGACGCTGCAGCAGCGCTTGTTGCTGAACGACAAGAATGATCAGGACCTTACCATTGTTGAGAGCTTGAAATATCTGCACGACAAGGGTCTTATCCCAAGCAAAGGGGCTTCTGCGGCAGTGTCTGCAGACAAATCTGAACCCGCAAATCGCTCCGCTGCAGCCACCACGTCAAACAGTTCGCTCCCGCCTAAGCCTACGCAGACACCTAATGGTCTACCACCAATCCCTCCCACGGTTGTTGGTTCCAGTCCGACTGTCAAGTACAACGGATGGAACCTGCAGGGCTTTGGCAACACCGGGGTGAAATCTCCTGAGGCCTAGTGGTCCTCACCCAGTCGGGGAACTTATGACAACATGCGGCCAGTTAGAAGTCCCCGGGTTCCGAAGAGCTTTCAAAGTCACCACGGTCCCAAACCCATCCCCGCGATTTAGCAATCTGAGCAGAACCTTAAGGAGTTGATACGGCAACATGCAGATAACGAGGCTGACTACGGTCGACCTAAGCAAGTTGGACTTGTAGGCTCATTTATTGGTACAGACACCAACAGCCATTGCCACAGCGAGACATGACGATGTGGTTTGGGGCTCTACTACCTCTGTTCGACCTGGTTACTTTTCAAAGTCGTTCTCTATGTCTTTTCCGCCAGTGAATATTGCATGGTTCCGACTTGCTTTACTGGGTTGCTCCACCCCAGTCAGATCCTGGCCGACACACAAGTCGCGTTCTTTGGTTGTTAGTTGCGGCCTATTGCGGCGTGGTAGACGGTGCGGTCCTTTGCATCTCGAGTTCGCTTTCTCGGCGACACTGTGGATCATTTGCCAAAAGCCGAATGTATTATCATAGAATGATCTGGCCCCTGAGGCTCTGAGGCTGGAACACGAAGCGTTGCGATACATTAGATCCTATGGGTCTACCCTAGGTGTTGTGTACCTTAGGTTGAGGCGTAACGATAGCGGTCAGTCCTTGAATATAGGTATTGCTTTGATACTTTTGCTCTTCCGTGACTGCAATAACCCCTTCCCATATTGTATCTGTTGAATGATCCTGGCTCTCTAGAAGCACCTTGGCTTATTTCTTCTTCGCAAGAAGAACTGTCTTGAAGTGATGAGTTGAGGTCCGTGCGCGTAGATGGTCCCAGTCGCAACAGATGGGACCCACATTTGTCCGAACTGGCCCAAACCTCCGACAATTTTGTTTTGGCAGCCGTTGATAAAGTAGCGAACAGCATACCGTCGAGCAGCTTCCTCAGCCTCGTCAACTCACAGTCAGTCATGAGTAGAGCACTCCTCCGCTCCGTACTGGAGCTGCGGACTCCGGTTACAAGGTTACCGCCGACCTTTCTCCTCCCAATCCGCGCCCGATTCTTCAATCAAGTCGTCGAGCCGACAGCACAACCCGATGGCGCCATCCTCAATGCCGGCGCCGTACAGACACCCTCTACACCACAAACAACACCTTCATCAGGCGTACTAGCCTCCCTGCCACAGGCCTTCTCGGCCACCACCCCGCCAAACACCGAACCTCTATCGCCCTCCACCCTCGATCCCACCGTCCGCAACCTCCTCCCTCTCCTCGTCGCCCAACCGGCAAAATACATCACCATCCACATCCACGGGCGACCCTACCTCGTCACACCGGGCGACAGCATCCGACTGCCGTTCAAGATGCCGGGCGTCGTCCCGGGAGACGTCCTGCGACTGAACAGGGCGAGCACGCTGGGCAGCAGGGATTTCACGCTCAAGGGGGAGCCGTATGTCGACGAGCGGCTGTACGAATGTCGGGCGGTGGTGTTGGGCACGGAGCCGGAGCCCATGCGCGTCATGATCAAGAAGAAGAGACGGTGTAGGAGGAAGAAGCATGTGCACAGTAAGCATAAGTATACGGTGCTGAGGGTGTCGGAGGTCAAGATCAATAAGCTGGATTGAGTTGATGAGGCATGGACCGGTAGGGGGGATTTCGGATGGGAAGATGAAAGGGTTAGTAGGGTCCGGGAATGGACTCGAGGAGGTCAAAAGCCGTGACGCAGTGTCGGGACGACGGAGGGCCTTCAGGAATCAGTCCGCCTTGGATGAGGCTTCTCGAGGGAAGGAACCAATGTGTATCAAAATACCGAAATACCATGGAGGCTACGGTGTTCGGGACATCGTGTATCCAGCTGTACAATATGAATAAGACGTTCAAAACTCACAACTGCCATGCTTCGTAACATTGCTCGAGGAGCTCCAGGAGTCTGGTCACGCTGGTCAAATGACAGGTCAAAATTGTAAAGTGCGCTAAAGTGATGTCTTGAATTGTCTCGACAAGAAGTGGTCCGATGCACCAGACAATCCCCCTCTGTAACAAGCTCAAAGTGGTATTATAAACAGAACTCTCCAGTGATAACCAGAAACGGACTATAATTTTGTAGCCAGACAGACTCCCAAGAAACGCCAAACCATCATATCTTCGTCCCAAAACTCTAAACGCTCCAAAGTAGTTGCAGAGAAAAAGCACACCAAGACGACACCAAGCCGAAACAGCCCGTGGGCCAATCATCCAACAACACCAAACAAGCAATGGTATAAACAAGCACAACACCAAGCACACCTTCTCATCCAACATTTTTGTCTTCAAGAGCCTCCTCCTAGGGCTCCCTAATCCCCACATTCTTCTTCACACTCGCCCAATACGCACTAGGCCAAGCAATCATCGCCTCGCCATCCGTGGGCATCCTCTCGCGACACCTCTGCACCACGCTCTGAATGATCCTCCCCAACAGCTCCTCCGTCACCGGCACCGCCTTCCCCTCTCCGACACCAAAAATCTCCGGGTCAAACTCCTGCGGATACAGGAACGGATCCGTCGGCGCCAACAACTCCTCGCAGGTAGGACGTTCCCTCTGCTCCCTGTTAAGGCACCGCTTCATCGTCCGGATGAGGCCCAGCGGGACACGGACGTTGCCGACCTTCTCGGGAAAGTTGATGGGGTGGTTCCAGTTGATGATGGCCTGGCAGCGGGACATTTGGTTGGCGATGTGGGCGAAGGGGGTCTCGCCGTAGACCATCTGGTAGAGGATGATGCCCAGGCTCCAGACGTCCGAGGGTTTGCCGAGCTTGGTGAGCTTCTTGCCGCGGAGGGCCGGCGGCGGGAGGACGGAGGAGGCGTGGCCGTTGTGGGAGGCGGAGACGAAGGCGTAGTGGTTGGAGTCCATGAGGGACTCCGGGGACATGTAGCTCGGGGTGCCGACCTGGTTCTCGCGGTGGACGTTGACGGTCTCGTCGGTTTGGATGGCGTTGGCGATGCCGAAGTCGATGAGCTTGAGGCGGCCCTTGACGACGACGAAGTTGGCCGGTTTGAGATCCGAGTGCACGATGTCCTTGGCGTGTACCGAGGCGAGGCATTCGAGCATCTCCTTCCAGAAGAATTTCACGAAGACGGTGTCCAGACGGTGGCCTTCCTGGCCGAGGCGTGATTTTATCACGGTGTTGAAGTCGAGTTCGCCAACTTCCATGAGCTAAGGCAACTGTTAGTTGGGCGCCGTTGTGAGGTATTGGAAGGAGGTAACGGGGCCTACCAAGCTAAGCATTTGCTTCTCTTCGTTCATCTCCCAGTCGTACAGTTGGATTACTCTCTCGACACCTGTCAGTCGCTTGAGCAAGTCGATCTCGCCCTTGAAACCTTTGACCGTGTGCTCGTCGGCGTGTTCGATCGACACCCGCTTCAAGGCGTACATGCTCCCGTTCTCAGCCGAGACTCGGTATACCTTACCCGAGCCGCCTCTTCCGAGACACTCGATCCTGGTATACACACGGTCGTTCACTCTCATCAACACAGCTCTCTTCTTGCTGGTCACACCGGCTCCTGCGGCCTTCGTAGCGGTCTCGACCACGGACATCTTTGGTGGAGGCGGAGGCGCGACCCTGTGAGGTGTGGGCTGGTTCTGACTCTTGGGTGCCAACGCTTTGCGATCTGGCGAGGCATGGGCAGGGGCTTGACGTCCACGCTCGCCTAGGTCAACCTGAAGTGGCCGCACCGGTTTGTTCTGCTCCATCTCCAGCACCGACATCAACGGAACCTGGCCGTTGATGGAGGACTTGAATGATGGGATGGGAATCTCGTTCTCCTTATCGTGTCCTGAAGGCACATTGACAGCGGCTGGTGGCGGTGCAGGGACCTTGTACGCCGGTAGGTCAAGATGTGGTTTGGCAGCCTCCAGCATGCTATCACGATGCTCCTCGGCAGCTCTAACAGGAGGACTTTGCCTTCGCACCGCCAGTCGTGCTGGGTCCTTGGCGCTAACAGGACTTCCGCGTTCGGTGGCGGCAAACTCGCGGAAACTCGAGAGGTAGACATTGTGTGGTTGGTAGTCGTTCCCGCCATCAGCTTGATGTGATTCGCGTTCCAGGCTCGAAACAATAGCAGCTTCAGCTTCCGCTTCTGCAGCAGCCGCGTTCTCGGCGTCTTCCTCACTTTGCCTCCTCTTTCCCCTTCTGGCAGGACCGCTGAGGAAACTACCGGGAATCTTGGTGACTCTCTTCATACTTCTCATCGAACTCGCCGGTGCGGCGTCGATGTCGTGGGCTTTTCTCACAGATGCACTGAACCTGGAGACACTCCCTTGAGCAAGACCCGGCGGTGCGCGACCAACAGTTTCTGGAACTTGAGGTTCTGGTCCTTCCTGATCACTGTATGCGCTTGCGCCTGATCTCGGCTTGGACGAAGCGGCGCTGGATGAGCCACCGGATCGACCACGTCCACCTGATGAACCCACAACGATGCGGACTGTACGCACGGGGACATTGGGGGTGTTGATGTCTGACGGGACTTCCTTGTGAGAGAGAGACTGGTGCGGCTCTTGTTGTTGCTGATGATGTGGTTGGTGAGGTTGCTCTGACTGGTGTCTCTCTCTTTCCACCGACCTCTCCCGGCTTTCCTGTCGCCTTCTCTGGGCAGAGGTCTGAGAAGTAGACAATGATCTCCTCTGCCGGCTAGGCAGGCTAACTCCTTGTTGTAAAATGCTTGACGGGGGTTGTTGCGTCAACCGAACGACGCGTTTTCTCTGCACCGGGCTACTACCCTGCTGGCTACGCGCGGGTGAGTTCCCCCTGGAGGAGAGCGCGACACTCCCAGCTCTGACATTCCTTCTTGCTTCACGATCCCGCGTACTCTCCCTTCTTGTAGGTCTATCCTCGGCATTAGAAGAGGTTGACGTCGACAACGCGCTACGTCGCGTCATAACCCTTGAAGCAGGGCGAACAGATGGGGACGTGGGTCGACCTTCGTCCTGCGCGGAGGCGCGGGCGTGAGAGAATGCCTCAGAGTGGGCGTGGCCATCGCCGAGTAGTGCTTTGGTAAGAGCGCTGAGCTTCATAGGCACGGGTATCTCATCGTCGGAACTGTCGTTAAGAGTCGAGTACTGAGGTTGCGCATTGCTCTTGCTTGCTTGGGAGCCGGCTGATACGGCTTCTGCCGGGTTGGACTCGCTACGACCATACGCCTGTCTAGACGTTGGTCGTCGGAGGGCCTGTCGCGCTGAAGTCCTCCTGCCTAGCGACGTGAGGTGACTCCCAGGCCCCATTGGGGTAGGTGATGCGGTCGCCATGTCGTTCAGTGGGCTTTACTGGCTCGCAATTGTATGACCCGGCTATGGCAAGATGAGATGCTGCTCCCGATATTCGTGTTCCTCGGTCGGTTCGAATTGTGTTTTACCCAAGTGCTAATATCCTACTAGGTATTATCCGGCGACCGGTATTCCTTCCTTGCGTGACTGCCGCGGAAATTCCAAAGTGATCCAATTGCCGATTAAGAATATGAATTTACGTGTCGAATGTGCCTACGGGTGGGAAACTGGCATCGTATTGGCATAAAAAGCGACGCGGCGCGACATGATCATGGCGGATGGTGGGAGCAAGAATGTTGACGATGTCGACCAAGTTGAATCCACGAATATTTGGGTCCGACAAGGGGTGTTGTTTGACCAATGAGGTTGGGTGAGTCCGTTGCACCGGGCAACCGGCACTTATCCACCTGCATGACAACGTGAAAGCTGCAGAACAATTTCCGCGTTTATGCTACAGCGTACACTGCTACTGGACTTTTCAAGTGCTTGCACTTCTGAGGATCAAAGCTTCTTTGGATGCGCCTCTAGCAGCTCGAGGTGTCAAATGCAGGTTTCCACGCCCAGTATGAAGGATACTAGTGGGATAGAAGCACGGCACGATATGACTGAACTACAGCCGCCATTTTACACCGTGGTAGCTTTCACGACTTCACAAAGTTGAAAGCAGAGGGCAAGCGTATTGAAGAGATCCCAGTCTGTCCATTGATTGACCCTCTAAATGACTTCGAAGAACTTAGCAGCAAGGTATCATCCCTGCCGAACCCATGAACTCCGTAACCAGCCCTGACAAATCGTCGCGCGTGTTATTCTGGCACAGGCCATAAACTTCCTGAAGACCTCCCCATGTTGACTGTTGAGCACCACGGAACGGATACCGTTTAGTCGAAGAGACCGAATCCCATGTCGTCATCGGACTCCTCCTTCTCCTCAACCTTCTCCTCAGCCTTGGTCTCCTCAGCGGCACCACCAGCGGCAGCAGCGCCACCAGCAGCAGGGGCAGCACCAGCACCACCGGAGGGAACGGAAGCGAGCTTGGAGGAACCCTCAGCGATAAGCTACACAATGCGTTAGTATATGAAATTGTTCGTGCGCATCGCCACTGTCTCAAGTGTCGCATCGTACCTCGTTGATGTCCTTGCCCTCAAGCTCAGAGAGGAGCTTCTCAAGGCGCTCGTTATCAGCCTCAATGCCGACCGACTCGAGGACGGAGGTGATGTCCTTAGCGGAGGGGCTGGCGTTGCCGCCGAGCTGGAGGAGGAGGTAAGCTGCCAAGTGCTTCATTTTGAATGTCTGAACCCGATAGACTTGATGTTAGCGAACGTCGTCACAAGTTTCGTTCTTGCAATTGGCGTTGTCGGGAACCTGGAAGAAGACGAACAGTTTTTGAGTTCTAAGAACCGAGATGTCAATCAATTTAACCGCGAGGTTGAGGCGGCGACTGGATCTTCGAGTTCCGGGGTGGGATGATTCTGTCGGTGTGACTCTCGAGCGTCGAAAAGTTCGCAAGCCCAACTCTCAATTTTGGGAGGGCTCACTGTGGCTCCACGCTTATCTGTCACATGATTAGGGCGGGCACTTTCCGATACTTAGCCTATCTACCTGTTACAGCTGAGGTAAGCATTTTATTTACAATGCACGGGCTCCTTCAGACAGTGGGCTTCTGGACGTACCCGGAATCGGCACAACTAGGCTTCCGGCTATGGCGTCGTCCTGATTGTCAGGCTAGACATAAAGCCTGTTGCCTCCAGCCAACGCCAGATAGATAAAAGGGTGCTCATGCCCGACTTTATTCGACCTGCAACAGCTCCCAAAACACTCTCTTACCACACCTCCCGCCAATTCTCTCATCCGCCATTCCAGCCGCTAGTCGAGTGTTGGCGTGACTTAGTTTTTGCGAACAGCGAACTCAGACCGGGTTCCTATCAACGATTCTGGATCTGCTGCTTGAGTCACGTAGCGATAAGAGTCCACGAATCTCCCTTCTCGACTCCTACTGCCTCGTATTCCCGAGCATCCTCATGTCTTTCGAAGCAGTAAGACTGTGACGAGAGCAGGTCTAGGACTTCGAAATTGACTGGTTTCTCTGTGATTAGCCACGATGGTACGTCATAACCTTTACCCCGTCGCTAGTACGTGAGGTGACTTTTACTCGGTCGTTGCTAATATATGATCGATGCAGATCACCGATCTTCTTGCTTCTATCACCGGGGAGAAGCCCGCACCTGCCTCATCTACTCCGGCCAAGCCGGCTACGGCAACTAAACGCAAGGCCGAGACTCAACTGCCGGGTTCCGCGGCAAAAGCTTCTAGGACGACTCCTCCTATCAGCAATGGTGGTGGACGCAAAGATGTTCCGGCGGGCTCGGCATCAGTGTCAAGAATACCGGACAGATCGGTCGCAGCGACATCGTCAACTGCTCGGCCAACTTCGGGACCACGAACAAATGGTGATAGGCTTGCAAGCCCAGCGATAAGGAAAACGGCGACGAACACCGCATCGAACCAAGCCTTAACCTCATCTATGACCAATGGTAGCCGGAACAGGGCAGCGCCAGCGCCAGCTGGGCGGCCGCCCCCAGCAGACGCGGGTCCGCCAAAGAAGAAATCCTTTGCTGAGATCATGGCACGTGCCAAAGCCGCCCAGGAGAAGCAGTCGACAACATTAGGCAAGATTACGCATAAACCACTGGAGAGCAGTTTGGCCAAGCGAGATCACCCTGGGAAACCTAGTGAGGCACGGAATGGGTCGAAAACGGTCAAGCAAGGTGGGACGCGGCGAGTCGGGACGCCCGGAACAGCTCGCGGTGCATTGGCCGGTACGAGCACATCCAGCAAGGACACAAACGGTAAATTGAAGAAGGGTGCACCAGTGGAGGAAGTGAAGAAGGTCAAGAAGGCAGCGCTAGCTACAACGGGATACACTGGCACAGCACGTCCACGGCCCGGTGCCACATCTGGTGATCGAAACGGAATATCCTCCAGAGCCGCTCCAGGGCTCACAGCACGGGAACGATCTCGATATAGGGGCCCACTATCAGGACCTCGACGTCGTCGTGACGAAGAAGAAGATGAAGATCTGGATGACTTCATCGAGTATGACGACGAAGAGGAAGAGCCTGGTTATGGCTATGGACGTGGCGGCGGTTATGATGACATGGACGACGAGTCTGACATGGAGGCTGGACTCACTGATGTGGAGGAAGAGGAGCGCCGTGCGGAACGTGCGGCTCGCCTGGAAGACAAGAAGGAGGCAGAACTGGAGGCGAGGCTGAAACGAGAAAAAGAAGAGCGACGGCGACAGGAACTGCGGATGGCAAGACGTTAAAGCGGATTTTAAGTTCCGGCGAGCAATGTCCAGGTTAGACAGGGCGTTGCTTTTTCAAAGACGGTTTATTTGGCATTGCAATTCGGTTAATGAGGCGTTAACGGGAAAGTCGGTCAGTGCGTGCCAGGGAAGAAGCATTAGCGAAAGGCGTTTGTCCCTTGATACCCAGGCGCATTGGCATCAAGATTTGTTGGTTGATATACTCGTATCATAGCATAGGTATGAAAGTATGACTGTATAAGCTGCTCGTATTTGTATCTGACATACCCTCCGCATTGCATGTCAATGGTAATAGCTGCGCACCAATTCTCACCTCATCAAGAAGTCCGACATGATGGACATCTGTCTACCGTTCACTAGTGAATATCAATTCGAATGACCGTTTCTGCCTTACGAAGCCCATGTTCAAACTGAGTGCAGTACAATACTGTCGTCAAATTAAGGTGATCCTCGGGCCCAGTTCGCGTGGATGGTGCCCACACGGCGTTAGCCAATCATACCGTCTGAAAACCCTCACCGACACCAAGATAAGCCGCCACTTCCTTTATCGCTGGCAAAAAGTTCCAGAGGCAGACGGTCAAGCTCTTAGATTAAACGTCTACGCGGGACGTGTATCTGTCCAGCCTCTCCTTCCAAGCTATTTCTGATACACTCTCATCATGGTAAGTCTGCTAATACTCTCGCATTGTTCATACTCCGGAAGCATAGCGCTAAACAGACATTCCTGTCAAATAGCCTCAGAACGAATACATCGAGCGCGCCATCAAGCAGCATGGTCGCCGCCTTGACCACGAGGAGCGGACACGGAAGAAGGCTGCCCGTGAAGGCCACAAGGCGAGCGAGAATGCACAGAACCTTCGTGGCCTGAGGGCCAAGCTTTACGCTAAGAAGCGGCACCACGAGAAGATCCAGCTTCGCAAGCAAATCAAGGCACACGAGGAGCGCAACGTCAAGGGCGCCGCGGCCGAGAAGGATCCCGCCAACCCCGTGCCTGCCTATCTGCTTGACCGTTCGCAAGCCACCAGCGCCAAGGCTCTCAGTACTCAGATCAAGAACAAGCGTGCTGAGAAGGCGGCCAAGTTCGCTGTGCCACTGCCCAAGGTGCGCGGTATCGCTGAGGAGGAGATGTTCAAGGTGGTCAAGACGGGAAAGAAGATCAACAAGAAGGCCTGGAAGCGCGTGGTTACCAAGCCTACTTTTGTCGGACCCGATTTCACGAGAAGGGCGCCCAAGTTCGAGAGGTTTATTCGTCCTATGGGTCTCAGATACAAGAAGGCGCACATTACGCATCCTACACTCAATGTGTAAGTTTTGGAACCAGATTGAAAGTCGCTTGGAACGACTTACTAACAGTGTTGGATAGTACCGTCCAACTCCCCATATTAGGAGTCAAGAAGAACCCCCAACAGCCCCTCTACACACAACTTGGTGTCCTCACCAAGGGTACCATTATCGAGGTCAACGTGTCTGATCTCGGTATCGTGACGGCCGGTGGCAAGGTTGCTTGGGGTAGATACGCACAGATCACCAACTCTCCGGAAATGGATGGTTGCGTGAACGGTGTTCTGCTGGTATAAGGAGTGGGTTCGGTAGAGATCTACAACGGGGGTTCACTGCATGTAATGGCGTCTGGAGTCAGGGTTGCCGGACATGTTCCAGGCACAAAATTGAAGGATTTATCAAAGCCTATGAATTCTCATCTAGAACAAGCAAAATAAAGTTCCAGGATTACTAGTATTTCAGACCTGTGCTGTGTTCAGGTTGTTGATTCGACCTGCTACTTGGAACAGCTTTGAGCGCTCAGAGTGGCATGAGATCGCAGTATAAGAATTGACTTCTGTTATACATACTGTTTATGGATGCAAATATAGGACTTTGCTTCATACGACCAGAGTCAGACACCGCGTCTTGGATACGCTAGGGACAACAGTCTATTGCCGAGACCTTCAACAATCTTGATAGTATACCCACCAGAGATGGTACAGGTTGGGAGCGTGCTGGTCCATTACTCAAGCCCTCTCGAAATGATAAAGCAGGGAGGCTCACTCGCAATGGCACAGGACTAACTTGTCCTATCTCAGGTACGACCCTAGCAAGTATGATCACCCAGGACAGAGCCGCGGAGAAGACCACTTAGGGTGTGAAGAGTTGCACAAATCCAAGTGTGCCTACCCCCTTCGTTCAGATGACAGCTGCTGCCCTTAAGTGTGCTAGCTCGTCTGTGGCTGGTACTTATGACCTCGCGGATTTCTGATGGAATCTTATAGACATCTTCATTAGCCAATAGTGTGTCGAGTTGCAAGTAGCGCATCTCATCGGCCTTTTCGACCTGAAAAGAGCAACAGGGATTTGATCAACTGATACTGGATGTGCGATCGCCAGATCAAATCGTTCATCATCCCCATGGTCCTCTTTGTGGCAGTCAGAGCGCTTGTAGGGTAGGGCGATCTTGTAGCTCGTATTGAATCGTTCCTGTAACCGGCGCCAAGCCTGTCACAGCCTGTGCCGTGCTTTTAGCGCCAACCTTAACTGCTATCCCTGCTGAAATCCACCATGCTGTGCCACATTCCTCGACAAAATGTTGTCATGAAATTGATGCCTTACGAGGCTTCATTTTAATTGTCTCTGAGCCTTCGCTTATCCCTGGAACACACGGCAGTGTCATAGTTACACCGAACCTGTGTGTGGCAGTGTACTCTCCACGGCAATGGGTTAGTTCTCTCGTCGCCGCATAATCTTTCCTTTGTCCATTTCAGCAACTCGTCCTGTGGACGAAGTATACGCGCGTCACTATGCTCATCAGTGCGCATTTTCTCAGGCGTCTTCGCGCCCATCGGCAGCGAGCCCTAATCTTCCTCACCGTCTTTCTAATCATTGATACCGTTTGGATCATCGCCTCTCGACCGTCCTCCCGCGGCGCACCGATACCGTTAGACGAACGGGACCATCCCACCACGCCACTGACCAACTCATCCGTGTACATCGTCTCTGTCCATCGAAACACGGAAGCCATCCTCCGCTCGGCATGGAGCAAAGCAGTGCTCGATTTGGTGACCTACCTGGGGCCTTCGAACGTGTACTTCTCGGCCATCGAATCCGGCTCCCAAGATGGAACGAAAGACGCCCTGAAGGAGCTGAAGTCTGCACTTGATAGCAAGGGAATAGGGAATACCATAGAGCTAGGAAAGACGGCGTGGGAGCAGATGGCTGAGATTGAGAACCGTCCCCAAGAACGGCAGAAGGGATGGATATGGGATAAAGCCGAAGGCCATTGGGACGTACGACGGATACCGTACCTTTCCCGGGTTCGAAACCAAGCCATGGAGCCCTTGAGGAAATTGAATCGGAAATTTGACAAAGTCCTCTGGCTCAACGATGTCGTCTTTGATCTGGACGATTATCTCGCTCTGCTGCACACCAGGGACGGACATTTCGCGGCGGCTTGTAGCATGGATTACAAGCACTACCCATATTACTACGATACCTTTGCTTTGCGGGACGAGAACGGTTGGAAGACGGCTTCCTACTTCTGGCCATGGTTCAGGTCTTCCAAGGCGCGAGCCAGTACCTTGCGAGCGGAGCCGGTCAAGGTCGAGTCCTGCTGGAACGGGATGGTGCTTTTCGACTCGGCGCCGTTTATTGCTGATCCGCCTTTGGAGTTTAGAGGGATTGAGGACAGTTTGGCGGATCTGCGTCTGGAGGCGAGTGAATGTTGTCTGATACACGTGGACAACGCACTTTCGCGACAGGAGGGCAAGGGAGTCTGGTTGAATCCTAATGTGAGGGTGGGATACGATGTTAAGGCGTATGAAGCTGTGAAGGGAGGAAAATTTCCAGGACCCGTCATGGCAGTGGCGGGTACCTGGGCAGTTCGACTCGGCAGGGTGACTGGTAAGATCTCGGGTTACACGGAGGACTTGACCGTTCAGAAGAGAATGGCCAAGTGGAGGGCTGAGGACCCTTCGAGGAAGGAGCCCGGGGAGGTGTGTGTTATTAATGAGATGCAAATTATGTATAAAAACGGGTGGAAGCATTTATAGACATGGTACCTGGACGGGTATGAACTTAGTGGGAATACCAGATTATGGAAGGGCAGGACAAGAAGAGCTAAATAGCCGATGTCGCCTGTATATTCATCATCTCAAATCGAAGTGAATTGGCCATAGGCCGAAGTCCAAGAAACAATAGTCCTCTAACGCCATCCTGTAGGTACCATGCAAGTTTCCTTTACCCCTTTCCTCATCAGACAGATCCAATCAACAACTCGCTTGCCGAACATCTACCACCACCACCTTCTCCTCTATTTGTTATGCACAATGAAATTCCGCAAGCCATCCCACTTCTCCGAATCATTATAGATATACGTCATGCTCCCCCTCAAACTCGGCTGCAGCTCCGCCGCATGCCACCTAAACAAGTACATGACGCTCGCCCAGCTCACGCTCGCGAACACGGGCCAGGCATAATGACTTATCACCGCACTCTCCTTCCTCCCCGACACCACCGGCAGGCCCGTCCCTGGCTTGACCGCCAACCGCGCCAGCGCCAACACCACCCGCGCAAACACGTAGATGACGATCTGCTGGTTCACGCTGCTGATCTTCCCAGACCGGCTCCGCCGCCCGAAGACGAAATATCCGCCCACCAGGCCCGCGAGGAAGGTGTCGTACGGCCCTTCCTTGCCGGGTGTCGCGCCGTAGCGTTTTAGCAGCATGCAGGTGAGCTTGTAGATGGTTGCGAACTTGGCGAGGTTGCGAGCGTGCGTGCGGGTTGCGCGGAGGACGAGGGAGAGTTTTTCTCGAAATCTGGGGAATGGGAAGGGGGTTAGTTGGTCATGTTATAAAGAGCGCTTGTGGAGGGAGAGGTTGGGAGACGCACGATCCGGATCGGAAGAGGAAGATCATGACGAGCGCATGGGGAAAGCGGACTTTGCTGCCGTAGACGGCGCCGTTGCGCGCGGCTTTGACGACGGCGAGGACATCATGGTATTTGGGGTCGAGGATGATGGCTTCGGCTTTTGCCTGTAGATCGAGCAGTCGAATCAGTATGGACTTGGGTAGTGTATGCGCTGGAGGGAGGAGTGGTTACCCTCAGGCTCTGTATCAGCGCATCGGACATTGTGCCTCGGCAGCAGCGGTGGGCAAGCAGCCGAGATTGGACAGGAGGGTTAGGGGAAGCGGTGTAGAGATGTGAGTAAAGCTATCGCATTGGTTTTATTAGATCAGACTTAGAGTTAGAAGCAGATTCGACAAGCTAAACAAGCCTTTGTCGGGTGGATGTTGTGTAAGATGGAGAGTTGGAAACTGAGATGGCTCCTAGGAGCCGCGGCATGATCGAATGGCTGTTCTCGGCTCAAATCTGGGGTAAAGAAGGGGAAAAAGGTGGGTGCTTTGCAACGCCCGCCCCACGAGCAACCTGTGACATCAGGGGTCGCTTTTTTTTTTTAGCATGTGATCTTAGCTCGAGCTCTCACATGAAGAACAAAGCAGTGCCAAGCTGCTATTGCTTACAAGCTTTGGGCGTATCGAACCTTAGTTCTGTTTTTGATACCACGAATATACGTAGTTTATACTGCCACATAGCTTCCGGAAGCTATCTTGTCACCAGATTATTAGGCAACTTTCTCAAGACGTGTTGAAGTCAAGATCCGACCATCTCCCGTTCTGACACGGGTAAATCTACAAATCATCAGTTCCTTACCTAGCAATGTCATGGCAGCCACGCAATAGCCTTCCATCTCCTTGCATTTCCAGGACCAGGACCAGCACAGAAGCGCTTGAACCGATATTCCAATCGGAGAACAGTTTTTCTGTACTCCTCAACCCCCGTTCGCAAGCCAAGCAACACAGGTTGACCCTAGTCTCAGTGCTCAGACCTCCTGGCTTCGATTGTTCCTCAAGTCCAGGTACTCTCTTGTTAGATTGCCCACGTAATCAAGGAACCAGCATAATAAGAAGTGGGGGAAAACAACGAAGCACGGGCCTGAGGAAGCGAGAACATCTGAGCCACTAAAATTACGTGGTCACGGTCAGTCAGTCACAAAACATTGACCTTTGTATTTCCACCAGTGGCACGTAGGTGAGGACTGGTATGGCAATGCTTGAGACACGTGTAGCACAGGCCAGCTCAGCAGGCTTATTCGGTGTACTCGACCAGTTCTGCAGAGTGGGACATTACTTTTCTGCGGTATCTGAAGCACTCGGCAAAGGACCTCGGATAACCATGGTGGTTACTCGTTAGCCGGGCCGATAACCTTGACCTGCGTATGGTATAACACTTCACCAGCACAAAACTGATCCAGCGACAATTCTCAGTCAACACCGTAACACCACTGTGTTTGACCAGTCCAAGATGTACTGGTCGTATGGATCTTTGCCACCTCAGGGTCCAAGACCGCAAACGCGCCATGTTTGCTTCCCTGGGCCGCCTTCCAAGTCTCGTCCATACCCACCTGCTCACTCAAGCATGCTCCGTAGAAGCGGTAGACTAGCTGCTAGAACCGTACCCAGACCCACCCGTGATAGCCCTCGATGTATGTACGGTTCGGTTGAGGGTAGTCGGCCTGAAAGGCCAGTATACGCATATCATCTTAGCAACGCTGTTCGAGAACCGAGTCAACGCAGGTCTTGATGACAACGAGGAACGCATCGGTGAGGAAGCCACGGTACTTTCGTAGCAACTCGGCTGGACTCATTATGCTCGGTTCAAGAGGAGCAGGGGACGCATCGTCCCCGTTCAACAAGGAGCGAAAGGCAAGCCGTAATGCGGAGTGATCAGCGTCCGGTTCTAAAACTCGTCGAGGCAGTGATCGGGGCTTTGTAGAGGAAGAGCCTCCATGTCCGGTTGAGCAGCTTGGAGTAAGCGCCATTGTCCCTCATGGCGTCGCTCAAGACGAATCCATACCTTTTACAGAACCGATCCATCTGCTCGGCACCCAGAGTCTGCACTTCTGCATCAACAAAGGCAATGAACCCCCAGGTGTTCAGGCTCCTCTCTCCCTTGAAGCGCAGGGCCAGAGAATCCATCCATGCCGGGATCGGGGGTGCATTCGCGCCGCCAAATCGGCTCTGCTCCTCATCGCGGCGTTGCTGCTCACATCGGCGCAACTCGATAGAAGCCCGTCTGATGGCTTCATCTTCGTTGCGGAGCCCAGCAGCTGCTCGCACACGGGAGATGCGCTCAGAGGTGTCATGATTGAGACTGCGGCATCTTGCTAAGAGTCCCTGCGTGGTGAGTACAGACCAGAATCTGCGACCGACAAGCGCCAGTTTGTCGTCGGAGAGGATGGCAGGGTTGGAGAGAGCCGCCGACAATAGCTCGTCGCAGGACCGAGAGCTCACTTGTCCGATGGACTCGGCCTCTTCGTCTGCGTCTGGCAAGTCGAGGAGTTGTCGACGCTCAAGATCTGTAAGGGTAGACGGAGAGGTCAGAGCTTTCGCCTCAAAGAGCAGGGAAAGCATCAATGAGGTGCTGTAGTGTGTCCTTTCCTCGTATTACTCTCATGTATCTAGAGAGGAGAGGCTCGTCTGGGGGGAAGCGAGCCAGACATCTCCTCATTCCTGAATAAGGGAAATGAATGTGGGCAGTTTTAAGGTATTGAAAAGCGTTTCACTCAACCCGGGCTACCAACGTTTTCCCCTGCTATGTCAGATGTGAACTTTTCTACTTGAAGGAGTTTTCGTTAGAAGTTCACAACGATGGCGAGCATCCCAAGAGTAACGATCCCTCTGAACGTGGCCTGAAGTCCATAAGAGGCATGTACTTACTGGCTGTCACATGAGCGACTCCTGAGCGGGCCATGTCCGGGGCTTTGACATGTCGTGTACCTTGTTCTGCTTTTCGAAAACAGATCGCTTGGTTTGTGAAATGGTTGGAATACAGCCTGCCAGCAATGCTGGTCTGACAGCAGACCAGAATGAATTCAAGGAGATCTACCCTGGATAGCCAAGTGGCTTGTACATCCAATTATGTTTTGGTTTTTCCCTCCTCGAAAAGCCCCACGACCCCTAACCGCCGCCCGAAAAAAAGAGACCTTACGCTGCCCAAAGACAGCTACTGTAGATCTGGGGTATATACAGTCCGTTACAGGACGGACAATGAAGGAGATGTCCTTAATATGAAACAAGGAAAAGAAACATCGGTGTGCGTCCCTTGTCCCCGTCGACGGGAAGGTAGGTTGCACGGGTATCCAAATTTCCCCTATCTCTCCAGTCCGTAATCCAGCCACCAATACACCAACCCACATTCCAACCATTTTCAGTTTGTGATCAACAAAATCTCCAACGGGATCAACCGTGAATAGAATAGGGGTCGATGGAATCCAATGTTGGGCATCCAACAGGTATGATAATTCCGAGTATATGTTGAATTTAGTTGAAGCTTTGACCAGCATTTGGAAGGGACGCTTCCGCCCGGGTGAGAAGTAGATATAAAGAAAAGATTATTCGGTTCAGTACCGTTGCTCAACTGGCCGATAGCCGTTGACTTGTTGGTGCTCATACTGGACTCCGGTCATGGAATCGAGAGCTGGAGCACCAGAGACGCCATTTTGTAGCGACCGAAGAGGAGGCAGTTCCGGCCTTGAAGGACCCCTGCCGAATTGTTGGTCGGCTTGGTAGGTATCCGTAGCCATGACTTGTGACGGCATTCTCTGATGCTGACCGTTGAGAGAAGCAGACCGCTCTGCCCGCAGTTGCTGGTTCTCCATGCGTAGTGCGTCTCTCTCGCGACGCACATGTTCGTTTTCCTGATGAGCAATGCTGGCCTGGTTCTGCCAGTACTTGATACTTTCGGTCAAGCGTTGATGCTCAGCGATTGCTGTTGGACGTGTTAGCTGGCTGATACCATCGGCACGTAAATCTGCTCAGTGTAGCACGTACCCTTGGTCAGAATTTCCCATTTGGAGGCTTTGGAGCCCCTTTCCTGTGGCATCATGTCTCGAAGTTGTTCAAAAAGCTCCTTCATCTCCGTGCGGCGTTTCCGTTCTGCCAATTTGTGGCTGACACGCAGCTCAGGCGTGCGGCTATATGGTTGTGACCCTGTCTGGGACCCAGCCTCCTCGTTCCTCAAATCTCCCAACTGTTTGTGCTGAAGAGTATGATGATGCACCGTAGAGTACTCGCCGGAAGCATTGGAGAGGCGGTGGTGGTATTCTGCTGGTGCTAGTCCATCGTCCAGTCGTCTCTGGCCGGGAGGTAGCCTCGATTCGGTCGTAAACTGCGAGCTGGCAAACGACTCGGCTACACTGCTCCGCCTTGACTCGATGAACGAGCCGGCCGCACCAGACGATGATACCCTCTGTATCTCTTCCTCTGGGAATGCCCAGGCTTGGCCCTTGGTTGGCTCTGCAGCTCGGGCGATCTGACCTATCGCAGGTCCAGTGATCGCTGGGGCGGTTCTGGCTTTGAAGTGATGATCAGGGTTGCGCTCAGCGCTCGGCTGGTATCCATTGGAAATGCGATGTACCGAAAGGCTTTCCAGGTTTGGACGAGGGTTGCGCTGCTGCTGTAATGTCTGATGTATGGAGGACGTGGACTGGTTGTGGCTCGCATAGGGTGAATTGCCAAGTCTCAGATCGGTAAAGCCCTGATTTATTCTGCTATCCACGCTCTCCCGACGTGACAAGGCCTCTGGAACCTCGCCATGGCCCAAGAAAGTTGCGCTGTTCGGTCCGGATTCGACTGAGTGTTTTCGATCAAACTGCCGTGATTGAGCGGTCCCTGGTGTAGTCGGGGACATCATGGAGGCTACGCTCATATGGCTATGCGCCGGGGAAATCAACGGCGGCTGACTCATATTTGCTGTAGGGGACGGGGTGTTGTCTGCTGCCGGTGACACAGAAGACTGGAAGGCCGAGCCCGTGGGACTTGCAACGTGGACGCCAAGGCCCGATGCTGCCGAGTTATCTGTGCATGAACACATGTTAGATCGATTGCTTTCCTTGTTGGGATCCAGAAGACAACGGCGTGGATGCAGCCGGCACTAACGTTTGCTTGCGAAATCCACGCTCGAGAAATACGCCGAGTCTCTATGGTCCTCTGGACCATTAAGCACGCCAGCTAGACCAGCCGGGAGCTTTTGTGATGTTACTGGTCTTGGCTGTTCCATTCTCCCAATCCAGTTAAATGTCGACACCGATGAGGCTGGAGCTTGAGCTGTGTCGATGATCTCCCTAGCCAGGCACCCGAGTGGATGAGTCTAAAAACCCCGCGCAACTCAAGGGTATATCGAACCGTAAGTATAGAGAGGTCGATCTATCGAGACGCACAGGGTCCTGGCAGTGTGTTGGTCGCAGGTTGAACTCTATGTGGCACCCAAAAAAAGTTGTAGCTGCAGCTGAGCTCTTTCAGAGGAAATCAATCGGGACTTGGGCGACAACTGGCCGAATCATGGACTTGTCACAAAGTAGAAGGAGGAAGTTGGTGGGTATTGGCTGTAAAAGAGCGACAAGAACAAGTTATACAAGTGCGCTAGCAGAGGAAGGTCTCACAAAAGAAACAATAAATGCGGATGTCGAGGGTGGAAAGGGCAGAGATCCGAGCGGCGAGAAGGAGATTCGGGATTGTCCCAGAGCACGTTTTTGACGCGGGAGGAGCGACCGGCCATCGAAACCCACCTGCGGGAAAAGACAAGGTTATCGAAGGGGGAGCCACTCTTTTTCTCGGTGCTAAATCCATGCCTACCAGGGCTACCAGGTACCCTAGCGAGGTACAGGGCCAAATAGCGAGGTACTAGTGTCTGCACCACGAGAAGCCCTGACCGAGTGGAGTGGACCATTTGCAGCTGCATGGGGGCGCGGAAGACAAGCCGCGGGACGGGGGAAGTCTCATCTCAACTGATCCAACCCTATTGTCCGAGAGCTCTCAAGAACCACCTTCCTAGTAGAAGGCAAAGGCAACGTCGAAACTAGCAGCCACCCGTGTTCCTCATGTCAAGTCACTTTGGTAGACACGGGCTGTAGTCACCACGTATTTTGGGTACCCAAAGGAATTGCATCCACGGTTTTGTCTAGGTATCTTAGTCAAGGACTTTTGGGCTTATTGCCTTTGGGTCGGTACACGATCTACGGGAGGACAGGCAACACCTTGTGTAAATGAGAGTGCAAGGCTCTCGCGTTGTACGCCGTACCTGTACGAGACAATGAACGGAACACAGCAACAATATTCGTGCTTTACTGGTTGACGACTCGTTAGGTAGGTACGTTTTCTGGTGGCCCACAGTGAGAAGGTATCAAGGCGGGGCACGAGAGACGGGCCATCGAGGGGACCCAATTCGACCTTGTCTTCTGTCTCATGCATGCGATGTCTCCTCTCCCAGAACAGAACACTGCAGCATTTGAATGCACAATCGCGCGATGCATGAGGTAAGGTGCGCGTCTCCCTTGGCGTGAAGCCCCATTGACCTGTTACTGAGTTTGGGAGGAGCTGCCATGATAGACCATGATAGATTGGGACAAGCAGGAATGCATAAGCCACCTCCAAGCATGTTTGCCAACGGATTGTTATGCCTTTCATTGGATGAAACGATGATACAGCGGGCTGCCTTTGCTGTGACTGTTGGAAGGTTTGGAGCTCCGGTGTCATCCACCAAGATCGTCCCGCATGCCAGCCACGCGAGCAATCATGTATTTGCAGCTTCTGCTATAATCGCTAGCGGGAGGGCGCGTGGCATTTGTGGGCGGCCCAAGGTTATCGAGTACAGCTACGCAATATGTCCCCCTCCTAACGCGTGGTTCTTGCATTGGCAATCAATCAAAAATGTAGCCCATATGTGAGTTAGCGGGGCATCTGCACGTTTGCGAGTGATAGATCAGATCGGAATGCAAGTTGAGTTAGACTATTATCCTCCCCGCGATCATCTTGGTATCCGTTTGTCTCACCCTGACCTTCTTGACAGGCGGGGTATCGGAACAAAAGCATAGCGCCTATCTTCTGTCAATGTACCCATGTCTTGAAGCTTCAAAAACCATTGTAATTACGGCTTGCTCTCCGCGACTAGTTCGGCGTCTCCCACTAATGACAAGAAATTCTGTCTGCTTGACATATGGAGACCAGGTTCGTCAAGGGCAATATACCGTAGGTAACGTCACACCACTTTGATCACCATAGCGCACATGGCAACTAACTCAGGCCTTGCATAGCACCATGACACGGATAATAATGTTTCTACTTCAAATACTCCTTGCAGGAGCTCCCATTGGGAAGCACAGCCCGCAGAGGTACCATTCCTGGCAGCCATCATGTGACAATTCCCAGTCACAGATAGGTTTAGCGGATCGACATTGGCTCACATACTTCTCCCTCTCCGTCCGCATTCCGCAATGCAACGCGCAATGAACGACTTCCCGTAATTCACACGATGAGATCACCGTCTTGGTCGACCTACGACTTACCTGTCCCCTTGGCGAATACGAAGATCTCCTGCCACTTCATCTCGCAACGTCCCGACAGCCAAGCTTCTTACCTCATGCAGCTCCTTCGTGGCACTGAGCATTCCCAGATGGTGGAGATCATTCTCAAGACACTAGCAGCATTGTTTGTCGACTACATAAAGATGATCTACTCCGGAGTATAACCTATCACTTGTGCTTAGCTTCTTAACATGCATCCGTACGCTAACAGACCATGTCGGAACGGGCACAGATCGATCTTCCCGTGTCTTGTGGAGATCTATTGAGCCCGATCGCAACTCCGGAAACGTTCAGGGTCTTTATCTGCTTGTCCTCGACCTTTTCGTGATAACTGAGAAAGCACTTGATCGCACTGCAAACAATCAACGTCAGTGGGTTAACGATGTTATGATTGGAAGATAAAGTACAAACATGATGAAGCGGGGTGTTTCCCACAGGAGTCCTTACCAAGCCCCCAGCCACAGCAGTCGGCCATGATACTTGTATAGTCATGCGACATCCACCGGACCTGCAGTCACAGGAATAACAGGGCTACGTGTGTACGCTTGGCCAGCAGACCAGAATAACACTACCAGCTGAAGTCGGAGAGACATCAACTACATCCTTTGGCATGAGGCATCTGCCAGCCATGAAGCTACACTTCACTGCAATTGGTACCTGTGTCAGTTGCAATAGACAGAACAGAACCTAACAGTCAGGTAGCTTCCATGCTTGTGGTAGCCGCTGATTGTATAGTTAAAGTGACACCGGCCCTGTATGCGGCTTCGGTTCAGGCGGGCGTGCCTTCGTGCTAGTTCATTGGGTATCATTTACTGGCCACCATTCATCTGCAGCCAAGCGGCAGCGTAGGTAGCACCTACGGATACCGACCGAGTACACCGCATACCATCCCTGGCCGTCCAGACGGCCGGGAGCCTTCCCGGTCAGTCAATATCGGGTCCCAAGTGAAGATCATGAGCCTCCTTATGCACCAATTGCTTCTTCTGACGCGCCATCTTGGTCTACGTACTAGAGTCTAGGCACTCGCCTCATGTGGGAGCACAAGATCAGTTAAGTACCGCCTCCAAAAGGACATGGTCCACTATTGCACACCATTCCTTGATAACACCGCGTCCAGGCACCAGACATAGACCCGTCGGGTCCATGGAGAGTGGTCGTGTCGCACACCGATAGCTCCTCCGTATGGCAGAAACTGCGTATACTTACCACGGCGGCTCATTTACCAAGTCTTAAGCCCCTTCTTGGGCATGCGTGCCAAAGAAGAGGGGCGATGTCTCGCTTCGCACGATCACACAGTCGTGGCGATGGACAACATCTTAGGTTCATGAATAGGTACGTTCATATCAGAGGTCGGCGTGTTGTTCCAGCCCATAGCTACACCAATTCATCATCACAACCTGCCCCCCTCCAGTCAACGATGATCGTCCGGCATTTAGCGCGAGAGGCGTACACATGCATGTGCAGATCCCTCAAGACATTGTCGCACAACTCATTTCCCGATCTTGCTCCCAGGGTGTCCCCGAGTCCAACCCTCCGGCCGGCTGCCTGCAGTGTGGCTGGACGGAAGTAATGTATCGATACGAGACATGTTTCGGAAGACCGGCGAGCTGAGATACCTAGCGATCTGTCCCTTTTCTCCAACGGAACACTCGCAGCTCCTATTTGCTGAGTCGCAACCGGTGATTCCAAATACTTGAGGTCGGAGCGGGGGGAAGAGTTGGGTGCTTATTGATTGGGAATGGACGAATGGTACACATAGGTGTCTCTGGTCTCACAAGGGAAGGACAGGGCAAGACTGCTGTAAGTATGTGAACTTTTGATCTACGAGTAATGTCATCACCACTTCTTTCCTTCAAGGAGAAACAGCATGTGTTGTTAGCATGCTCATACCTTTTCCGCCCCTTGCATATCCTAGCAGTCTTGCTCTCACAACGCAACGCTGTTCGACTATCTGGTCGTTCTTGTAATCGCACAACAGCCGTCTAAGGAGTCCCGTATGTGAGCGCCTCCGGAGCTTTACGTCCGCGTTGATTGTTGCTCTTAGCTGACTTACCCAGTATCTTGCGTGATGTCTGTGCTACGTGAGGACATTCCTCGCCTCGGGAAATGGCAACCATGCTGTTTCTAACAAGTATGCTGATCTGTAATCAATTCTTGACCGTAAGCGAACCTACCTGGATAAGAAGGTAGTTCTGAAGAGAGAGACCCAAGAACGTCACCCTGCAGGAGCATGGCTAGCTTCGCACCATCCTGAGTACAGGTAAGCCACCTGCTAGGAACAAGCAGAGAGTCGCTGTTTTCTACCAAAATATGGGCATCAACCGCGATCTTCGGTACAGTCAACCAGTATCTCCTTGCCAAATAAGGCAAGCTGCCAGCCGCGCTGCCAAGCCGCGCTGCCAACCGCATGTCGGACCAAGCTTCAACAAGGCTTAAGGGTCTTAGATGATGGCCACTCAAGCTCTCCCAGCTACCCGTGGTCTTACCACTCAACTGAAGGACCAGTGCCAGAGTGTGAATGGGGACTGGCATATAGGCTTAGTTTAAAGTTTGCCTCTTACAACATGGTAATCTAGTTCGGTGGCAGTCATGCAGATCCCATAAGTGGACAGCCTTAAAGAGCTCGATTGTGCTGACTCTGACATGACTTTCGACACTAGGTAGCAATTCAACGGAACTTCCACACGAGTCCAGGTTGAATAGAGCTATATGCCAAAGGAGGTTAGAGCCAGACCAGGGTAATATCGAACAAATGGGTCCCTAGCCGTTAACGTTCGATGGGTTTCGACGATAAATACCTGCTTCCCTGTTCTGTTTGGACTAGGTGCTGGCCCTGAGCAATCAGTGAACAGACATCAAGTGCTCAGAGATGTTCTCACTATAGCCGATGCACCAGATGTCGCACGTCAGGTGGTCTTAAGGGAACTAGCCATGGTGATGGCGCATCCTGAACTCTTCACGAAGCCTTCAGCTACCTCTCTGTTCTACAGTAATCACGCCCTACACGCCGTTCCCCACGAAAAACCGATGGTTCGTGACTGGCACACCGCGGGATGGACGGCCTGAGTCCTACTTTGCCGGGCACAAACACGGCATGCAAGATACGGAACACCAGGAACCCGTTCCAAAGATATGATCAATCCGTAGAAAGTAACGGGCGTAGAGGTGTTGACTCAACTGAGGTGTTGACTGAGAAGGATTGGGAAGGGGCATTTATGGAGATGAAGATCAAGGTAATCGTCGAGGCATGGCTCGGCAGTGCCCGAGGTTGTCCGTGATGTTTAGTGATCAACCCAATGTCCCAGTCTTACCCCGACCTACCACTTCCTCATGATGCAACCTTGTAAACATGAAACATGGCAGTTACCAAGCTCGACACCAAAACCGAGGATTATGTGAACAATGGCTGTTTCTTACGAGATCAGTGTCATTGCAGTGCGCCTATAAACCTCACAACACCCTGGACAGACGTGGATTGACGACCAAAAAGTATACTCCGGAGATAGTATGGAGGAACTCACAGAAGCAGGCAATGAAGTCAAACAAGACGGCCTTGTAGAAAGAACTACAGACACAAGCAGTATCAGGATGGAAATGGCTGGTACTAGCGATGCCGAGGAGGGCAAGCTCGAAGTCAGCAACGACGACGAATATGACTGGAACCAAGACCTTCATAACCCCTACAACTGGCGGCCCAGAACGAAAGCAATGCAGGTTGCCATCATAGCCTCCATTGGCTTCTTAGCGTATGTTATGCCCTTCTCCCCCCCCCAGCGCGTCTAGCTAACCCTCCCCAGGTCTCTCGGCACATCCATCATGTCCCCCGCTCCGCAACAACTCATCGTCGAGTTCGACGTGACGATGACTGAGGCCTTGCTGCCTTTGTCAATGTACACCTTCGCGCTCGGTCTGGGTCCCGTGGTAGGAGGTCCCTTGTCCGAGACGGTAGGACGTCATCCGGTGTTCCTGTTCGGGCTCATTGGAGGAACGCTGTTCACGCTGGGAGCCGGGTTCACGCATTCCTTTGCGGGGTTGTGTATACTCCGCTTCCTGGCTGGGTTCTGCTTTGCTCCGAGCCTGGCGATATCCACGGGCACGATCAATGAAATGTATAAGCCGGCGCACCGAGGGCTGCCGTCTACGCTCTTCATCTTGATGCCGTTCCTTGGACCGGGGTTTGCGTAAGTACTCTCTCACACATGTATCCCTACGGTGAACAGTATAGCTGATGGAGGAACCAGCCCTGTCATGGGCGCCTTCATAACCCACCGCCGCGGTTGGCGCTGGACGCAGTGGACAATGCTCTTCTTCTGCGCCTTCAGTCTCCTCCTGATGATCCCCTTTGGCAGAGAGACCTACCACCCGATACTTAAACGCCGCAGGGCGAAACAACTCGACCACAGCATCGAACCATCCCCTCCCTTCCGCCAGCAGGCCCAGCTCTTCATGACCATCACCATCAACCGTCCCATTCGAATGCTCTTCACCGAACCCATCGTTGGCCTTGTCTGCCTCTACGTCTCCTGCTCCTTCGCGACGCTATACACCTTCTTCGCTGCGGTGCCGTACATCTTTGAGCGGGTATATGGCTTCTCGTTAGAGCAAACAGGGCTGGTATTTCTCTCTGTTGTGGTAGGGTGCGTGATGGGGACGATCACGATCATTCTATGTGATGTGTTTCTGTATAGGCCCCAGATACCGAAACATCCACCACATATGATCCCACCAGAGTACAGACTCTACCCGGCCATGATTGGGAGTCTGGGTATGCCCATCGCGCTGTTCTGGTTCGCTTGGACGGCGAGGGAGGATATCTCCTGGGCTTCACCGGTAGTGGCTATCGTGCCGTTTGCCTGGGGGAACCTGTGTTTGTTCATCAGCACGATGCAGTTTGTCGTCGATACCTACACGGGCAGCGTGGTGGCGAGCGCAACGGCTGCGAATAGTCTGACGCGGTATGGGCTCTCGGGGGCATTCCCATTGTTTACGGTTCAGAGTGAGTTCTCCTTAAGTTATTGAATCTCCTGCTTGATGGAAAAGAAGGCTGATGAGACTGATATCTAGTGTACTCTCACTTGGGAATCGGCTGGGCTAGCAGTCTCTTGGGATTCATTGCGGTGGCTCTGCTACCCGTGCCGTGGGTCTTTTTCAAGTACGGCAAGAGGATACGAGCTATGAGCCATTACGAGACGCCGACATATTGAGTGAGCGCGATGAGAGATGAAAGACCCTCCTGGAAAAAGACTGGCCAAGAGCAACATGATGCCACCGTGCATGGAAGGTGTAGCTGCCAGTGAGCTGGAAATTACATGGATATGCCATTTGGACTGGAGTTCGGAACCTCCAAGGGGAATTAGTAAGAGAGAAGTAACAGCTGAATATACGACAGTGTTTCGTGAATAAGAAAGTTGTAAGTGTTTATTTGGGTTTTGTAAGACTGTCCTGGATGCAGGTAGAGTGGTTCTAGATATTGATCTACTGGACCCCTTGATTCGTATTGTAGGGTTAGGGTAGAGGCACGCGGGTGCTGTCGCCAAGAGTAGATCTAAATTAGAGCCTGCATCCCTTACGACGCCATTCCAGCGTGTCTGAGTTTCTGGAAGCTGTCCTAAAATGGATTCTTTACGACGCATTTGTCGTCTTTTTCTCTCATTATAGTGCAGGCTCGGAGGTTTGAGCCAAGATGTTCCTGCCACGGTTAGGAAAGCTGGGAAGGCTTGTCCTGGTTGTCAACCTCGGCTTTCTGGTCTGGGTGCTCCTTTGTCTTACTTTCTTACCGTACGACAGCCCCTCGGTACTCTGGATACGCTTCGTGGCCTCCAAGGCCACAGCGCTCCTGCGTCCACCGCCGTCGGCTGCGCATTGGCTTGCGCGGGAACCGAAATACAAGATCAACTTCGACACCGATGTGGGCTTCATCCTCAAGACGGGATATGGAACCCAGGAGCGAGTCCTGGTCCAGCTGGACGCTCTTGGTTTGACAGTGGATGCGGAGGCCAACAGGAACACGATGAACACTCTTGTCATCGGAGATTTCAAGGCGGAAATACAACACAACGACCACACGGTGGTGATACACGATGTCATTGACCACCCCTTGATGCGCGAGTTGACCTTGGCCGGTCAGGGAAACCATGAACGCGTGATCAAGTACAAAAAGATGACAGATGCCGTTGCGCAGGGGAAGCACGATGAAGCGCAAGAAGCCGTCAAAAGCTTTGGCTGGGAACTTGATGCACTCAAGGTTCGTTATGCGCCCCCTGCACTCAAGCTTTGGAATGCTTCTATCCATTGGTACTAACGCTGTCCTTCCAGTTCATCCCCGGGTTGGTCATGGCGTACGAGCGCATGCCCAACAAGAAATGGTACATTTTAATCGATGACGACACATACTTGGTGCAGGGCTCTTTACAGGCCATGCTGGATCGTCTAGACTCGTCCAAGCCCGAATACCTAGGAAATGCCGTGGGCGCCTTCACAGGGCGCTTTGCGCACGGTGGTTCGGCTGTTATACTATCCCAGGCCGCCATGGCCTTGCTGTTCAAAGAAAACAAGCAAATTATCCCGGAGGCATACGTCGCCTCTCTCAACGAGACCTGGGGCGATAAGCTCCTTGCAACTACCTTCCAGAAGGTTGGAGTGTATCTGGATGAACGGTACAACTCCTTCTTCAACGGCGAGCGACCGCAACTGGCGCGTATCATGGCCGACCGCCTGTGTTCGCCCATCATTTCCTTCCACGGTCTTGCGAAGCCGCAGAAGATGGCCGAAGTGGGCACCAAATTCAGCCATGTGAGAGGTCTGATGACATGGGGTCATCTCTGGAAACTCTACAGCCAACCCGACATGGCGAGTTTCGCTGAACATCCCATCCGAAAGGATTATGACCACGTTGGCAAGCCCGATGAAAAGGTCATGACGATTAGAGCCACAGAGACCGCGGAGAAGTGCATGGAGAGCTGTAACAAGCATCATAAGACGTGCTTGGCATGGACGTGGGACTCAACGAAGAAGGAATGCTATATCAGCCCCTGGGTTGTCATTGGAGAAGTGTCGCCTGGAAAGTTCACCGGTTTGAACCACATCCGGATCGATCAGATTGGGAGGCGATGTGCTTCATAACGGGAATTGACGCCCTTCTTTCTTTTTTTTGTATACTACAAGCCTGCATTCTGGGTCACGATCTGGCGTTTAAGGGGTCCTTTCCAAAGGATCAAGGTGATGTAGATCTACTCTGATAACTGGACTGTATTGATACCTCTTGAAAGCCAATATCCAGCAACAGCTGTTGCGTAATGCTTCCCGGACCAGTTATTTCTTGGATCAAGTCGGCCCCTTTATTCACAGGCGTTGTCTTCCCTGAAATCTTGACGAACTCCCACTAGGCCCCTGCCAAGAGCCGCGATCGTTTTAGAGCTAACTGCTAAGATCGTGGGCCGTGCCAGACCCCGTTTTGTGTACCAATGACGTGCACGCCCAGTTTGGCCTCGAGTATCGACGTCACCCCCACAACAAAGGTACCCCTCCACCGCCAACTAACTATGAGTAGACTACGTCCAGGACCGTAATTTACGATCGTCCTAACCCACTCACGTCCCTAAGAGTACTATTCCACACTTCTTCACGAATAGAGATACAATACACGATCATCGTCACACAGGATAATCCTACTACTGACGACAATAGAAAAGAACCCACCATGTCAAGCTCAAACTCCTCTCCAGCGGGTTGGACCGCATTCCTCAAGGTACGTATCCTTTATTGCAATTACGGATTATCTTGCTGCCACTCACACATAGTGTCCTCATTCTAGTCTATAGCCTCCTTCAACGGGGACCTTGCTAGTCTCACAGCGCCCCCCTTCATTCTCTCCGCGACCAGTTTGACCGAGTTCTCATCGTACTGGTGCGAACACCCTGCCATCTTCGCAGCTCCTGCCAAAGAGTCCGACCCGAAGAAGCGGGCGCTTCTCGTTTTGAAGTGGTTCTTGACTACCCTCAAGCAACAGTATGCCAGTCGCAGCGAGCAGTACGGTAACGAGAAGAAACCCCTCAACCCTTTCTTGGGCGAGCTATTTCTTGGCAAGTGGGAGGACGAGGCTGGCACGACTGAGTTGATCAGCGAGCAAGTCAGGTATACGACAGCATCCATGATAAAGCAATGGGAAAGACGGAATACTGACGTGTGTGTCCAGCCATCACCCTCCTGCGACCGCCTACAGCATCACCAACCTCCCAACCGGTGTTCACCTCGAAGGCTACAACGCGCAAAAGGCTAGCTTTACCAAGACCATCAACATCAAGCAAATCGGTCACGCCGTCCTGACCGTCCCAAGCCCGAATCCTGGCGAGCCAGCAGACAAGTACCTCATCACCCTCCCGGCGCTGCATATTGAAGGTCTTTACTTTGGCTCCCCCTTCATCGAACTCGAGGGTGCCACATACATCACCTCCTCCACCGGCTACACCGCCAAGATCGACTACTCTGGCAAGGGCTGGATCTCGGGCAAGAAGAACTCCTTCACTGCCACCCTCTACCCAACCGGCAAAGAGAAGGATATCATCTACAATGTCTCCGGACAATGGACCAAGAACTTTGAAATCTACTCCGGTTCGCCCAAGCAACAGTCCAAGTCCACCCTCCTCGACAGCTACGATCCCTCTCAGGTTCCCGCATCAAAACTGATTGTCAAGCCCATCGCGCAACAGCATCCTCTCGAGTCGCGTCGCGCATGGTCCAAGGTCGCCGCTGCTATTGCCAAGAGTGACCTGGACGCCGTCGGTGCCGAGAAGGGCAAGATCGAGACAGCTCAGAGAGAGCTCAGAGCCAAGGAGAGGAAAGAGGGCAAGCCGTGGCAGCAGTGGTACTTCACTCCTGTTGTGGACAGAAAGGATGAGGTGCTCGTCAAACTGGGACCGATAGTTGGTGTACCGGACCACGGCGATGCGGATAAGACCGGCGGATTATGGAGGTTTGATCCTGCCAAGGCCGGGCGGGCGAAGAACTTGCATGATATAACGCCCGAGGAGGCGGCGCGAATCGCCAAGGAGGTGCTGGGTCAGTCTGATTAGAGGCTCATAGGGCGTGGGTTAGAGAATTGTTGAGTTGAGGGTCCACAAAGGGGGGGAGGGGGAACAGGTTTGAGAGTACTTGGCTCTCAAACCGTGTTCTCGTCTGCGTTGATGATAATACGTTGTTGATGATAACTTTCGTTTCATGATTGCAGGACAACAGGGTTGGGAACGAATGACGGGCGTCTCGGTTGGACTCTTTCCGAAGGGCTTTTTGATCCCAGGCTTCATAACCTTTCTTTTTCAGATAGCTTTCTTGCGAAGACTTCTAAGTCTACTTCGCCCCATAAACAGCTGCTGTAGGTCTTTATCCTGTACTAAGCGTCATGTTTCTCTCATACGTGATGCCGTGATGCCATGCCGATGCCAAATGCCAAATGCGACACTGTTTCCGATCCACCCCCCTCGACCTTCTCATCCTGATTTTGTATCCTAAACACCGAGGCCCCTACTAGCCAACGCTGCTCTTCATCCAGTATCCACACTCCAAGAGACAAGGTAGCAATGTCTCTTTCCCCTCACAAACCATGCACCCCCCCGTCCTAGAAATCCTGTCAACGCTCCAAGTCCCAATCCTAAAACCCCTGCTCCCTCTCCAGTTCATAAAACAACAGATACACCTCCTGCTTCATATCCAGCACGTCCTTCGTGCCAGCCTGCTGGATCTTGTCGTCGCTGATCCGCCACCAGCGATCGTCCCGCACCTTCTTCTCCCGCTTCTCCTTCCTGCTCCTCACGCTGCCCTTGGTGCTCTCGGGCTTCACGCTGGTTTGCACCACGGGCGTCTCCAGCGTTGTTGACGAGCCGTTCGCGTTGGTCTGCTCGAGCGTGGTGGTGGAGGAGTTTTGGTTGGGGGAGACGGAGCCGGATTCGGATTCTGTTTTCCCGTTGGGTGAGGACCGGGGACGGGAGGTGGAGCGCGAGGAGGATCGGATGCGCGAGAAGGCGGATTTCACGGAGCGCAGGGAGGAGGTCTCGGGGTCTTTTTCTTTCTGAGAGGTGGAGGGAGTGCGGAGTTGGCGGAGGGAGGAGAGCGAGACACGCGGTCCATTGGATTGTTTTGTGTCCGGGTCCTGGGAGGGGGATAAGGTGATGGTGGCTGCGGGCGCCAGTGGTGGGGAGGAATCACCAGGTCCTAGAAGATCGGGTGTCGAAGCTAATGGACTGGGGCTGGTTTCGGGCTTGCGTGCTTTTATCCGCGGCGTGCTGGCGGGAGTCCCCGCGGTACTGGCGCTGTAGACTCCCGCGGGCTGGAAGGTGTTGGGGTTGGCGAAGGGCGCGTAGACGTTTTGTCGTCGGAAGGATTCGTAGTGGCCGCTATAATGGCTGCCCTTGTGGGTCACGACGCCGAGGAGTTTGTATTTCTTTTGCTGGAGGAGACCGCCCAGGGGAAGTCGCTCGGGGAAGGATACCTTTGCGGCGTTTTTCTGCGACATCTGGGCGTCGTAGATGGACCGGGAGAGGTGGACGGCGAGGATCTTGGGGAAGCTGGTGAGCCTGGTGTGGCGGGCTATGCGTCGTTTGGGAGCCAGACTGGAGTCGGGAAGAGGTAGGTCTTCGGGGAGTTTCTCTGGGTCTGTGGAAAGAACTTCTTGAAGGCGAGCTATGTCGGAGGTGAGTTTGGATTTCGCGTCGGAGGAGATGGAGGGTTTGCGGAGCTCGGCCTCGAGCAGGGAAATGGCGTGGAGGAGGCGGCATTTGTCGCACTTGAAGTCGTCTATGAACTCGGTCTTGAACATGCCATCGAAACAGTCGTTGAGGGTGGTGGAGGAGGTATGAGGGACGTTCAGCGTCAGGTTGCAGAATGTTGACTCCTTGGGCTGGGGCTTGAAACCGCAAGTCAAACATTCGATTTGGGACTCTTGTTTGCCTTCCATGGGAAAGCCCTCCTCTTTCTCGTCCAGTTCTTCCGTCTTTTGCTGGTCGCTCGCCCTCTCCTTGTTTGCAACTGCAGTGGTTGAGAGTGACTGCGCATTCTTGTCTGCGTCTGCCTCATCAACTACTGTGAGTGCGGCAAGTTTATCTGCTGCTGCGCTTTCTAAGAATGTGCCCTTCTTCCTTGCGTACTTGCGAGCTTTGCAGCCTGCGTGATACTCGTCGCATAGCCTCTCTGCCACCACCTGTAAGAACTCCTGCGCATCCTGCTGCTGCCTGCTGATCCGCTGTCGGAAAGCGGCCTCTAGACTTCTCACAAAAGGTGTAGCCGATATCGTCTTCTTGTAGATGGGTCGCTCGTTCAGCGCATCCAGTATATCTTTTAAGCTCCTGGTGACGAGACCCCTCTGCAGCCCTTCCACCTTCCAATCCTCCATGTGCGCCCATCGCTCGCCGAAATCCCCTCTCTCCTCCGGCGGTATTGCCACGTTGTATACCCATTCTTCGTCCAAGCTTCTTCGATGTGTCTCGCGGATCAAGTACAGACGCAAATCACCCAGCCCGGCAAGGGCCTGTAGCACCGAGTTGATGAAGCAGTCGTTGGCTGGATTGGAGAGCCCGACAACGCCCTTCTTGCGCCCGGACGAGATTCCCAGGAAATTGGAGGCTGCGGATGCTGGTGGCTCGTTGTTCTCGAGGGTAAAGGTCGGTCCGAAGACGTAGAATAGGGTTATGGCTGCTAGCGATGCGCCGGCTGCATAGGTCAGCGTGTTGAGCGCTTTTTCGGGCATTCTCTGGCCCTCGAAAGTCTCGTATGCAGATATGTCTCGGACAGTGGGAAAGCAGCCAGACAAAAAAAAAAAAGTGGTCTGCTGTGTTACCGACTGGCGTTTGTGACCCGGAGGGCTGATCGCAGCCGACCCCGGGAACGGCGGCGGGTTATCCGAAAGTGAGAGCTGTGGAGGTGTTGAACCTCGGTCTGGTGTCGATTATACAAGCAAGATGAGGGGAAACGAAGACACAGCAGTACGGCAAAGTGTTCTAGCTGAGTGTCCGACTTGCAGATACTAGACTGACTTGGTAGAAAGCTTGCCGCGAGCAAAAGAAGTGGAAGCTACCGGTGATCCGAGGCATGTAAGCTCTTGCACCATCGGCACCAATGACCCCGAGAGCCTTTCATACTGGGGTTCCAAAGCGGTGATACAGTGGAGTTTACTGAATTATGCAGTGTGGGGGAAGTCTTGGCAGCTAATGTTTTGAAACCATCTGGGGAGGGAGGTTCACCCACAGACAAACACAGCCCACCAATTCATACCACATCAACCGTCACCCCGGTTCAATCACGGGATTTTCAACTATTGTGATTGTCAGAGAGTCGACCCCAAATGATAATTCCTAAAGACGCATAATACAATAGCACATATTCCTGAATCCTCGTCGCATCAGCATCTTTCCTTCTTAATTGAGCGGGGATGACCGAAGCAGGAACCGCTAGCCAACAAGAGATGACTCCGGTACTAGTATCGAACGAAGGAGCAAAGTGAAGCTTCTATAGACTTAGAGTACACCAGCTACCAGATTACTACCAGTTGCGGCTCAGCAGGTTAGTAGGGCACCTCGTTGTTCTCAGCCATCCGAACAGCCTCCTTGGTAGCCTCATCAAGATCCTCCTTGGGTAATCCCAGCACATCGTTGGCCAACCCCCTCACCGACTCATACTCTCCAGCGCTACCCGGGAAGAACGCCCGAGTGTACAGTTGCCTGGCGAAACCACTCATGTTCCCCTTCATCATGTCAGCCACGGCGCCCTCATATCGTGGGCCCGATGGCTCCTTGGTGATGGTCCAATCCTCATCCTGGGTACCAGTCACCCTCTTGACGCTCTCAAACATCTCCTTCTGGTTGATCTTGAAACTCGATGTGTAGATGGTCCCATTAGCAAACTGCGACAGTGTAGTCGTCCTGTCATGCTCATCCTCGGGTAGCTCCTTCAGACTCAACAATGCGGCCACAGCTCTTCCACACTGCGGCCAAGTGGTCGTGTTGATCCTCACCTCCCCTTCGTCGAACAACACCAGGCTCTTCTTGTGAAAGTCGAACCCATACCGGTCAGGCCCACCGCCAAGACTGAACTCGTACCAGAAGCTACAAGCGAGGAAGATATGCTTCGCTCCGGCCTGCTCGATCTGCGCTCTGTAGCCATCAGCGCTGTTAGGGAGGTGGACGGCTTTCCACATCTCCACGTTCTGCGGGTCGCCGCCATACCAGTTGGGCATGATGTACGGGACGCCGGCTTCACCAGCTGCCTTGACGAGATTGGCGTGGGTGTCGGCGGGGGCGAAGACGGCCAGGGTGATGATCAGGAATTGCTGCCCCTTGAAGGCGGAGACCAGGGCTGCGTGGTCGGTGTAGTCGGCTTTGATAACATTGACACCCGCAGGGATGGCGGAGTTGGAGTTGGGTCGGGTCACGGCGGTGATCCTGTGTTTTCCTGTGGCAAGGAGGGCGCGCGTGAAGTGGCTACCCATCTGTCCACCAGCCTATGGAATTGTCTTAGCCTCAAGCCAGGGCAGTTCTGATATGAGGGAGACTTACACCGATGATGGCAACACGCTCAATGGCGTTGGTGAAGCCTTCCGGCTGGTCTTTGGCGTACTTGGCAGCCATGGCGATGACTACTATGACTTATTTGAACTGATTTACTGGTTTGGACGAAGCAGTGTTGCGTTCAGGCTCCTGAGGTCGAGGTGGGCGATGTCTTTTTTGAAGGACAAGCAAGCGGATTTCCGGAACAGGCACCCAGATCCTACTTATAGAAGCACTTTTATTGAACTCAACAGTGAATCTCGCGACGGCATGGAAGTGTTGAATGATGTACCGGATGAATCGGGGTTAAGAGCCATCACTAAAGCAGTTTATCTCCGTGTCCTTTGGAGGTAGGGAATCCCAAAAAGGAAATAACCCAATCCCCGATCCTGGTTTCATGTCGTACCCTGCAGAATCGATGATCATTTCTCAGCAAGCTGGACAACGAGCCTCGCAACCCGGCCTTTCCCCCCGCCCGAGACGTTTGCTACGGTATGTGATTTGTTGATCTGTTCCTACACCTCGGCTGCTAAGCCTAGTCACGGGGATGAACACGGGTAGCGGACCTGTGGGCGAACTGTCCACCGAGGCTGACGGGAGGGTGAAGAAGATTATCATTCAGGGCATAGCCAAGGATGAGGAGTTCTTTGACAGACTTTACTGGAACGCTGCATGATGTGTTTGGTGAGTGTGGTCGGCTTCCTTATTCTGCGTCCAGCTCTCCCGATGGCAAATAGTGCCAAGTTAACCGCAGTGGAAACAACAAAGACACAATGAGCTATGCGTCTGATTCCATCCCATTACTTCTTCAGCGTCTTATTCGCCTGCAGCTGGATCTTGAGCAGCATCTCGTTCTCCGCCTTCCTCGCGTACTCGACCTGGGCCTTGGCCTTGGCAACAAGAGCTCGCTGCTGGTACGTGGGCAGGTGCGCGAGAGCGAGGCGGTCCTGCGCTCGCATGGTGGTCAAGTGGTGGCCGAACTTGGCCGTCATCTTCGCTAGACGCTTGGATTCGGGTGCCTGCTCTAGGGGGGTGGCGTCCTGGGGCTGTTGGCTGGGCCTTGGCGTCGGGTCTTCGGGGCGGGAGGTAGACGACGAGACTTCTACAGCAGCCTCGATCCGCTTCTGGCGGGCGTGATGTTTCTCGGCGCGGAGCCGGGCTGCTTGCGAGCGGTGGGTGAGGACTTTGCCCGTGAAGAGACGGAGGGAGTGAGCGTCTAGCTGCACGGGGGCTGCCGACCTTGACCGACGACAGGATGTCTCCGCGGGGACATTGTCCTCCTCTGCATCATCGTCGCTATCCTCCTCGTCCTCATCCGTTTCAGCACTCGAGCCCGAGTCCGAGCCGTCATCGTCAAAGTCATAAAAGTCCCTGAACTCGGAACCCTCCCTATCCAGGTTGATTCGGCAGTGGCCCTTGCCGACCATGTGCTGCTGGGCGGCCTGGGCGGTGTTTCTCTGGGATCCGCAGTATAGGCACTCGAAGTACCCGAAGACGACGAGGTGACAGTACTTCACCAGGGCTTCTTCGTCGAGGACCAGGTGCTGGCGTTCCGGGATGAAGAGGCTGTGTTTGTACTGCATGTGCTCAAGGTTGGCGGAGAAGGAGGTGCCGATGACGGGGCAGAAAAGGCATTGCGTGGGGTTGAATGCTGGGGTGATGTCTGTGTCTTCGTGCTTGTTTTCATCGTGCTCATCTTCCTCTTCTGGGCCGAAGGGCGATGAGAGCGTGAGATTGGAGAGGTTCGTCCCAAGGGGGCTGGACGGAGAATGAGCACATTGATGGGTTACGGTTGGTGGTTGAGGATGCTCACGTTTCACCACCTTTGGAATCTTGGTGCTCTTGTGTGTAACGCATCGAACTGTCGTTGGGGTTCTTCTGCTTGTCCTTGTCTGCGTGATCAAGACCATTGAACTGTCGGCCGTTTGAGGCATCTGCCATGGATCATCTCATCTATAATGGTTTCCACCACACTCGGCTGATTCGAAGAAAAGCAACAGTTAGTCCAAGATGATCAAGATGAGTCCTAACACGAGAAACGGGATGAGTGGGAACCCTCAACATTTTCAATAAGAAGTGCCAGAAGTGTTGAGGCTACGCCAGTTGGGTCCTGAGCGGCTCGAGGCTTACACGTCCCAATTAGGCTCGCCGAGAGGTACAGTAGAGATCGGATGGTCTTTTCCCCGCTCTCCAATCTACTTTTGTGCATATAAGGGACAACTGAAGAGATGAGCGATCTGATTACCCCAAACATGACCAAATTTCTGGCCCACATCGGCTTAACACGAATCCGAGCATGCCAACCACGTTTGTGCGATACAGGTACCGTACTCCACGGGTAACGTACCTACCTATTGTGGGCTTGGGATTTGGCCATATGAAAGGTATCGAGTACCTCCTCGTACGTATTGAAAAGTCACTTATTCAATGACCAGCTAGCTACCCAGTTGCTGTGTTGCAAAGATGAAATCAGGGCGTGTGTTCTCGACCTGTATGGCGGCTGAAGACGATTCAGAGCACTCGCCGCCGTCTATTCACTAAGGGGACACACTGCATGCCGATGAACCAAGTTTCACCCACCTGGTCGCGGTTTTCATGGCTGAACTCGACGCTGCCATATGCCAGTAACACGACCACCAAAAGCAAAAATACTAGCCCCGAAGACAGCTCGTTGGGTCGTCGAGTGCACACTTGCCTACTGCCGGCCCATCACCAAACCCCTTGAACGGCAGTGCCCCATGTTCAGCAGCCCATTGCTTAATCTACGCCAGAGCACACGTCAGTCAACATATGCCGCATTCACTAGGTAGGTTCTCACATACCTTGCCAACATCACGACACTCATGAACGACGTTCGCCATGGCCCGGATGCCAAAGTCCTGCGGGCTATACTGGAAGACATTTGGCGTGACGCCGGACGGCTAACATCTCGTGCTGCCTAAGCGCATCGATACAGTGGTCGACGTGCACCAAACCGACGTCTTGGCCTCCGAAGGCGCGAAGGACGGGCATCTATCCCGCCATCCCCCATGTGCGCGTACGGGTTGTGCTCGGCCGTCCATTTTGGGTCCAGGAAGAAGTCCAGTGCTTTGCGGAGGGAAGTCGAGACAATGCAAGTTGTGGAAGACGCTGAGCACGATCAGGTAGCCGCTTCCTTCGTACGGCGCCTCCGGGGCGGTTTTGTTGGGTAGTTGTAGGGCTTCTTCGTGGGGGATGCGGGACATCTCGTCTTTGGCAATGAAGAAGGGAGATCAGGTTGACAGTCCAAAGGTTGGAGGGATGAGGAGAGAAAGACTCACGGGCCTAGAGATCGGACCAGAGGAGATTATTGGCTTCTGTTGGGAAGCCTTGGAAGGGTGTTGTGTCGCTGTCGATGCGGTTTTGGAACTTGACGAGCGTGTGGGAAATGGCAGCCTCGGCCGGTGCTTGTCTCGTTGTGTCAGTCGGCCCTGGGCTGCTAGGTCCACTCGCCTCTCGCTTTCACGGCAAGCTTACATGGCAGCGTGAACTCATCTCATCTCGGTCTGTTATTGTCAGAATGTCTGCCAGTGACAGCGCGGTAGGCAGTGGTGGCAAGCACAACGTTGGCAATAGCCGAGACGGCGAGTGAGTAGATGACCCATGGCCTGAGTCGTCTGTTCGACGTCGACTGTCTTGGAGAGGCCTTCGTCCATTCCGAGAGTCCATCGCCGTGCGCGAACGGCGTCTGCTTCGGGGTGTCCATCAGCTTCTCAGTAGAGGCTCTGGGTGTCGACTCCATGCTAACCTTTTGCGCGGCTTGGCTGGAAGCCCTCTTGGCCGGACTGGAAGACAAAGTGGATTGAAAGTTGGGGTTGTCGCCCTCGCCGTGTTCATCAGGCGGGTTCGAGCGCTTGACCACGGACTAAAAGTCCCGGCTCAGAATGCAACGACCCATAGTGACCTTTCTTACACCCTGAAACACGTATATTGGTGCTCGATGGCTACTTTACAGTCGGCCTTTCTATTGTGCTACCTTTCACATAAAGCATAGCATAGTTGATAGGTCACCGGAGGCGCTGATTCAGCGCGAGCGGCATATCACCTTAGGCGCACGCGTCTGTACAAACTCCAGCCAGATGTTCTGGATTCAGTGAACCCGTATCTGTCCTACCGACGTGGTATGGAAGGATGCGTGAGGTATAAACAAGACTTGAACGCTTGGTTTTCCCATTGCTGCTGCTGCTGCTGCAGTCGCCTAGTCCTTCACATACACCACGCAACCGATGACCTGATTATACATCACATCCTTGCCTCCGCAGTTCCTGACTCGTTCCTGGGCAAGTCCTCCGTACAGGCTGGTGGTCAGACTGATCCTGGAATCCCATCTCGTGATGCCCCTCGATCCTACACTCCCATCTACGCGTTCGTAGTGTCTCACGCTGCTCCAAGTGTATGCGCCGTCCCGCAGATTACGACAGACTCTGCAGGGTAGGACTTCATCTGTGACAAGTTGGATATGTATATGTACCCCAGGACTGGCAACTGGTAAGCAGCATGTTTCCACTTCACTGGCAGGCATGAGTCTGTCACCTACCATGCCGCTGATAGGGCTGTAACTGCAGATACGATGTGCATGTACGCGCGTACCGTCCGCGGCGTTAGAGGTATCCAGAAGTCTCAAGGTTTTCCTCTTACCCCGTATTCCACAGCTGATCTGCATGGTTGTTGCTCGCATGCGGGACCCCGGCTGGCTCATCCGGGGCTTCTGCAAACCTGTAATCGACTATCGGTCATTGGTTGAATACAGATACAGGTAGAGAGAGGTAGCATTTCAGGGACCTGGCACATCGCCAAGCGAAGGCCTGGCAAACGAGTTCGGAGATCGGCATGGCAATAATGTGACGAGGAAACAACAACTCAGGCTGGTGTAGGTCTTCAAGTCCATTGCAGCTATCTCGCACTAGCCACGTCCGCGGCAAACGTCCATCTCCACGATCAGGTTAACGAGAGTCCAACTTGTGGGGCCCATGGCCGTGCATTCAGAAAAGTTGGAACTGTAACGACCGGAGGAGGACAGCTCGATGGCCCCCCTTCACCTCTCGCCTCCTCCTGCCTACTCTTCCCAGAGATCCCCGTCCACGTCTAATGACCACCGCTGATTGTCGGCCGCTAGCATGTTCCAGGTGTCAGGGTATCTAAAGATCGCCAACACAATGATGACTGAAAGCGGACATGTTGAGGGAGGGGTCATGCAGCTTGCTCACTGTGAGGAGTTGAAGTTGTAGGCTTCTATTCAGCCTTGGAGACCTCGAACTCCCGCTTGCCGGGCCAGGTGACGGGGCTAAGAGCACCGTCAGTGCCGACCTCAGGCGTGCGCGTTTCACCTTCGCCAGCAGGTGCGACGGGAAGAGCGAACACAACGGCCAAGAATGGCATGATTGCCTTGAAGAACATCTTGTCACAACTATAAAGTAACTGACTTGAGGGTGAATGTAGGTACGTTTGCAGGTTACTGGTATGAAGGTCGAGATAACGTTCTTCTTTGCAAATAACAACCACAGAAGAAACTCCAGATCAATCGCTACTTTATAGGCTTGTCTGCCCACCTGTCTACTCACCAAACTGGAAAGGTATCTAGCTGACTCGACTGGATTGACAAGGGCGCCTACAAAGCAGATGACGTGCCATACCCCTATGCGGCTTACTGGCGCGAGATGCGTAGCATTCAAGGTGTTCCATACTTACACAAACCTAATTTGGAGGGACGTCTAGTGGGAGGGCTCCAGGTCCCCAGCTCGCAACACTCTTATGTGGAAATCGGATCAGACATGCCTCTACATTGTGTGCAATGTGTGGTTGCCGCCACCATGTCTCGAGACTTACAGGGTAGCCAGACTACAGCAACATGACTTGTCAGGTGCAGATGGCTAGACAGGGGTGAAGAAATCGGTCAGTGCCGGATTCAACCTATCCTGGAGTGTATCTGCCAGCATATACACATTCGAATCTCACCGCCGCTGACTGCTAGTGTCATGCAAAGCCTCATCACTGTGGAGCTTGTTGCCAAAGGTCACATTGCAAAGGCACTCATGGTCCAGCATTAGTGCCCCAGTTCTTGGAGACTCGGCTTCGGACAAGCTTCAGTTCAATGACCAAGTGGTATTGGCCATGATACGTCCGCATACGGGCTCTTATCGCTGAACAGGACCACTGCGACGACCTCCATAGGCACATTTTACTCTATGCAGTGCAGTGTCAGCCAGCCCTCCCTTCCACCCTCTTCACTTCCACCCAGGTCGAAGCACCTCTGGCTGTACCGGATCTCTCACGCTGCTCCTCCTCTCTTCGTTGCTCCTCCTTTCTACTTCCCAAACACAGTCCCCCCCGTCACATCTACCTCCAAGCTCTTTCTCACCGTCAAGATGTTCGGCTTCCGCGAAGACACCTCTCCGCTGTATGAGCAGCTGCCGACCGGCGAGACCAAGACCCTCGCGCCGCAACACCACCGCAACCCGCCCTGGACTCAACGTGTCTTCTATCTCTTAGTCGTCCTTTGGAACATCGTGCTGCTCACCGGCGCCGTTTATGGCCTCAAGTCCTACCTCACCACCCGCCACCTCGGCCCGGTTATCAAGCCCATATCCTGCGACTGCGGCGCCTCCATCGCCGAACCCAAATCCCTAGGGCGCAAGTACGACACTCTTTCCGTCTCGTGGCTTCCACCGCAGTGCCGCGACGATGCCCTGGCCGAGGAGTTCAACCACGCCGGTCCGGATGGGGAGTGGCACTACTGGGCGGACAGGACAGGACGCAGCACCTCACTGTGCCCCAAGTCACGGCGCTGGCAGATAAAGCAATACCGGAAGCCCAGTTCTGGACCTCCTTTGGGTGGCACGTGGCTCACTGCTCGTTCTACTGGAGGAAGGAGTATCGAATGAGGGCGAGGGGACTGGAGATGGAGCAGCGGTATGACCGGGAGAGTCATATCAAGCATTGTCATATGGCCTTCATGTCGAGGGAGCCGCTGAACAACACGAACCCCCAGGCGGCTGTGGGGCTCGGAGGGGACCGGGTTGGTGGGGTTAGGACGGAGACGCAGAAGGAGTTTGAGATGGGGCATGAACATGACGGGCATCATCATGGTTGAGTATGTTAAGATCTATAGTCAGTGGACGGCACTTACCCAGTCGCGGAAGATATCTTATGACACCTCCTAGGTACCTTTCACCCTACTAGTCGTTCCTATAATGTCAGGTATACAAGCTCTAATCACTGGGACTATAGTTCTGCTCACGACAGATCACGATAACAGGTAGTTGCCGTAAATGGTAATGCTGTCTGTAGACGTTTCCACCAGCTTCAAACATTTTGGGATTGCAACTTGGTCCAAGACAGGAGTAGAACATTGCATTGCTCGTTGACTCGGGTAGGAATATAGGTAGTTCAATGCGGATGATATGCAAAAAAACAGTCACCGCCATTTGGGAATACTGGATCCTTATGACATGCCAACTAGACGGGCGCCCCTCGCTATAATGAATTTACGACCCTCCAGCATCCTCGTTAGCACCCAGCCCGGTTGGAAAAGGAGCACCTGTCATTTTGATTTAGCGCACTTGCAGGTAGTCGTGAAGCTCAGGGCCGGGACTCACCAAACTCGGGATGAACCAGCAACCCGGGACTGTACATGTCCACCTTACGCTCCTTGGCCCAGACATCGACGGCGTCTCAATTTCGACATGTGCGGGGCATCATGTCGGCGTGGGGCATGGGATCGTCGTCCCTCCAGTGCCAGGTCGACCAGCCTACGTCGGCGTGACACATGGCTGACTGACTGATGTAGTTGATGCAGCGATCTAGAGACCCCGACGTTCCGGTCTCAGGACGCGAACTCACAGAGCAGAGCGGCCTAGGTGGAAATTTGGAATGATCTCACCGCGGTGCCGCTCTCCCTCTATAGTAGGAGCCCTCGATGAGTTGGGGTAGAAGTAGTCCGGGTACAAGCTTCATCTGATCAGTTTCTGAAGCCGTGGGCATCAGTGTTGGTGGGATGCTGCGTTGTTGATATCAAAGTGCTACGATGACCTACAAGACAGTGTAGCTCGTCAATTGCCGTTTATCAGAGCAACGTACCCCCCGCGTTCGTCATTGATCTCCACGGCATGCTCCAGCCGGTCAAGTCGTTGCATGTCCGTCTTCGTGACCCGCACATCGAAACCTACATTCATTCCAGGGAGTAGCATCCGAGACAGCCCGTAGGCAGAACGGCGTGGCATCTACCTTGAAGCACCTGGTGCCACTTCTCTTCCGTCTTGGGATCCGGAGGGCCGGTCCACAGGTGATCCTCATGTGTAATAAACGCCTTGACCTCGTGGGTGATGACCGGGGACAGGGGGGCTTGGGAAGAGGATGAGTTAGCATGGAAACACGCAAAAACACTCGTTGGTTCACCAAACGTACAGTATAGCAGATCCTCGTTGTTCGTCCATGAGAGCGTGCCTGAACGGACAAGTGAGATGAGGGCGCTGTTTACGAAGAGCAGGATACATTGAGCAACGAGGACCCATCTGTTGAGCTTGGGCGCCGGCTGCTGGCAGTAACGTAGAGCTCGCCAGGTAGAGCCGCGTTGGGTATTGCTGAATATCGGCGTCGAGGTCGTCGTCTTCAGCGATATAGGGCTCATCGTGCCCATGGCCCTCACTCTCCTGGAGCAGGACTTGATGGTAATGGTCGAGCACGTTCTCAGGCAGATGCAGAGATGCCAGCTCGGAATGAACAATGGCTCATATCTGGGGATAGCCTGGATGACTGTAGAACTCGTCCATGGCTGTGAATGTGATATTGGCACCTACGGCACGGCGCTGTGGGATTCCGTAACACAGACTAATCGCTGTGCGCCGCACAGTGACCAAGATACGTCCATGGAAAGCATGCCATCGATACCTCCTTACTAAAGACGTACGTGATTGGTTGCAAGATCACTAAACAAGAAAAGCAAGGGTATACTTCATCGTGGGTGTGTATTTCGTACCGGTACCTTGTGGAGCCATAACTTTGTCATCCGGCCTGCCAAAAGAGGAAGGAGGGTGTACCTGCACGCCAGTACAGGGATACGCAACGGTTCTTGGCATGGCTGTTATTGGGGAAAGGAAGTGCTAAGTTCGGTTAAGCTTTGCTAAGCTCCATGTAGCAATGCAGCTCGCCAAGCTCTTGATAAGAACATAGACCCACCTCTGTTGCAGCGCACCGCCTCGTGCAGGTGGATTGCCCTAGAGGTACCGGTATGATTGCGGGGGCCCATCTATCCGATATATCGTAGTATCCCATGTGCCTCATCACTCCTGGGAACCTCCCCTGACTTGGGGAGTGTGAGTGGTTGCCGTTCTGGCCCTTTTGCTTTGTCTTCTTGGGCCACGTCTTCGCGAAACTTCTCCTCCCCAATCGCGACTCTCAGCCTTGAGCTGTTTCCGCAGAGGCCAAGGTCAACAACCATTGGTCTAGATCTGTAACACCGCTAGGATGAACGCTTCAACTCCAGCAGATGCTGGCTTTGGGCCCCAGCTGAAGGGCAGCTTCGATTTCACACTTGCCTTTGAGCAGAGCATCTTCTCTATTGCACCCTCGGCGCTGCTACTCATTGGCGTCCCCCTACGTATTGCTCTCCTAGCGCGTAAGGGGACAAGAGCAGCTGTCAGAAACGGTACCTTACTGCTCCGGCTGAAACTCGTATGTTTCATGTCGCTCACTGCTGGCAAAGTTGAGCCGCTACTGACCTCCTGCAGTTCCTGTTCGTGGCTCTGTTCGCTGTTAGCACGGCGAATCTAGCGTTATGGAGCCTCTCCCGCAGCTCCCGCACCCCTGTGGCAGTGGCAGCCTCGGCCCTCTCACTTGCTGCGGTCGTGGTGATGGTGTCTTTGGTCTACGCTGAACATCGTTACTCCGACTCGCCGTCATTGCTGCTGAGCCTATATCTTACCATCACCATACTACTCGACATCGCGCTGGTCCGGTCGTTGTTTCTTCGAGGCGGCCATCTCGTGACCATTGCCGCACTTACATCGGCTGCTGTTATCCTCCTTGTTCTTGAGCAGGCTCCGATGCATGCATCTGCTGGATTCGAGGCCTCTAATGAGCGGTCGAGCGGATTGTGGAACCGAACAGTCTTTTGGTGGCTCAACAGCACGTTCACGAAAGGCTTCAGGTCATTCCTCGCCGTCGACGATCTGTCGGGCTTGGATCATCATCTGGACTCGCACCGTCTAGCTTCGAGCCTGGAACATAAGTGGAATACTAGTATGTTGCAGAAGTCTGGAGGGAGTGCCACGCCCAGAGACCATACTAATTCCTTGCTAGCGAACAAGAAGAGTAAACATGCTCTAGCGCTTGCAACACTTGCTACATTTCAGGCCGACTTCTGGGCGGCAGTTGTACCAAGGCTCTGTTTCACTGGCTTTAGCTTTGCCCAGCCCTTTCTGATCAACACCATCATTGACACTCTCGGCGGGCCGACATCGGAAAACGCCGACGGTGTGACTGGAGGTCTGGTTGGTGCCACAGCTCTGGTCTATCTGGGAATAGCTGTATGTAATGTGATTGGACATCGATCTGCTGATGGGAAGATTACTGACTGTTCGGCAGTTCTCGAAGTGCCATTACATGCACAACACTTTCCGCCTCATCACATCGGTCCGCGGTGGACTTGTGGGACTCATCTTCGTCAAGGCCACATCTCTTGATGCTGCTACTGCTTCGGATACCGCGTCGGTGACGCTGATGAGTACTGATGTCGATGGAATCGCTAGTGGACTCCAGAAGATCCACGACATGTGGGCCAGCATTCTCGAACTCGGACTGGGTATCTACCTGTTGCAGCGATATGTTGGCGCAGCCTGCTTTCTCTTACTCATCCCTGCCGTTTGTATGTGCTTGAGCATGGTTCCTCCTTTGTCTCGGCTCCCGTTACTAACTTGTTTCGCTTCCAGTGTCTAGCTATGCTACCGGCAAGATTGGCGGAGGAATGGGCCCGGCCAGAGTGGCTTGGAACGCCCTGGTGCAGAAGCGTGTTTCGACCACATCGTCAGTCCTCGGTCAAATGAAGGCCGTGAAGGTGATGGGACTTCCGGATCGCGTTACTTCGCTGATTCAATCTCTCCGGGTGCAAGAGATCGAGTCATCCAAAGCTTTCCGAATGTTCTTTGTTTGGATCACCCTCATAGGTAAACCTCAGACGTTGCGCTCTGAGATGGGCTCTTTACTGACAATGACTCTCTAGCCAATCTCTCGGATCAGCTCACGCCCATTATCATCATTGCCGCCGCTGTGTTCTGGACCAAGACTAATGGAACTCTGGGCGTCGCTGAAGCCTTCACCACCTTGTCGATTGTCTCCCTGGTCTCTACGCCGGTGGTTAATCTTATAGCGGCATATCCTACCATTATAGCCGGTCTGGCCTGCTTTGGTCGCATCCAGGCATTTCTGCTGACCCAAGACAAAAGAGACGATCGCGCTGCGGCTGGGCAGGACAAGGACTCGAAATCCACGGACACTTGGCGCGGTGAGCTTGTTGAAGGCACCGAGTTACAAGCAATCTCAGGCACGGATTTGACAGGGATCGAAGCTATCACTATCCGAGGCGCACATGTCGCGTCTAACAATGGGAAAGAAACTATCCTGCGTAACGTAAATGTGGCCGTACGGCGCTCATCTCTTACCATGATTGTTGGGCCAGTGGGGTCTGGCAAATCGATGTTACTGAAGGCAATCCTGGGCGAAGCTAACACGACCAGCGGCACAATCCAGGTTGGGTGTAAACCGATAGCCTACTGCGACGAAACTGCGTGGTTGCGATTGGGGACTGTTCGTGAGAATATCTTGGGGCCCAACCGCTACGAGGAAGGCTGGTACCAGCAAGTCTTGTATGCCTGCGCGCTTGAGAAGGACATCTTACAGTTGGACAACGGTGACCGATCCCTGGTAGGAAGCGCAGGTGCTGCCCTGAGTGGTGGCCAGAAACAAAGGCTGGTGAGTTGATGACAATGTGACCGGTCTATCATGTCACCCGCAGACTGATACGATGCTATATCTAGGCTCTGGCGCGAGCAGTGTATTCGAGAGCCCCTCTGGTTGTACTCGATGATATCTTCAGCTCCCTCGATAGCAACACATCGACAGAGGTCATGGAGCGCCTGCTGGGCTTCCATGGCGTGCTAAGACGGGAGAACGTGACCGTAGTCCTTGCCACGCACGCCAGTAAGACATCGAAGCCCCCTCACTTCACCGTGTGCTGACCTGGTCCAGCGCAATATCTGCATTTAGCGGACAGTATTCTCGTCCTCAACTCACAAGACGGAACGGTCAAGCAAGGATCACGTGAAGAACTGTTGAAGGCCACCATCGACCTCGGGACACCAAATACGCTTCGGTCAACGACCGAAGGAAATGAAGTGTCAGTCAACAAACCCAATACCGGCACTGGCCAAACCAAGGGACCAACAGCAGGTGACACGGCGAAGCTTGAGTTGAACAGAAAGACTGGGGACTGGAGCTTATACAAGTTCTACTTCGACTCGGTGGGACCTCTTTTGTGTGTAGGCTGGTTGCTCTTTGCCGCTGGCTACCAATTCTCGGACAAGGTACCCCGTACGTATTCCTGGCTCCCCATACCACCGGTGCTTTCTGCTGACCCCCAGCCCTTACAGAGATATGGCTTCGTATCTGGACCGAAGCTGGAACTGCTCACCATACTGGAGCATACTTCGGGGGGTATTTAGGTTTTGGCCTGCTGTGCGTCCTCTTTTCGGGGCTGTGCATCTTGTAAGCCTTGCCCACAATCTCGGGCAGGGGATCCAACGTGCCTGACTGACATGCAACAGCTACTACATGATCATCGTCGTTCCCAAATCGGCCCAACATCTACATTGGCTACTGCTCGAGGCTGTCTCCAACGCGCCCCTGTGGTTCTTCACCACAGTAGACACCAGCACTCTCCTGAACCGGTATGTCGGACATTGTGTAGGGAATAGGGATCTTACGCTCACAGTACACAGGTTCAGTCAGGACATGACCCTGGTCGACCAAGTCCTACCAGTGGCGGCGTTCACAACAACCTATGGTCAGTGGCGCATCTGTTCGGTATTGTCCGCTCAAGTTCCTAGCTAACGGTGATTCCATGGCAGACGTGTTCAATGTCATAGGTGGCACAGCCATCATCGCATCGGGCGCAACCTACGTCGCGGCCATCATCCCCCTCTGCATTCTCGCCATTTATCTCATCCAGGGTTACTACCTCCGCACCTCCCGCCAGATGCGATACCTCGATTTAGAAACCAAAACCCCGCTCTACCGCCTGTTCACAGAGACCGCAGCAGGTATCATCACCGTGCGCGCCTTCGGCTGGGTGGAGTACCTCAAGAGGGAAAACCTACGGCACCTGGACCGTTCCCAGAAGCCGTACTATATGATGTACTGCATCCAGCGGTGGCTGAACGTGGTGATGGACCTCTTCGTCGCCGGCGTGGCGATCATTCTCGTCGGTCTCGCGCTGGGCATCTCCGGCTCGGCCACGCAGGGGTCCATCGGCCTGGCCATGCTGAACGTGATGCAGTTCAACCAGAGCCTGTCGATGCTGATCAACTCGTGGACCGGTCTGGAGACATCCCTTGGCGCCATCGCCCGCATCAAGAGCTTCCTCGTCGACACGCCGTCCGAGGGCAGTAGCGCGTCAGAGAGCCAGACCTCTCCCGCCGACTGGCCCCAGCGTGGCCACATCAAGATCGACAACGTCACTGCGCGGTATAACCTCAATGACGCCGAGGCCCGTCCCGCTTTGCAGGACGCCACACTCGAACTGCAGCCCGGTGAAAATGTCCTCGTCATCGGCCGCACCGGTAGCGGGAAATCTTCCTTCCTCCTCACGCTCCTACACCTTCTCGAGCTGGAATCAGGAGCCATCACCATCGATGATCTAGACATCGCACACATGCCACGCCAAGCTCTCCGCGGGGGCATCCTCTCCATCCCCCAAGACCCGTTACGGCTACCCGGCTCGGTCCGCTACAACCTCTCCTCCACCTTCACGTCACCCACCTCCTCCTCCGACATGGAACAGGTCCTCTCTCGCGTTGGGCTTTGGGACATGCTGTCCTCTCGAGGCGGACTAGACACCGACATGGAAGACCTGAAACTGTCGGGCGGTCAGAGGCAGCTCTTCGCTTTGGCTCGAGCCATCCTGGTCGCGCGCACACGTAAGAGGTCCGGCGGTGTGGTGCTCTTGGACGAACCGACGAGCGGGATGGACGGGGAGATGGGTGTCAATATGGGTCTAGTTGTGCGCGAGGAGTTTAGAGGGTATACCGTCATTACTGTCAGCCATCGCCTCGAGGGGATGGGCGAGGCAGATGTCGTTGTGCGGATGGATGGGGGCAGGGTGGTGGAGGTCACAAGGAAGGACGGGTAGATACTAGACCTGATGCAAATAACTTCCGGGGCGATTCCTAGGTAATCATACCGAAAGCCGGTCTGGGTCTCAAAGTCAAGTTGGCATGTACGGACAGACACACCCTACCCTACACAAAGGGATGCCCGGCCAAATCATAGTAAAAGTAAGCCGGTCTTGGTGACGGGGAGACGGCGCTGGACGGCCCAGCAGTCTTGCCCGAAAGTGAGTCCCAAGAGGCATCTATCAGGTTTCAATTTGTGCCATAATTATGCTGCCAACATCTTGGTTGATCCACAATGTACACTCCTCCTCCGGACTCTCACATCCCCGGGTCAGCCTAGACGACATGTGACAACAATGCAGATAACGCCTGGTATCCACAACTCCTTTCCGTTTCAACCTTCAACCCATCTTCATTTCCCACCCTCTACTCCGCGTTCCCCGCCTTCTTCGCAGCCTTGGTAGGGCCTCCAATCATATACACGATGCCACCGCCGACGGTCAGAACACCCAGCGCGGTCACGGCAGCGTGTCTCCTGCATGGGCGTGTATGTTAGTGGTCCGTACTACAGGAGGGGTGTGTGTCCGGGGTTTGCTGCTGACCTGTGGATGGGTTTGCTCTCTGGGTAGCTCTCCTGGCCGCCGGGACCGCCCAGATCGCCGTCGTTGGTGCCCTTTCCTGTCGTGTTGCGAACCTGCTGGAGGACTAATGGTGTCTGGGGGAGGCGGGTCTGGAGGGGAGTGCGGATGCGACCGAGGGTCGAGGTCAGGGATCTGGTGGCGGGCATGTTGGGTATGTGTGTAAGTCTTGTGGACGTGGGTGGTGTCGGTTAGAGTTGGAGGGTCTTGATGTTGGTTAATTGTGGTAGTGGTGGTGTTCAGAGTATTGATAGTAGTGTAGGAGGAAGCTCAAGTTGTTGATTCGGAGATTAATGTAGCTGTCTTGTAGATGTCATGCCTCGGTTACCTAGCTTGCTTAGAGGAACGTCGCGATGACGTAGCTGTCGGGGATGAGCCCGGGGTCGCGGTCGCCAAGCCAGAAATGACTAAGCGAGAGTGGGCTGAACAAATGTAGGTACACAGCTGAATTTTTGCTGGCAACTTTTTTGTTTATGAACAAACCAAACCCATTCATCACTATACGTGCTTAACGCGTAGTCTCATCGGGCACGCGTCCTAAAAGCAGCAGACCTCAGAACACCTCCCATAGATCCGAAGATGCGAGGGTTTATGCGCCATGGACAAAATGTCCAGGTAACGGAGACAAGTGGTTATGTTGTCAATCAGCCATGATAATACGTCCCCTCTTTTCATCAAAATTCGCATAGCGGCAAATAGCGACTCCATGCTAGTGAAGCTGTTTATCCTAAACACTTCAGCTGTGCTGGACTGTTGTCTTGGTCGTTGGGACGCTTCTGTACGACGCAGGTGACACAATTGTCCGCCTAACATTCCATTGCTGGAGTTGTTCCATCTGCAGCGATTGCTCTTATTGCTTCTGGCAGCGCACGCGTATGTTCACGAATGAGCATTGCGTGGCATTCCCGTTAGGTTCGGGTCTACACCAGTTGGCTATTCCGCTTTGCATCGTGGAAACAGCACTATTGGAGTGCTGCAGGCCATGCGCGACACTGCCCCAGTAACGCGGGGCTCCAGTCGAGTCTAGACTGACGCTACTGCTTTTCGAAGATCTAGCCCTGCACGATATCCTCCATGGTCACTTTCTTCTAGCTGAGCTTGATGCATGACTGGTGCGTCAAATGCGTGAGAGTATCAGCCGCACAATATGAGTGGCCATTTCGGTGATGCTTGGCCCGCCGGTGGATGGAGCTGAACATCACCCCCTGAGCCGCTTCCTTGCTTCTGGCCAAGGGTTCAAATACTGTAGTCGGCTTTCGACTTGATCTTCATTTTCAAGACTAGGAAGACATTTTTTCTATCAACATCATATCACCACTTCTCAAATATGAACGAATACATCCCACCGGCTCCCAAGCGGATTATCGTCTGCTGCGACGGAACATGGCAGTCCTCAGTGACTACCACAACGAATATTCCTTCCAATGTCACGCGCATAGCGCGCTACTTGAACAAGACCGGAAAGGACGAGGAAGGACGGGAGTGGCAGCAAGTTGTTTACTATGACGCCGGTATCGGTACTGGTGTATCTGGCCTTGAAGCCAAGCGACAGGGCGGCACTGGTGCTGGCTTCGTGGGAAACGTCATTGAAGCCTACAACTTCATCGTGCTGAACTACAATGAAGGCGACAAGATCTACTGCTTTGGGTTTTCTCGCGGTGCTTACACCGCCCGTGCTGTGGCTGGACTGGTGACGGACATCGGCATCGTCAGCCCCCGAGATATGCAGGATTTCGCAGAGCTCTACCAGCTCTACCAAGCTCACACGGACAGCCACGGTTTCCGGAGGAGTAAGGCCTGGCGCGAGTGGGTCAACGGCAAGACCGTCTACAAACCAGATGACAAACGTGCGCAAGAGTACAAGTACTCGCCCTTTGCTTGGGAGAAGAGACCTCATGGCGCGGCTCCCGAGTCCACGAGATGGGTGGAGGCTATCGGTGTCTTTGACACTGTCGGCAGCCTTGGTATTCCCGAGGTTGAGGGTATCACTGGTTCACTTTTGAGTGCCGCTGGCTGGATGTTTCCCAGTGCAGAAGAGAAGGTGGGAGAGAAGTTCGGCTTCCACAATGTGGCCCTCAGTCCTTGTATGTTGAACACGACAGGGAAATTGGTAGGCCTTCTATTGCTGACATGGTACAACAGTCATCAAACATGCATATCACGCCATGGCGCTGGATGAGCGCAGGAAGCCTTTCAACACCACACTATGGCATCTGCCTGCCGACGGTGGTGTTGCGACCACGCCCAAACCAAAGGCTTCGCAAGAGCAGCTCAGAGAAAAGTTCACCGAGCTGACATACAAGGTAGGCGTCAATGAAGAGGAACTCAACGAAGCATGGGACGATCTCATCACGGCCGAGATGTACGATGAGCTCCACCCTTTCGAAGAAAAGAAGAGTCGCAACTCGGAATCGAGACTGTTGCAGGTCTGGTTTCCAGGTTACCACATCAACGTCGGAGGCGGCAGTGATGACTTGTTGAAGAAGAAGGAGAGTGACTTTGAACGTAAGCCAACTTACCGCACTTCTTCTCTTCCGTTACACCTGTAGATTACTGACGCGAGGCACAGAGATGGCCACAATTACCCTGAACTGGATGATCGACCAGATGAAGGATCATCTATCGTTCCATATCAAGGTCACGGATCTGACGACAATGGACCGCTTCCAGCTCATGCGGAAGGCCGTGTCCGATCTGTTGGAAAAGAACCCCCGCAACACCTGGAAGGCAAGGGATAGTCACTGGATACTGAAGCTCCTTGATGCTCGTCTCGCCGGGCAACCAATCAAGGAGCCTTGGGAGATTCAGAACATCGTGGAAGACATCCTCAAGGATTGGGGCACCGGCAGACTCATTGATACCTTCAACGACATGAAGAAAGCCGGCGAAGCCTATCGCACCCCAGGCGAGTACAAGGAGTCGAAGCTTCAAGACGGCACGAAAGTCAAGCTCGGCCCGACAAACGAGCGGATACACCCTGTCGTGCAATACCGATTGGCCCATGTACCCGACTGGAAGCCTGTGCCACTGAAAGAGTTCAGGCGCCAGAAGAAGGTAGAAGGCGAGAAGGTCAGCTATGATTGGGTCAAGGGCAATGTCAGGATTCCGGAGTACAAGATCCGTGAGGATCATTGGGCTCAACGGGGAACCGTGACCAGCGACGCGGCTGTGAAGTTCCTTGGGAAGCTTGACCAGGATTATGGCATCGAGTCGTATTTTGCGACTCAAGCGGAGAGCACGGCCTAGGCCCGGCATTACCGTGTAAAAAACAACTGCTGCTGTGATAGAGAATTGGATGGATAGGGAGATTTCACGGCAAGTTTTTAGCAAGAGATTCGCAATTCTTTTTTACTCTTTCTACGCAATTGCCAACACGGTGATTCTGTTGTCGAGGTGCTCCTTCCTCTCATCCCAGGTTTCGGGCGGCTGCTCCCGCAAACCGAAAAGCTTGGCGCGGATAGGTGGGTCGTGACACCCCGATGATGATGTAATGACATGTGCCTGTGTTCCTGGTTGAGTTATGCGTGTACTCCTCGGAATGAGCTATATGTAAAGGTAGACATGAGAAGTGAATTATACATTGATTTGGTCAAATAACTTCCCCCAGCAACCCGCTCTCAACAATTTTTGACAGCACCCACAATGAAGAAGAGCAACTTTCCGGTCGAGGCCTTACCAGATTGGTGTAAGCGGTACGGCGTAGAATTGAACAGTATCAAGGTCGCCGACGTCCCAGGACGAGGGATTGGCTGGATCACCACGGAGGACATCAGACACGATTCCGAAGCAAGCGAACCGCCGAAGCCGCTCTTGGTCATACCAGGCGACGTGATTGTCTGTCGTGAGCATGTTGGTCACTATGCCGTCCAGAACGCCCAGTTCCACAACCTTCTTACGGCTATAGGATACGAAGTGAGTGTGGTCTATTCCTTCACGGCACTCACAAATACTGACGAACCGCGATGAAGTCCGACCGCCAGCTAATCCTCTTCCATATCCTCGTCCAACTCGTCCTGTCATCACCAGATTACAAAGGAACCAAACTGACCCCTAATCCCTGGACGGAATACATCTCCCTACAACCCTCCTCCGTACCCGTCCCTACCCTCTGGTCAGAAGCAGAACTCTCTCTGCTCGAAGCCACTTCTCTCGAACCAGCAGTGGCCGCCCAACTCATCCTCCTAGACAGGGAGTTTACCGCCATCCAATCCAAAGCCGTCTCTGTCGACTTCGGAAAGGAGATCTTCGAACACGCCACGCTGAGGGATTGGGTCTGGGTCGACGCCCTGTACCGGTCCAGGAGCTTTGAACTGCCCTTCTCGGGAGTCAGCTGCGTGCCGTGTCTGGATCTTGCAAACCACGGGACGGGGAGGAAGGCTCAGTGGCAGCAGATTGAGGAGAAGGAGACGGTCAAGTTGGTGCTCAAGAAGGGAGCGGAGGTGAAAGCCGGAGAAGAGATTACGATATCATATGGAGAGGGGAAACCTGCTGCGGAGATGTTGTTTAACTATGGGTTTGTGGAGGGGGAGGGGGAGAAGAAGGTTATGGTGGATCTGGACGAGGCGTTGGCGGAGTGGGCGAGGAAGGACGGGTTGTTGAAGGAGAAGTTGGAGGTTTTTGGGAAGTCGCCGGTTTTGGAGGTCATGCTTGATGAAGTGCATGGGGGCAAAGGGCGGTGGAAGAGTCCGTTTATTGAGTTTATGTGTGTGAAGGAGGAGGATGGACTAGGATTCAGGGTGGAGGCGAAGGAGGGAAGGCAGGAGAGACGGGTCATTTGGAAAGAAAAGAAGGATGTCACGAGAATGGTGGGGATGTGGGATGTCTTTATGAATGCGCAGGATGTGAGGAATGTGGTCCGATTCAGGGCGCTTTGTGTGGTGGAGGGGGTCGTGGAGAAGCAGCTCAAGAGACTGAACGCTAGGGATGAGATGGAGGATGAAAAGTTAGTCAAGAGCGGAGATGTGAGACGGTCGGTGTTAGATAATGTGCTAGAGCTTCGCAGGATCGAGGCTGGGATCCTGCAGAAGGTGTTGGAAGCGGTGCACGAGGAGACAGAGAGGTTGCTCAAGGACGAGAAGGTTGCGGCAGAGGCCCATACTCAGTCAGCATCGTAATGACCTAACAGGGATATTTTCAAGACATTGTATTTGTGATTGGGATCCAACAGGATAAGCTGGGCACGACACATAGAAGGGAGAAGGCGGCCTTCCCGCAGCTGGATCCACCTAGTGTCAATACACCAGATAAATATGCCCAATGCACGAACTAGAATCTTAGTCTAAAAGCTTGAGATTGATTATGTCAAAGTTGCGACCCTATCAAGAGACTTGGATTGGAAAGTCTTGAAGAGGAATGAGGACTGTCTATTTGGTGCGGTGGAGCCTTCGATTAAAGGGGTGACACGCCGGGGGTGTTCGAAAGCCAACACCGCTTCACGAGTGGTATCTATCACTGTTCGGCATATGTTACTGATGCTGTTACCAGGAGTTGTCTCTGAGATCACTATGATTACTCGACTGATTACTTGCTCAGCTGTGAGCCCTCATGAAACGTGCTGTTGGCCTGTCGCTGTTCAGTAATCATGTTGCTGTTCCTTCAAGGTAGCTTATGAAGCATAGCTTCCAATATGTGATCAAAGAAAAACGAGTGATTATCTTGTTCAGGTGAAGCATGGACAGTTGCACAGGGTAACGGAGCAGATATAAAGCCTCCCCATACTCGGCAACAATGCTCTCAACCTCCCATCCTCATCATCAAACCAGACCACCACTCAATTAATTAGTCCTCATAACACAGCCGAGATGACCGACCAAGAAACATCCTTTACGCAACACGTCTCCTCCCCCTCCGGGGACATAACCTATGCCTACCGTCTCCTCGGCCCTCATGCCACCAACTCAACCCCTCCCCTTCTCTTGCTCACGCACTTCCGTGGTACAATGGATCACTGGGACCCGCTCCTCATCAACACCCTCTGCATTTCTCGGCCTGTGCTCCTCCTCGATTATCCAGGTGTAGGCCACTCCACCGGTCGCGTCGCCACCAGCATCGCCCAATCCGCCGACGATGTCATCGAGTTCCTCAAGCTCATCGACCTAAAGGAGATCGACATCCTAGGTTTCAGTCTGGGTGGTTTTGTCGCTCAGATGATTGCCCTGAATGCTGATCCGAGTGTCTTGAGGGTGAGGAAGTTGGTGTTGGCCGGGACGGGAACGAGCTGGGGTCCGGAGATACCGCCTAACCCGACGTGGGCGGTGGAGGTGGCGTCTGCACCGGAGTTGACCTTGGAGTCGTTTCAGGAGCTGTTCTTTCCTGATACGGAGGCCGGGAGAAAAGCCAGTGTGGCCTGGTGGGGGAGGATTCACGAGAGGAAGCACATCTCCGAGGAAAGGGCGGATTGGTTGAGTGCTGGGTACATGGATGGTGGGGCAGGAATGAGGAAGGAGATTGAGCAGTTGGCTGGGTTTGCTGGAGAGGAGACCAGTAAGGGACAGGAGGGGGCATGGGAGAGGTTGGGAGAATTGGAGGCGCAGGTGCTGGTCGCCAATGGAAAGGTAGGTTCAAGCTGTTCGCCACGACTTCGAGGATATGAGCTGACTGAACGTAGGATGACAAGATGATTCCGAGTTATGTCAGCTACCTGATCCAGCAGAAGGTTCCCAATGGGCAGCTGATCCTATATCCCGATAGCGGCCATGGATTTCTTTTTCAACATGCTAGGTTGTTTGCTAAGCATGTACAGCTGTTTTTGAGTGACGAGGTGTTGGTGCCGGGTGAATAAGGTTACGCTTTCCTGTTTCCATGGGGTAATGAAGCTTAGATTGCGTGCATTCATGTAGACAGAAACAGTCGCCAAACATAGATGCTCAACATGCCAACAGAGTCAGTCACCTTTGGTCTGAACTCTTGCCAGCGAACTCTTCTGCCCTTGAGGTCCTTGAACTTATCCGGGCCTGTGTTCGCTGTCCACCCGTGTGCAGACTGATGTCTTGGTCAGCTGAGACCACGAGAGAGCAGTAAACCCAATTCGGTGATGGCATTGGGCCTAATGATCCGACATGGACGAGTAATCTGCCTCGAAGGATCACGTCCGTTCAACTATGCAATGAGTATTTGGTGGAGCTTCCCCGGATTCCACCTTGTGCCAACCGCCCCTAGCGCCGATCTTGCTTAGTAATGCAATGGTCAAACTTCCCCTGGCTCCGAAATAGGAAGCGCTTGGGCCACCACTGTAGTGGTCAGCTTGGTGGCAGGTCTGGTGAGCGGTGAAAACTGGCCGGAGACTGAAGAGGGACATCAAAAGCTTGTTCACACCGAAGCTAAATATGCAGCATGAAAAGGTGTGTCTATTTTGACCGCTAGTGTGAACTTCGATGCTTCAGGCCGAATGGATGAATCACACGATGCATGTAGTCAAAGCGTTGCGACACCGAGACTTCCGCCGAGGCACACCGACACCATCCAGGCAAACTTTGTATGGCCTCCTCTACTCAGAGTAATTCTGCCCTGCTGCATCTCAGCTAGGATTCGGGCGCGGAATGGTGGTAGCACATAAACCAATCATAAGCCGGTGTGGCGTTCTGTCCAAACCAAAGACGGACACCGAGCCTCGATGGGCTGTGCTAGATCCAGCTGACCTTGTGACCCCCTCACTAACTTACCCCAAGATTAAGAGCGCCTGAGCAGCCAACTATCCCATCTTACCTCGTCTGTCCCCAAGCAAATCTTGAGTTTCAAGGTTCAGTCTGCACCAGACCTCACCTGAAGTGACTCTATATTGCATATTAGCCGCAATTGACAACCCTGCATCCTTCAACCTCAAGGCAGAATGTTCGCGAAGCTGCGCTCCCATCTCCCAACCACCAAAACAAAGGAGATCTCAGATGAGGACCTCAAGAAATACACGGGCATGAACAAGGCAGAACTCCAGACATGGTCCCAAGACAGACCGGATGTCGGCGGGTGGCAGTTGGCTGGGAAGATCAACATGGGCACGGCGGGCGGAGGCGGGATCCCCAATAGTTTCAGCTATACCGGACGCGGGGCGACTGCTAGGTCGGAACTGAAGTTTCCTCCACCCGAGAAGAAGACGGAGAAGGAGAAGGCGCTGGAGGAGGATAGTGATTAGGTGGTTTGAGGTGAATGGGAAGGAAGGAGTGGCATGGCAGAAACGGGGAGCAGATGCTCCACCCACAGGGTCCTGAGATGGGATTGGGCGGAATAAGGAGGCAAGGCGGGGTCCTCAAGGAGATAGGCCCTGGTTAGGTCAAGACATTGACGCTTGATACAAGGGCAGGGAGTCTGAGCTGAGCGGCCTGTTCTGTGAAGGGTTGTTGAGGAGTTGGGTTATGACGACCTGATGATCTTCTGTTATTTTCTATCATTTGAAGTTTGAGTTCACTCTGCTCCTTTATCTTGGCTCGTCAGCAGCTTGTCTACTCCAGATGGCTTGGTATTAAAACGTGCATGACAGCCTTACAGGTAGTGGCCGCTAACTGCGATCATCATGCAGGTACAGTTTCTGACAGATGGATCTTCATTAACCATATCCGGCAGTTGCACATCGCTTGTCAAGGACCCTAGTTGTGTACCCGCGCTTTATATCCATCCCATCCTCGGTTGTGTCAAGCATGGTGCGTTACATCCGACACTTTAGCCTCCAGTTCACACCGACCACGTCAAGTCTGACATGTACGACTTCTTTAGCACTTGTGATGGAGCCAGACATGCATTTCGAGCCGAGTAGTGGAGTTTTGACGCAGATCGGCAATGCATACAACTATGTCCTCATAAGACTTGTCATTACCCTCCAGCGCCGAGACTTCGGTATTGATAGCTAATCAGAGCCAATCTGTCTATTGGAGGAAATAAAGAAAGGGCATGTGAAGATCGTCATCAGATCGTGATACGGTGATTCCGGTGTCCCTGCCGTGTTAGATGGCAGCGTGTTGATGGGTTCCTCTGGTCTATAAGAGAGTTCGATGTGGTACAATCGCCGCGCAAACCGCTTGCAGTTTGAACCAGACATCATACTCTTGTGCAAGTGCCCTGTTTATTTCTATAAGCACAGTACACCATGCTGCGCCATCTGCTCACATGCATGCTCGCAACGGGTTATGCATCGGCAGCCTGCAGCAGAGCCGCCCTCCAAGCCGCAACAGACAGCTATGTCCACGCCCAGGCCAACGGTACCGGCTGGGTCAACATCTCTCCAAACCTGACCTACACGGAGAATGAGAAACCCATTGACATCAAAACCGGTGTCCTGACGGCACCCATGATCATCGACCACAACCGCAGCATTCACGACACGGTCCAGTGTGCCTCCTTCACTGAGCTCATCGCCGCTAAGCAGGAGAACCCAACCGTCATCGGAACCCGCATCTTGTACACTCCTGCTACCAACGGGTCTCTTCTCGCCCACACCATTGAGTCCATCGTTACCAAGACCGGTGACTGGGCCTTCAACGCCACCGGCTACCTCTACTGGAACTCCCTCGAATCATGGGCTCCCATCCCTGAGGCCCAACGAGACACCCGGGAGGCCATCCAAGCCGCAGGTGATGCCTACTTTGACCGCTTCAACAACGTCAACATCACAGTCCCCTTCGGCGTCCCCTGTGACAGATTGGAAGGCGGAGCATACACCGGTGCCCACGATCTCGCCAACAACACGTGCGATATCGGCGGCCTGCCGTCGAATATCAAGGTCACCAACCGTCGGTATGTTGTTGACGAAGCTCTGGGTGTCGTTGATATCTTCTTGGGCTTCCCGGGACTGGATCGGTCGGTGCCTGATAGGCCGGCGCCGGACAGTCACATGTTCAGGGTGCAGGGAGGGAAGATCAGGTATATCCATACTGTGTCGGCGTGCTTTAACCCGGGTTGTGGCTTGAACGGGACAATCTTCGAGAGGGGATGGAAAGCAGGGGTGGGTGCGGGTGCGAGGTGGACCAACGTGACGGCTGTAAGGGGCGCGAGGTTCAGGGGTAGGATGTGGGGGAGGAGATGGCTCAATGGGACGGCCTTGGTTAATGAAACTGCCGTGGGTAACGGAACTACCTTGGTCAACAGAACTGCTCGGGTCAATGGTACTCTGTGAGTGAGGATGTTGCAAGGACCAGATCACCCATCTATGGTCTGAAGAGTTGGAGAAAGCATATGAGTATGAGGGGGTGAGTTCCTAATCGTGTGTCTTATAGAACGTAGCTAACAGGGAACGCAAGTAAGATAAAGGCAGCATCGCTATGAAGAGTGTGATTAGGTCTTTAGATATCTTGTACCTAATGTACCTGTCATTCTTGGACTTGACTTCGGAGTTGCGGGTGGCTACAGATGGCTATATTCTGATTGGAGAGTAGGTTCTGTAGAGCCGTAAGCTGGAAGTAGCACCGAGGCACAAAATTCCAGAGAAACGATGTCTTGCAAACAGGTACCTAGCCAAACCAAGCCAGGACACCCGGCTATGGCCCCTGTGATGAGGACCATACTGCAAGGGATCCACTCCACTATAAATTTGAAGGCCTAGTTACATATATGAAGAGTGTTTGCAAGGTCTTGTCCGAACACCGGCGTCTGGAGTCTGGACGGGATAGAGCTGGGTGGGATGCGCCGGGCTATAGAATGAGGCTTGCCAATAACAAGTCGCCATTCCAAACAGTCGAGTTACCTGGGTCTGTCTTGGCCTGCAGGTGATTGATAGATCTGTGAAATTAAAATTCAAAGCAACGCTAGCATTTCAGAAACCGTGGCTGTGCTTATGCCTTTTCTCGTCCTTATACCATGGGGATAAACTGCAAACTTTTCTCCCTTTCGCAAACCATGACCAATGATTCTCAACCCGATGGCAACATCAAAGTCAGTTCCAAAGTGAGTATCCCTTGTCTCAACAAAATCAAGCACATAGCCAGGCCAGCTCTGTGAACTGTGATAACCATGCTGTGTGTTGTATTTGAAACGTCCCCTATGCTTTTCGCACGTGTGGATTAATACGGGGTTATTGATTCCAGCTCCAAACCATCAACAAAGAGAAACTGACGATGGAGAACTTTTGAACCACATGATATATACCGCTTGCACAAATAGTTCTTTTCAATGATAGCCTGCAGTGTGCATGTCTCGGTGTTCAGATTTCCATGTGATCCATGACACGTTGGTGTCTGCAAAGTTGCTTTCGTGACGTATTTGACGATGTCCGCTAGCCGATAACCATGGTATGGCTTTGCTGGGCAAGGCATCAGTGGCGGGGATGACTCTCGCATACGCATATGTAGCGCACCGTACAGCAGAGCCTTGCATCCCTCAGAGCCACAGGCCGGAGGACCGGTGTAAAGCTTGTCCACTTCTGCATGGAGGAATCTCAGGATATCTTGAAGACGAGTTTCTCTCTCGGAGTTGATCTTGTCTAGGAAAGCAAGTTAGAATTTGTTTGTCGCACAATGGTCCTCCGATAGTACTTGGCTTACCAACAACTTGTTCACGGATGGGGAGGCCCAGTGTCGGCAGCGGACCATCCCCTAACAGGATAACGGTTTTAGTAGCCACATCAAAGAATTCCGGCAAGTTGAAGATCGCAGAGGTCATGATCCATAGAATCAAATTCCGACCGTATCGGCGGAGTGAGTCACTCGTGGCACTCAAGTGACTAGTCCACTGATCACGCCAGGGTAAGAGAGCTTCAAGACAATCGAGGTCATCAACAATCACAGCAATCTTGGCAAGCATCTCAAGTCCAACATCTTCCGGTACCTTGCGATTTTTGTGATGGAGAATGTGCATAACCACCAAGAATGCGTCAATGTCGAAGCCCTCCATATCTACATGCCGAAGCCCATCTGCATGCACGACATTTGCTTCCAACCAAGTGCCCGATAGCATAATTTTGAATCGCTTTGAAGCATCCATAAGATGCTTGGACGAGACTAAGACTCGGAGCTGTTCCTCTGGCTCAGCTTCTCTGGGACGTTTGCGGGATTGGCCTGCTGCGGGCTTCGAGGACTTGGATTCCCATGGCGCAAACTCAGTGGGAGGCTCTAAAATGATCAGAAGGTCTCCATCGGGGCTGACCCTTTCGTTTCTGACTCTCATTCTGGGGACGAGAATGAGACGGCTGGGTTTTCTGCAGGCCACAGCTTATGTCTCTGGGTCAAAAGAGAACAAGGTACGTAGTGACGAGGGCGAAAAAACCTAAGATGACTTGGGCCGTGTTGGCAGATTGGGGTATGGATTGTGGGTAGAAGTTGGTGAGATAATGAGAAGTTGCAAGATACTTGAGACTTAAGAAGAGATGGACGAACGTATATTTGCAGAGAGGAGACCTTTACTGGGTACCTTGCAGGTTAAGGCCGTCCGGTGAGTTGAAGGTTAAGAGAGCCTGATCGATTGAGTCAGGGATGTGGTTTGGGTGTTGCCGTCTGTCTGTGGGGAAGCAGGTAAGAAGGCCCCAGTATTCAATCCACAAAAGAAAATGCTCACTGAAATAGCACAAGCTAAATCTTCGGTTCGGTGAGGGACACGGGTTTTGAAGTTTTCTAGTCTTGAAGTCTACCAGGTACTCCTACTTCCTAATCAGGAAAGAACTATCCAAGCCACCCTCAACTCCAACGTTAACTTCCGAAAATGCCAGGTACGACCTCGTATAGGGTGTCATACCTTAATGTGACTAAAGGTTACCTGTATGGCTGACCTACCATCGTTTGGCTGGCATCTTGAACCGTTTAAGAGTCTCACCTGCCCCGCCCCGAGGACCGACCTCAAAGACCTGCTTGAGCCTTGGCCCTTTCAAAAGGGCTTGGTGAATTTACATTGTTTAAGCTTTTTTTTTTACACCAATCCATCAGACTCTTCGTAACTGTGTACATAATGTCACAAAGGTCATCTTGGCAATGGCGCTCACCTCGCGAAGATCACCCAAGGGCAGGGGTCTGGTAACGGAGGCAGAAAGCAGGTAATTAGGCCGAGAAGGCAGGCACGCACACTCCACCACAATATCCAGCCAATGACTGGTTGGTTGGCACCTAGTAACTACACGTCAGGTTTGAGCCAACATAGAACACACACTGGGTTCTGCACACTGAAGATCTGGCCAATGAGCCAAGTAGGCTGCATGAACCGACGGCTTTCCCACGGTCACATACAAATAATGATAACATCGATGTTCACTGCCATCACACGGCATCCTAAATATCACCGTACTCTACTGGCATTCTTGCTTGCAGGTAAAAGTCGTTCAACTCATGATGCTTTCACACGACTCCTGCCACTCAACCTTCATGTTTGCAACTTTGCATCGTGTCAACATCGCACCCCAACGCTTGCAGACCTTTGCACAGCCGGTTGCAGGACCAAAGCCAACACAAACCATCTTCCCTGTTGAAGCTTCCTGATGCATATCCAACATTCAATGAGTGACCATCTTCTAAAGTCGAGTCCTAGAAAAAAGGCTGGCGGTGAGGCCACCGATGTCGGACGGGAGAGGGGAATTGGATCGGACACGCCTCGTCCTCCTACTACGTGCAGGATGGCCCACTTGAGCTCATCTGATCGGGATGCGAGCCCTGTATCTGCTTACTCGCGGACAAGCTGATCAGCGGTTGTGGTGTACTGGAGCGAGGTCAGTCATCGGTGGATCCAAAGTAAGATAAGTCCCAGCACCAGCAATGAACACCTACATGAACACTGATGTGGGTATTGGTCAGGCAGCCCGTGACACACCAGCTGCTACCCCAGGAATTGACCGGCTTCGAGTGGGCATCCCCGGAGAGATGGCGAGGCGTCCCAAAAGCCCAGCCAGCCTGAACACAGGTACCGTTGGAGAAAACAGCATCGTCTGTGACGGGAAAGCTGATATTCGCAGCTCCCTCGGTTATTTCGAGGGTCCGGGCATCCGGCGAGTCGGTGAGAAGTCCCAGGCCAAAGACTTGTTCCAGCTGATTCTATTGGACAAGGTGCAGGAAGTCTTGCACAAATGCCAGATCCGAAGGACACAAGCGTCCCCGTGTTCCCCCGACAGGTCTCGCAGGATCGAATGCAAACTCATAGGGCATCAGTCGTCCGTTCCGGACCAGCCAGGCCGTTGGGAACACGGCCCCATCCCACTTCTTCGCCTCGCGCCCGCTCTCGAAGATATGATTCAGGTTCCAAGGGACCGAGGTGCCATTGGTGGCAACCAGTGCTTGCCCCTGATTGAGACTGCCGTGGCGGTGTAGGAGAACAAGTTTGAACTTGTTAGCCGCGTTGTGCTTGAGGAAAACGTCGGTGAATCCGGTCTGGATGTAATCATCCCCTTCCCGATCCTGGAATGCTTTTTCTGCCGACGCCAGGTCTGGAATTCCATTGAAGGCATCCACACTGTAGGGGAGAAGTACTGCCGCCGCCATGGTGGGAATCAGTTTCGCGTCTGCACCTGGGACCAGTGTTTCAGCTTCCAGACTTCGCAGTCTTCCTTAAGTTCCTTATAATAGGAGATCGGAGATTCAGAGACACATACCACTGTTATCTAGTCTGAAATCACCGGAAGAGATGGAAGCAGCCACGAGTGTGAAGGTGAAGCAGACCAAGAAGAAAGTCCTGGTGGAAAGACGCTATACGGGTCGCACGCGGCTTTTGTACCTGTAGACCGCCCTGGGGCACCCAATAACCTGCAAGACCTGCACTTGACTATATTATAGGTTTCTGAACAATGGGAGGGTGTGATGCCACGTATGGTGTGACCTCCAATGCAGCGTCTTTGAAATGCTCAATTACCTCTCCAGCCTTGTCGAATGTGTTTCTTCCATCAGGCTGTACCAAAATGCCTCGAAAGACATCAAATCACAGCTGCAGGGATTCCTGCACACGCGGCTTTGTGCAGCTGATGGCCCCCTTTGCGCGTAAGGGAACGACGAATGAGCGAGGAGAATTCCCAGCCACGGGTGCTACATCGCCCGCCTTGGAGGCGAAGCGAGACCGGTGAACAAAACCGACAGGTCCGAAATTTCAGGGAGTAAAAGCAGCAAACCGGAGCCTGCTTTAACCCAACCAACAATCCATTTCTCGATACACCCTTTCCTTCTTCCTGACCATACGAGGAATGCATTATTCCCTCCCACGGAGAGTGAATGCATACCCTCCGTTTCCTCTATTCCTGTCGCGCATTGCATTGTTGCACCATCCCGCACGACAGCCTACTCATCTGTCATTGCTCGCTCATCGCTTCCCCCGCGCTCGAGGTTCGCAACGTCGGCTGCTCCTCGCCGCCCTACATCGGATGGGCCATTTTTCCACCATCCGACACGCCACCATGGATACGCAATGGAGTCTCGCCGAAGCGACGAAATGTTTGATGAAATTCATAAATACGGGTGCCATTGGACCCATCAACGGCACCTTCAAGATGTATTCAATTGTTCAGCAGTCGGCGGCCGACGTCACGTTTATGGCTGCTTTGATTTCCGTTACCGTGCAAGACCCTCCTCCACCAGACCGATACATCATCAAGATTGATCCGAGGTCCGGCACAGTATTGTCTTCTGAGCTTGCGTCCATAACGCGTGCCGAACTGGAAGCAATCTGTGCCGAAGCAGGAATTGGTCCGGTTGAGACATCGCAGAGATACAAGGACGGCAGTTTCAGTGTTTCGTACAAGGTGGTCTGCGGCGAGTCAACGCCCTACATTGTGCAGCTCCGATCCAACGGCAACTTGGACACCATTCATGCCGTACATGATCTCGTCACGCAGAAGCATCCGCAGGCTATCCCTACACCCAAACTCTTCAAGACTACCGTCGTACCGCGTGCGGGGTTGCCGGTTCAGATCAGTGCCTTTGTAGACGGTGTCATGGCGGACGTTGCCTACTCGACGCTTGGCCTCTCCGAGAAGAGTCAGCTTCTCAAGCACGTTGCTCGTGCGTTTGAAGCCGTCTGGTCCTTGATTCCTCTTCCACCAGATTCCGAAATCGGAGAGGCACTCATCGACCCTGCTACGCATGCTCTGTCCGTGGGTCCGGATCGGCGTTATCGAATGGGAGGGCCATTCCAGTCCGTCTCATCCTTCCTCGAGGCTTGGATCAGAAGGAGTGTACGGATGCTGCAGGAGCAAGAGGCAGTGGACGAATACAAATCCAAGTATCTGGACCGAATCCTGCGATTCACGGCAACGATGCCAGCTTGCATTCCGGAGTGTGTCAACCAGGTACCCATCGTCACAACCCACGCCGATATGGGACTCCACAACATGATCCTGAGCTCTCATCCGCCGCACAACCTGGAGGCCATCATCGACTGGGAGTTTTTCTACTGCTACCCCTTTCCATACTCAGTGTCGTGTCTCATCGAGCCATTGTTTTCCGACCTGTCGGAGACGGAGATCGAGAACGGGGCCGAGGAGACGCTTAGGGCAGCATTTTGGGGTGAGATCCCTTTCTGGAGGCATGTACTAAGTCTAGAGCACTGCAAGATATTTCAGGACTTCTTCAACTTTGGGCTCTACTTGAAGGTGGAGGCTGTCCGCGGACCGAAGACCACCGTTGAAACTCATTGGCAGGCTTGGGAGCGAAACTGCCGCGTGGTCGATGCTTTCCTGAGCAGGTATGGTCCTTCACCTTCTGCACTGTGATCCGTTGACGGACTTTTCCCCAATGACGTCGCTTCTTTTTGCTCAGTTCGAGGTTGGTTGGGTTAGAGGGGGGCACGACTTGATCGTTGGCTAGAGCTCGCTTGACAAAAGCGATGGCCGGTATCTGCTCTGGCCAGACCCCTTACATCTGACGTGTGACAGCTGGGCAGGCTATACGATAGACATGACAGACCCCCATTGTTCAAAAGTCATGCTGCGGTTTGGGTTCGACGATATCACTTATGGTTTGGTCAAGTCTCCAAGAAAAGGTCTGCTGTTCCTACATACACCGATCTGGAGTGCGCAAAGCGCCGTTTTGACTTTGTGCATCCCGTGCAACTGTACTTTTGTGCTATAGTCACACCCAAGCGGTGGGAGACCGAGGTTATCTTTGAGCGTGTTCGCATGGCGTGGCAGGCTTGATCAGCTTGCCCCTTAATGCATCAGGCATTGACAGGGTCCTTCAAATTGCTTTGCAGCGTATTCGGCAAAGCCCACAATTTTTAGCTCAAGGCTAATCTCTTTTCAGTATAGCTTCTGTCTTTGGTGCGCCCCAGAAGCAGTGGGCCGGGTACAAACCTACATCAAACCTCAACTTCACTCGAAACAGTGGTCATCACTCGTTATTGCAGCACTGAGACGTGCGATCAGCCCAAAGGTCACAAAAGCCAGAGCCATTCTTGTATCAAGCCAGGCTCAGAAACCTGTCTCTGCTTCCTTGTGGTTCTAATGGTTTGGTAGAGCATGTTTGCTCAATCCAGGTATAACTGGCCCAATTCGTGACAGGCGCAGCATCGCTGCCTTTCGCAGACCCGTTGACTTGTTCTAACGCTCTCTTAGCGCCTTGCCTTCTTTACGTCACCATGCTTAAAGAGATTGACCCAGATGGCGATCTTCTAATCACCTTGATACCCTCCGCTGAACCTTTTGCCGATGAATCGCTGTTTGATGCTGAGAGTGGCGTCGACAACGGATCAGAGGCCAGTGTATTCGAAACTGAGCCGGATCCCAACGGCGACCGCTTGATGTCAGAGCCGGATGATGCTTCCGCCACGGAGATTGAAGAAATCGCGGAGCCTCTTGCACCGACTTTTCAGTTCAAGGTGTCATCGAGGAACATGGCGTCAGCTTCCAGGCGCTTCAAGAAAATGCTGTTAGGCGGCTGGTTGGAGGCGACCACAATTCACGCGGATGGACTACGCCATGTGGACATGGAAGGTTTCGACCCGGACGCCTTTGCCATTGTGATGTATCTCATCCATGGACTCAACAAGAAAGAACAGGTCCCCCGCGAGGTTGGGCTGGAGATGCTTGCCAAGATCGCTGTAATCACCGATGACCTCGGCTGTTACGACGCCGTGGCTCTTGCGTCTGAGATCTGGCTACAAGCACTGGGAGACACCCTTGATGCTGCAACTGAGACCTACGACAGAACGATGATCGTCTCCATGCTCATAGCCAACGTATTTGCCGATCGCTCCAGGTTTCGACTTTACGTGGAGCAAGCGGTCTGGGAAAGCACAGGCCCCATACCTACGATGGGCTTACCAATTCCCAGAAAGGTTGTAGGTACGAGTCTTGACTTGAAAATATCGCCATTGGATAAGGCACTGACTGTGAGCCTCAGACACTATAAGCGCGTCGAGAGAAGATCTTATTGACACTGCTATCAAACGTCTGGATGACCTGCTAGAATCCCTCATGGGCGGATCTGAGTGCTATCCAGCCTGTCAGTGCATGCTGGTCGGCAGCCTCACGCTTGCAATAAGAAACCTGGGGCTTGGTCCTCACCCACAGAGACCATATGTGGGACAAAGCCTCAATGCACTGGTTAAGTCCATGGGGAAGATTCAAACACCTAAATGGTCCACACCAGGGTGTGCACATTCCCACAACTGCAACATCAGCAGAAGCATTGCGGAGATTGTCGCCGGCCTGCTAATGTTTTCGCCCGCGGAATTTGGTGACTTGTTCCCAACCCATCCCCTCTTGAGTCTCTAGCCTACACGTATGCTTATTACGGGCAGAGAGTGCTTATGTGCTGTCACTCGCAACTCAGATCACCGAATATATGCCTGTCTTATCTACTTCACTTGGCTTTTGGTGGATGACTAGCCGAGGATTTGGATATGGACCGAACTAACCTGGAATGTAGAATATCAACTCTGGTTAGTACATAGAGCATGAAAAGAACATTATACGTTAGGCCGATGTCTGCCAGGCTCGTGTTCCCTATTTCCTAGTACCGCATGTTGGTGTCATGGAGAGATGATATCCACGCTCAGGCATGCTAAATCATGCTAAGCACACCACTCCTACGAACTCAAAGGATATTCCTCCTCATTTATATCGACTTTAAATACCTGACACACATGACTTTTGGACTGCGTCATACATAAGAGGGATATCTTTCACCTACCTTGTAGTATATCCTTTACCTGCCACTCATCCAGGCTATACCGACGTGCCGCGAACAGCTTTACTGAGTTTGACGTAATCCGCAACCCATTTGCTTTGGATGTTGTAGACATAAGGCGCTCGTCTATAACACTTTGTCGGGTATGCAACCTGCCTCTGGGAAGAATAAATGAGCCAAGACTCGCTTATTAATCGGTTGTAGTCCGGCTTATCACTTACGCTCTTATCTTATCAATCTAGTATCTTTCAAACCGTCTAGGACGTAGTCACCACCGACTGCGAGTTCGGTGCTCAATCGGCGACCTAGTCCCACGTCAAAAACTTACACCTTTACAGACAGCCAACCAGCACGAAGCACGTCGGTCTGACCGCGTCGTATGAACTATCACAAAGATGGTTGTCATTGCGCTTTAGCCGGACCCGGTGTTCAACCCTGCAAGGCAAGGGAAGCTAACGACTGTACTCGTTCATATCGCCTTCCACGCCAACTGGCATGGAGAAGACGGGATCTAAGCCGAAAACAAAAACATTCACCGGGTATGTGCATCCTGAACATAATCATTTTCGTCTCATGTGGCTGAACCAGTGATGTGACAGATGCTGGACCTGCCGGGCCAGGAAGATCAAATGTGACCTAGGGCGCCCAAGCTGTGGTTGCTGCCGCAAGTCCGGCTTGCTATGTCGCGGTTACGACGTCCCGCTCTACTGGGTCCGTGATGATGATACTGTATCGCCATCAGTCATTCGGCGGCAGGCTGGGAGTCTAGCATGTGAGTGCTCAGATCCTGGAGTAGCCATGCACATGAATGCAGGGGACACGGTACTGATAATAGTGCATTCAGTGGGGAATCCACATTGGGCGGTTGGCTCGTTGCGAGATATCGACGAGCATCTCCAGGAAGTTGAGCAGCATGGCAAGGTCGATACGCATGAGCACTTTACATCTGGGCCATTTGGCGTGTTTCACCCGCAGTGCAGACCCAATCAGCCTGCTCAGCACGCCCCTAGGTTCAGCCTGCCGCCACTGATTGACGACCATTCATCGATTGTCGAGGTGGTGGAAGAGGCATCATCCGAAAATCCAGAGAGGCCGCGTGGACGTGGCATCAACCTGGAGAATGGGAGCGTCGACATCAATACGGTCACGGTCAGGGGTTGTGTGACGCCTGAGTCTGTCATACCAGAACACCCTTCGTCTCTCGAGCTCTGGACGAAGCCTTGGACCACCCTCGAGTCTTCGAACATCGCCACCATCTCCCAACATGTCTTGGTCGACAAGCTTATGACACATTACCTACAGAATGTTGCAACTATCTTGCAACCTGTCAAACATCCTCGGAATGCATACAGCTCGATATATGCCAACGAGGCCATGTCTGTCGCAAGGAGAATCTCCTGGAAGGTTGTTTTCCAGCATACTGGGGTGTCAAATATAGTGTCGAACAGCAAGCTCGCGCTGTTATGCTCGTTGCTCACTTCGTCAAGCTTCCACCTGCGTGGCTGTGGTCAGTTTGACAGCGCAGATGCCGTGGCGCGGTACTTCCGCAGCAAGGCGATGAAATACCTTCGCCTTGCGCTATCCTCGGGGTATACTGCAGTCGGATCTAGTGCGAACTCGGCATCGATGGTGCAGTCGATACCAAACCCTGAAAGTGTACTATCAGTTATACTCACTTTAGTGACCGCTGATGTAAGTTGTGCTACAACATCCCACTTATGTCTTCTCAGGCACTAATAGTCTTGATTGTCGGCCATCAGGTAATGGATGGTCAAATGACCGAGTTCTGGATCCATCTAGACGCAGCCCAGGCGCTGGTCACACGGCTCAAGGACAAGCACCAAGCGCCGCCAGGATCCCCAGCTGAGCATCTTATCAACATTTACACATTTCTCCGTATCATGAGCGATTCCACAGACGTCAGCACGCCATTATCGCCAGGGTCTCTACAAATTGGGAAGTCGTCAGCGTTCCTTCGCGGGGCGCATTCCCTCGAGTTCACCTACGGGATTACAGCAAGACTCGCAGATCTGCTTCGCCGGACCTCTCGGCTGGCACAGGCTCGACGCTACTACCGGGGCAGTAACCAGCCCGAGTCGACCGAGTTCTTATCAGCTCGCGATGGTCTCTTCCGCGATCTTATGGACTGGGATATCAGCCAGGAGGCTCTGCCATCATTTCCTGCGAGCGATGACATCACGACCTTACTAGCCTCAACACATATTCAAGCATTCGCAGCCGGAATCCGCGTGTACTTCCACGCGCGTGTATTGCCATGTGACGAGGCGGAGATGCAATCTCTCGTCCAGAGTGTAGCCTCGCATCTCACGAGCATCGAGACCATCAAGAGGCGGACCGGCTACGACGCCACACCCACAGCAGCAATATCCTGGCCCGGCTTCATTGCCTCCTGCCAAGCAAGCCCGCCGAACCGTGATGTCTGGTCCAAGTGGTGGATTCAAATGCAGGACTACCACATCGGTAACCTTGATACATTGTGGTCAGTGGTCCAAGAGATCTGGTCGTGGCAAGATCCTGGAGTGCACGATGATGCTCCGTGGACGCTCATTCTGGAACACACAGGAAGGCGGATCCTTGCAATCTAGGCGACATCGGCGCGACACCGTTGCAACGGAACCCCGTGCAGATCTGAGCCTCGTGTCAGGCCATGGACGAGAAACATCATATCCTCGTGCCAGATCTCAGTTGAGCGGCTTCCGTAACCCGGCGATAGCATCAGGGTCATCAACACTCGTCAAGTTCCCTCTTATCTTCAAAGGAAGCGGGGCAGCGGGGCTGGAATGATCTTATCACACGAGGAGCTCACGTCAATGCCGATCAGCGCGCCAAGGGTGCGTCTCGCTGACGACTTCCTTTTTGACGCTTCCCCGGGAATCGGAAGGTCCCTGTATGCGGGTACCGTCTAGTTCCACACGACGGGCGCCAGGCATGAAGTTAACTTATACCAACAACCTCCCGATTCAACTCGCAGCTACCGATGACGGCTGCAAGCTAGAAACACAGGAGTCGAACAACAAACGAAGCAAGGTTCAAAATGGTCCAACGAATCTCTCGAGCCGCCGGCCTTCAGGCCTTTATCGATGCCATTGAGGCGGATGGCTGTGTTGTCATTAAAGACTTCACGGATGAGTCGCACCTCTGGGCCGCAGGCAAGGACGTTCAGCCGTATCTCGAGGCTTCACTTACAGAGTCCGGGAGCAAGGTTGGCGCCTTGAATGGCGGTACTGCGACATGCACCAGGCTTGTCGGGCGAAGCAAGACTGTGCGGGAGGAGTTCTTTTCTGATAAGTTGTATCAGGTGTGTATTTCTGTGGATTACCTATCCCGCGTTTGCGCCGTGTCCCTTGCTCAACGATGATTCTACTGTAGGATCTTGCCGATTACTTCATCGGCCTGGAAACCACTGTCTGGTACGGGGACGAGGCAACTGTCCAGAAATCGGACCCCCTTCTCTCCATCTCCATCACAATGTCCTCACAGCCCGGCTCGAAGGCGCAAAAGCTGCATCGCGACGACAAGAACCATCACGCCAAGCACACCAAGGCCACCAAGTACTCCAGGGGTCGCGACATGCTTCTGGGCCTGTTCGTGCCAGAGTGCGACACCTTCGAGGCCAACGGAGCTACTCGCATCGTTCCCGGCTCCCATCTGTGGGGTGACGACAAGCCCGACTTTGGCCCTGATGGCAACAAAGGCGTCGAGAACGCCGAACTGAAGAAGGGAGAGGCGTTCGTGATGCTAGGAAGTCTCTACCACGGCGCCGGACAGTACAGCCTTCCGACGGGCTGCCGGACCGTGCACATTATGTTCATGTGCAGTGGTGTTCATCGCCAGGAGGTAGGACCTCTCTTTGAGATTCATCAACACTGGACATCCTACTAATGCAGTTCCCTAGGAAATCCCTTTCCTGAGCTATCCAATCGAGGACGTGAAGACCTACTCTAAGCTGGTCCGTGACCGACTCGGGTGGAAACAGTCCGAACCCAACCTGGGTTGGGTTGATCTCAAGTCGCCTGAATTCTTGCTAGAACAGTAATTGAACGGTTTTGCGTATTAGCGGTCTTTGTTTGTCTCATCAATGTGTCTGATTGTCGTGGAATCACTGCTGGAAATCAGATCCTGTTTCCACAATCCTGGTACATGATACGTCTTGGGACTGTCACTATTGGTGTCTTCATTTCCTGCAGCTCTCTGTGAGCTTAGCAAATCCTCCCTCCAACAAGAATGGCTGATTATGTCTCAATTGGAGTGCAGAAGAGGATCGGGGAGTCTAGGGCTCTCCCATACAAACAAACTGCTGTCATTCAACAACTCAACCAATGAACGCCCTGGGAGATCGCACCAACTGCACCGCTTACGGTAAGTAACACGGCAGTAGAGCGGACTTAGCGGGCTTGGCTCACGACTGATTGGGTACCGGTTAAATGAAAGACCCCATTAGGATTCCCAGGCTGTCGGGTGCCCCGCCGGTAGCAGCTCTTATCTTGGACAAAGTACGGCGATCACCCAATCGTCCTCTCCTTTGGGTTCTTGAGTTTACCGGCTTTCGTTAGCCGAGCCCCAGACATTCTGGACTCTAGGAGTCAGTGGAGACTGCCAAGGTAATCTGCCCTGCTACCTGAGCCGATAATACGACGACGCTGAAGAGGGAAGCCGTCAGCGAGACCGCTAAGACGGCCGATATGACTGACGGCCCACTGATGAGACGGCGCTGCAGATGGAAGCCCTCAGCGAGTCGTCCTCCGGTGCGGAATTCCTGTTCCATGGGAGGCGAAGATAGGGATATCGACTAGTGATCACCCTTGTCCATTCATCATTGTCACATTTGATATCAAGATCCATTTAACCTCGTGGAGGGACGGCGTTGTGCGTGCTGTTGCGTTGTTGTGCTGTGCTGCTTCCGTGTTTCGATCTTATACCCAGCAGCAGCAGCATTGGTTTTCTTCTCCCCCTTTTCCACCGGACACTTCACATCACGGCATGTGCAAGATGGCTGTTCGAGATATACACGACAAGACTGCGGAGCAGTCGCAGGTTGACTCCCACAGCGACTATGCCAGCGGCGAGCTCACAACACCACCCGGCTCGAGCACGAAGCGCGGGCTGAAGTCTCGTCATGCCCAACTCATCGCCCTGGGCGGCACCGTTGGTACGGGTCTCTTCGTCGGCAGTGGCAGGACTCTGGCCAAGGGCGGTCCAGGTTTCACTCTGATCGCGTACATCATCATGTCGGCGTTTATCTTCCTGATGGTCACGTCCATCACGACCACGGCTGCATATCTGTGAGTGGCCTTCTGAGGCAGCCTCGCAACTTGTTCCTACCAGTCCAAGCTAATGAATGGCGTCATAACAGGCCTGTGAAAGGTGCTACTCCCGCTTCCGCCATGAGGCGGTACGTCTCCCCATCTCTGGGATTCGCGATGGCTTGGTTCTACTGGTATGCCTTTGTAAGGTTGCCCCATACCCGAAGAATCAACCATTCGGCTGTGACTGACATCCACAGGGCATTTTCGTGGCTTACGATATCACGGCCGCGTCTCTCATCATCGAGTTCTGGAACCCACCCATCAGTCCGGCCGTGTGGATTACCGTGATGATCGTTGTCGTCGTCGGTCTGAACCTGCTACCCGTCTCCGTCTACGGAGAGAGCGAGTTCTATTTCGCCTCGATCAAGGTCATCACCATAGTTGGGCTTCTCATACTGTCGATCGTGCTGTTCTTCTGGGGTGGCCCGGGAAATCCCTTGCTGGGCTTCTACTACTGGAAGGACCCGGGTGCCTTCAACACATACATCCTCGAGGGCACGTCTGGATACGTCGTCAGCTTCTGGAGCACCTTGATCTCGGCTTTGCTGCCGGTGAGTACCTGGCCCTTCAATCTGCTTCAGTGTGTACGGATGCTAAGGTTGGCTTTTCTCAGTTTTCCTTCGCACCGGAAATGCTCGTCTTCTGTAGTGGAGAGATGAAATCCCCTCGACGAAACATCCCCAGAGCCGCCAAGAGCTTCATCGTCCGAATATTGGTCTTGTACCTTGGCTCGATCATCGCCATTGGCATCATCTGCCCCTCGAACGAGCCAGGTCTCGTGAGCGGCGAATCCGGCGCTGGCTCCTCCCCGTTCGTATTGGGCATCCGGAAAGCCGGCATCAAGGCTCTTGACAGCGTCATCAATGCTGCGATCCTTACTTCCGCATGGTCCGCGTCGAACGCCTATGTCTTCCAGTCTAGCCGGTCTCTCTACTCCATGTCGCTCAGCGGCGATGCTCCCAAGTTCCTCTCCAAGTGCAACAAGCACGGAGTTCCGTGGGTGGCTGTCTTGTGCACGTCGCTCTTTTCTCTCTTGGCCTATCTCAACGTCAACACCACGTCCGGACAGGTGTTCAACTGGTTGGTCAACCTGGTGAACACGGCCGCCTTCATTTCCTGGATTGGGTGCGCTATTGTAAGTTCTCCGGTTCGTGTCTTACTGATGACTGGCTAGCTAACGCGGAAATGCTAGGCTTCGATCCGATTCCAGCAAGCCTTCAAGCTTCAGAACCGTAACCCTAAGGACCTCACCTACACCTCCAAGTTCCAGCCGTGGGCTTCATATTTCTGCATCGTGGTGTTCACACTTCTTTGTTTGATCAATGGCTTTGAAGTGTTTCTGCCCAACACGTGGTCCGTTTCTTCCTTCTTGAGTGGATACATTGGCATCCCCATCTTCTTTGTGCTGTATTTCGGTCATCGTTTGACTGCTGGAAGATCCGACCCTTGGGCCATGCCGTTGGAGACGCTCGATCTTCAGACGGGGCTGGAGGAGTTGAAGGCAGACGAAGAGGAAGTGGCGCCGAAGGTCCCGTTGATTCCGACAGCGAGAGCCGCGATTATGAAGGTTGTGGGAAGGAAGTAGACGAGCAACGAAGCTTGGAGACGTCAACCGATGTGTGTATGCAGCAGCGGCCTGTGTTACGTCGATGAAAAGAAGTGGGAAATTAGTGACAATCTGCTGACTTGGTGTTAAAAAAAATCCAAAACATCTTCATCTTGAATGTTGGAGGATTTGCTCTTGCAAGCAAGGGGAAAAAGCTTCAGTAAAGACAAGAAAGTAAAATGTTGAAACATCATGATGTGAGGTATCTGGGAAGTACAAAATCTTGGGTGGGAAGTATGAGGATGACATGAGATTTCCAGAACCGAAAAAGGGGGTCGTAGCGTTGTTGCGAAGTCGGCACAGTTGCGCCGTTCTCTTGTTGCGCCGTTCTCTTGGCGAACCGGGGCTGGCGCCAGCTATAAAATACCCTTTGCCCCCCCGGCAGACATCATCTTGACTCATTACCGTACCGGTTGTACATAATGGCACCAGACTCTCACCGTATCGACCTTGTCCGCGGCTGGCCTCATCCCTCCCTCCTCCCCACTCAGCAACTCACTGCTTCCAGCAAAACCGTCCTCGCTGATCCTGAAATCTATGGTACTGCGCTCCAGTACGGTGACGATCCCGGATACCAGCCGCTGCGTGAGGTGCTGGCCACGTGGGTGCATGGGCATTATGAGGTAGAACGAGATCCCGAGCGCATCTGCATATCTGGAGGAGCCAGCCAAAACATTGCGTGCATATTGTCGAGCTTTACAGATCCCAATGTCACGCGAGCAGTATGGCTTGCTGCCCCCACATATCACCTTGTCTGCGCCATTTTTGACGATGCCGGGTTCAACGGGCGACTAAGGGCGTTTCCGGAGAACGACGAGGGCCCGGATGTGCAGGCGCTAGAAGAGGCTTTGAGAGAGCATGATGAGCGAGAGTCGAAGAGCCAGGTACTATATTCCACATCATCTGGGTTAGTAGGGATGTTTTTGCTGACATTGGGACAGACACCGGTGAAGGACCATGGTCCTCACCGAAAGTTTTACCGCCACATCATCTACGTGGTGCCAACGTGTGCCAACCCATCCGGTAAAACTATGCCTGTTAAGCGACGTGAAGAGCTCGTTCGACTCGCCCGGAAATATGATGCTCTCATCATCTGCGACGACGTCTATGACTTCCTTCAGTGGCCTGTAGACCAACACACTGGATCAGACCATATAATAGCGGCTGATATGTCATGCGAGATGAAGCTCCCTCGTCTATGCGACATTGATCTGGCGATTGGACAGTCGGAAAACGACCCTGAAGGATTTGGGTATGCTGTCAGTAACGGCTCCTTCAGCAAACTGGTCGGACCGGGTCTTCGAACGGGGTGGCTGGAAGGGTCGTGCGCTTTCGCCTTTGGGCTCGCCCAGACGGGGTCAACCAAGTCGGGCGGGTCACCAAGCCAGTTTTCTGCTGCTGTGATAACGGATATGCTGGTGTCTGGGGCTCTGCAGGAGCATCTTACAGCGATCGTTCGACCTGCTCTGCAACGCCGCCATCGCATCATGGTCGATTCGATTCAGAAGCATCTTTTGCCGCTTGGGGTCACACTCCGACTGACTGGGCTGACCAACGGGAGTGTCTACGGTGGATACTTTGTGTGGTTGACATTGCCGGAGGGCCTATCAGCGAATGTCGTCGCAGATCTCTGCCTGAATGAGGGTCTCGTCGTAGGCAATGGAACGTTGTTCCAAGTACGCGGGGACGAAGACGCCATCGACCTGGATTGCTATCTGCGGTTAACCTTCTCCTACGTACCCGAAGAAGACCTTGAAGAAGGTATATCGCGATTGGCTAGTGTTTTGCGTCGCCTTCGATGAGGTCTAGGGTGGAAAGGTTGACGACTGTGTTTTCGTTGGGTGGAAGTCGCTGCAGAGGAAGCGAGTCCTTAACTTTGGAGCAAGGCCGTATGGGTAGACCAGAGCCGGGGTGCTTTGCAGTCAAGGAACAGGTTGGCAACAGATTTTAGCGATGCCAAGACTCTGCCAGAAACGCAAAGGCGTATAAAAAACACGAGAGGGCGAGTGCAATTGTGTGGTAGAGAAGAAATCAAGTCGGTCATTAATAGGCCAAAGTAAGAAGATTGGCAAGCTGTATGAAATAATTCGCATTTTTTGACACTTGCATGTGGTGATTTTAGGCTGTAACTCCACTGTAAAACTGGCGCTACAGCAGCTCAGCTCCCCTGAAACTTCCTCCAAGCTTTACCAGACACAGCGCTGTGAGGCTCTGTCCCAATTGGGACACTTCCTCCCTCTTTTGTGCTGTAGTGCTTTTTCTTAAAAGCTACCTTAGATTCGAGGGTGAACACTGCACCATGATAATGTATAGGGAGACCTTCCAATTCCTCCATTCACTGCTACGCCAAAAGAGGATGCTTGTCCAGGTCGAAGTCATACATGTTGCTTTCTCCAGAACTTTCATTTCTAATGGCATTATCTGAGCGCTTGTCCCATGGAACGTGGATCGCCACGTCGGTTGTCTGGGCAGGAGAAGGCAAGAGTCGGGGAGCATTACAGACAAACCCAGGTCAGGTAGGTAGCAATCCCGGGTATTCCTGCTGGGGGACCAGGTAATATTGGCCAAGCTCCTGGTGCGTTGTAGCCTGCAGTAACATGTATTGTCACTGCCCGAACAATACCGATACCGTACACAAAAGATCAGACTTGGTACCGCAAGCGCTCAACATGTTGTATTGATCGCGCAGGAAGTCTTGGCGGAAGGACCATCCCTTCGGCTTCTGGGCCAGGCCTGTTCGCAATGCGCAGGGTGTTCTTGAATTGAAGCAGTGGGAGTGTGGTATTCCAGGCAAGGATAAAACCATCTGGGCCGGTGGTCTCTTCAAGTTGACCATGACTTTCCCAGACGAATACCCCACCAAGCCACCCAAATGTATGCAACTATCCATGTAAAACCCAGGAGAACCAAGGAATACGCCAAAAGCTATATCAGACCGTGCTGCAACTCTCTTCGAAGTTGTTGTATAAGTATGCAAGGCACATCTATATAAGGTCGGTTACGACATCCGTGTCCTTCGAACAAGCGGTGGGAACTAGACGCGCCCTGCTATCAACCAGTACCATGCCAGACCCTGTTGACAGGTTCTGTCATGACCTAGCTGTCCAGAGTAGGCGTGGACCTCACTCACCCACCCTTGGCACCCTTCGAAGGCGTTTCCGTTGTCGACATCAGAGACGCACTTTACCATGGTATCAGCCTCGTCGAGGAACAGGCTGCACCCTGTCCATGCAATGCTCAAGAAGTGTTTGGCTGGGTTGTGAAGGCGGCGGAGAGCTACATGGGGTTCAACTTCGAGGAGTTAGACGAGCCCTTGCGCAAGGAGACATGAAGATAAGGGGTCGAGTTGATGACTGAAAATAATGCAGTTAATTTTGTCTCAGCGAGATTGATGTGAGGGAGAGGTATTTCACCACGCAAGATCTGCATCAGATCTGATTTAAGTCAAACCGCCAAGAGTAATGTCCCGCTCATTGTACTTGGCACTCTATCATGGCACTCATCAATGTCCAGAAACAGCGTCCCTTTTGCCTCCGTCTTGAACATCGTTTATGTGCAGACGGTGAAGGAAGGGAGCCGGTAGGAGCAAAAGAACAGCCGCAGCAACCACCGGGATAGCTTCATATACATGTGTGGAATATTTAGTTGCGGCCGTACGTCACAGTCCAAGTTGTTTTTTCCAGATAAGCAACAGGACAGCATAGCGCAAGAATCTCAGAATGCGCCAAGGTTCCATTGTTGATACTGGACATTCTACATGCGAGCATCAAAGCCAGCTAATAGTTATCACATGACGCAGAAGGAACAAATTAGAAAAGGTCGAGAGCCGTAGGACGTTCAACAAATGTATCCCAGAGCTCCTCATACGGGAATGGCGCCAACTGTAGATAGTCCTGGCTGATGGTCATATCCATCGTGCCGTACGCACTGTCCAACGTCATGGCCATGGACGTGTCAGCGGTCCACACACCGTACTTGGTGAGCAACTGCGTCAGCGTCTCGAGGAACTTGGACGCACTCTGGGAGTACTGCTTGATCCCGTCCAGCTGTCTCAGCACCTCCATCAGCTCGGACGTCTGGCGATCACGCTCCTGGCCCTCAGGTCGGTTGCAGCAGAGATTTGTAGCGAGGATGAGAGCTCCCGTGAACATGTGGAACACGATTCCCTGGAGCTTCATAAAATCCGAGGAGTGTGTGATGTGTGTCATGTTCATCTCGTGGTACACTGAGAGTACGCGCCGAGCAGCCTTCAGACTGGCATCTTGTGAGAATGCGTGAAGGGCTCGACTTGGGTGCCCAGGCAGGAATGGAAAATGTAGTTTGCAGCGCATGAGGTTGACCAGGAAGTTAATCAGAAGCCGTTGCATCGGTGTATGTGGATAGGCCCGGTCGATCCTTGCTGTTTCTTCAGAATCGGCAATTTCGACTCGAAAAAAGGCTGGCAAGCTTTGTATGAAGGATTCCAGCCTTGAGTCTAGTGAGAGGATTAGCTCGCAAGTGGCATCGTTGGCGTCACGCGGCATCTCGTCCGAGATGCAACGAGCGATTTCCGCAATCTTGAGCCGGTGTAGGTTGTATGACATGCTAGTGGGTTCGGATAGGGGCCGCTCATGCTTGTGGGGTTTGTCGAGATCATCATCGTTGATATTGAGAGGAAGATTCGTCCAGATGCGGTTCGGTTGAACGAAGTAGATGGTATCGAAGGGTCCTGCACGTATGGAGTTAGTCCACCCCATGTAGGGCTTTGAAGAATGAGCCTACCCTCCACTAACGCTGACATCCAGTCTATTGCAGCTAGGTACCACCAAACTCTGCGTTTCATCTCCCTAGTCATCGGATCTAAGTCATCCGCTGTGGGTCCTGTCCTCGAGGAAGCTGAGTCGAGCAGATGAAGTCCAAGACTGTGGGACACCGTTACCGCTTCAGCTAACAAGGACCTGGCTCTGGGAGAAGTAGTCTCGATGTGATTCATGAGAAAATACAGCACAAGCATGGCCTGGACGCTTTCCAGAGAGTAAGTCATTCTTCGGCGGTGTTGTTCCAAACAGTCCATCGAGGCTCGAATGTAGATCGCCGTAACCTTGAGGCGTTCTTTCAAAATTGGGATGACAGCATCGAAACTCTCCTCGATAGGCTCTAGAATGGCCCCTAGCGCTATTATGGCGAGGATTAGGGCCAGCCCCCGGGGCGCGGTCGTACAAGATCCATGTATGTCCGATATTTCTGATATCTCCTTGTAGACCTCGTCGATCAGCTCAAGTCCGTGCGGAGGATAGATGATATGTTGGAAATATCCGATGTATTCAAAATAAACGTGCAATAGCCTGGCAGTCTCATGCTTAGGGGGAAGATGGATATCCGCCGAGTTGATGTCTTGCTGAGCCGTGAGGAAGGAGACCGGCAAGATGGATATCGAGAGATTATACACCAGGGCTTGACTCTAAAGCGTGAAGTTAGTTAGGACCTAACAGACTTTCGGAGTGCACAAAAGGATGAAAGGCGTTGGGGGTAAAATGATTGGTGTACAACCGGCAGACTCGGCAAACTATGTTGCGTTCAGGATCGTTCTTTGGCCTTTGCAGGCTACTCACCAGAACGTTGTCCTTGGCTGACGTTGGACCTAAAGGCACCGCGCGTTGAGAGATGGCCTCCTGAATATGACGTGCTGCATTCGTGTCGCTCGCTGTCGGCGACGGCGAGACTCTTTTACCAGGGGCCGGAACACAGATCTCTGGCGTGATGTTATGTGTGTGTGCAGGGTGCCCGACAGACCCGTCCCGGTCGCTATTCTTCTGGAGATCGATGTACGCCTCAACACGTGCCAGTCTGTCAAGGATGTTTGGTGTTGCGTCCGATTCATTGTGGGTTCGCTTCCGACCACTGGCGGATGGCTCCGGCACCTGTTCGTCACAGGTGAGTGACCTAACTTGGCAATTGGAACATGGTCGCTGTTTGTTACACCTCAGTTTCCGTCGGCGGCACGAGTGACATGCGTTTCTTGGTGTGTCGCTCATTATGAGAGATACCTAAGCTGTACCGAGTGTTTGGGTCCGCGGAGAGGATGATCGAAGGAGTTGTAGATCCCTGGCGCCTCTGGAGGAGAAGAGGATTAAGAGGATCAACGGATTCCGATCTTTCCTGAATGAGGTTACCCAAAGGGCGACTCCTCCGAAACAGGCTTAGCTTCCGCGTCTCCGCGGATGCGCGGAGGCAGCCACGCCCGTTTGGACGCCAAGTTGTCGAAGTATATAAGTCGTTCTTGCCAAAACACTACAACCAGAATCACAATTTCGAGATTAACAAGTTCGTCATTGTCTACAGTCTACTCTTCAGAACTCTCTCCAGTACACGTGGTTCGACACATCACATACAACATTAACGACCATGGATTCTGCAACCCTGAAGGCCATGACGGAGTCCGCCGAGATGAAGAAAGTCCTCGACTTCGCCAACTTCCGTTTAGCACCCAAGATTGATGCTCAAGCCCGCGCAGCGCTACTTCGTCCCAATCCGAAGCTCGACCGCGCACTCACAAACTCTGCCGCCAAAGGTCTACCGCCCATCAGCGTCCTCCCTCTGGCCGGCCAACACCTCTCCATCTTCACACAGCTTCTCGGAGCCAAGACTGTTCTCGAAGTTGGCACTTTGGGTGGCTACTCATCCATATGCTTCGCCGAAGCCGGAGCCAAGGTCACGAGCATTGAAATCGACCCCAAACACCGCGACACGGCCGCCGAAAATGTGCAGGGACTCGATGTCGAGGTTCTCCTGGGAGCGGCCGAGGATGTCATGCCGTCGTTGGCAAAGGACGGACGGAAGTTCGACCTCGTGTTTATTGATGCCGACTTTGACGGCCAGTGGGAGCTGTTCGACTGGGCCGTCAAGCTGACACGCGTTGGTGGATGCGTTTTCTTGGATGATGTCGTGGCTTCCATGATCAAGAACGGGCAGACAGAGGAGAAGAGTGAGTCCATTTTGACCAAGATCGGTCAGGATGAGAGGGTCAAGACCACGCTTGTGCCGACGGTGACAAGCCATCCTATGCACCCGACCCCGGTGTTCAATGGCTTCGTTCTGGCCATCGTCAAGGGTCATTAACTGGTCAGCTGGTAGTACATCACGGGCTTCGGCGTCCAACATCCGAAGAACTGGAGGATGTGCTCCCAACCTATAGCTATCCAGTATAATCCAGATGGTTGTCACTACAGGATTCTGGACCACGACATGTTCTTATAAAGCCATGAGTAATAGGATAGTTCGGTGCCTCAGGGCTTGCTTTTGGGTAGTTAGGTACGGGTAGTGATCTATATGAAATTGAGAGAATGTGTGGACCGATACCAGGGGTCGTGTGGTTACCTTCAAGTACTTCTTACCCTGTAACGTCTTGTGGCCAGCATCAGCTGGGTAGCCATTGGCAATATAGACGTGTTCATGTTTTGCAGTTTGGGCAGAACCTCTCGCTGGGTCTGTGCGAGTTGGTCCACATGTTTACTAGGCCTCCAGCTTTTGCAGGATATCGTTTGATGGCTGCTTACCATCAGCATGCTACTCCGGTGAACTTGTGAAATAATGCGATGCAGTCTTCTGCCTTCTGGAGCTGAGGTGGACATTGGGGACATAATTGCAGTATATTCTATTCTATGTGATATGACCAGTGAGTAGTCTCATTTGCGAAGAAGGCGAGTAGTCATGATAAGTCCAGCTCGTCCCACAGGTTCCTCAGTGGGCAAACTGCCTTCTCCATTTGCTGCCATGGCCTCCTCCACCGAACAGTGGCCCACAATCTCAAGACCAAGCTTCTTGTACAGTCGGACGGCAGCAGTGTTGTTGGGCTTGACCATGAGTCGGAGTAAAATGCTAGAGGCAGTCGTGGATGGCGAGGGAGGTTCCCAGCGTGCCCGGAGATACGAAATGGCGGCTTCGCAGAGACGACTGGCTAATCCCCGGCCCTGGTGCTGGGGCAGAACAAATAGACCGAGAGTTTGCCACCGCTCTTCGTCCTCGTCCGAGGCTGGTAATGGCTGGCCAGTGGCCTCTGGGAGCATGAAGTCGCTGCGGGAGATTGGCCCTCGAATCACCACGTGACCAACCCATTCGCCTTGCATTCGCTCGTTGGCCAAAGGTTGTCCTCCAGCGTCCTCGGACATAAGGTTCGTGGCCCCGACGGGAATTGCGACACAGGCAAACATCTGCTTTCCAGGCTCAGCCAGTCTTGCAATCCAGTCGGCTTCTGTCAGTGCGGCTTCGGACTCGTAGGTTGAGGAGAAAGATTCGGGCGATGTCCTCAGAGCTTTGAGGCGCAGCTGACGATAAGAACGTGCTGCTTCGGCAAGAGACTCTTGGTCTTTTGAGATGCGGAAGCAGTGGTATGTGAAATCATGAGACATGCTTGCAACTGCCAAAAAGAGCCCGAAAGCACACGAAACATGGACGGGCAGAAGCCTCAACCTTCGTAAGAAACTTCAAGCCTTTAAAACATACTCCTGTTCTCAAGCCAAATTGTTCTTGGATGACTAGAAACCTAACGCTCATCATATGAATAGCAAATAGTAATCATTTATGTGACATGTCACCTATGTCAAGGGGCGATTAGTGATCAACATGTTCGTGTGGTGTTTGTGCTTCCGGATTTTACTTGGATATAACTCCTACATCCGAGACGAGATGGTGGCCCGCAAGGTAGCACTTCCCACCACCTTGAGGGAGCGTATGATAGTGATCGTTACAGCAACGGCTGTTAAGAGACCTGACCCAGTATCGTGAGGGTCTTGCTCACTGGGAAGGCATATATGAATGCAAGTCACTGCCTCAACCTGAATCAACTTCACATCTGCTTGTCACTCAATCCCTTGTATCCATTCACTTATGCCACCATACTTCTGTCTTGATTTCTTTTGACAAGCCGACAGTCATGCCCAAAGTACTCATCCTTGGCGCCACAGGCTATGTCGGCAAGCGTGTCGCCGACGAACTCGTTACCTCCGGCCAGCATCGCGTATTCGGTGTCGCCCGCACCGAGGCCAAAGCCAGACTCCTATCACTCGGCGAGATCACACCCATACTGTGCCCCGATCCAGTGGCACAGCCTGCTCCTTTCCTCGACGCCATCCGCCACCATCGCATCGATGTCGTCGTCGATATTGCTGTTGCCAGCCAGGGATCAGCCGAGTTTCTCTCAGCTCTTCGCGTGATTGGCGACGAACGGCTGAGGGCTTCTGGTGGTCGAGGGCCAAAACTCGGGTTTGTTTACTGCTCTGGAACCTGGGTGCACGGGTCAAGTCCTGATCTGGTCACCGACCTCGACGCTGTTGGTGACAGCGCCCCAACCAAGCCGCCGGCACTTGTCTCATGGCGCGTTAGACTTGAGGAGGCGATCCTTGCATCCTCAGATGTTCTAGATGTCGCCATTGTTAGACCAGCGTTGGTCTACGGCCGCGAAGGAACCATTTGGACATTTTTCATGTTGCCACTCCTCCAGGCGGCTCAGAAGCAGAGTACGGAGCCCATAGAGATTCCTCTCGAGTCACATTCGCGACCAGGTCTCATTCATATCGATGACGTTGGCACTGCTTTCAGGTGTGTCGTGGAGCAGCTTCCGCTGATCAATAGCGGGTCGGTCTATCCTGTGTTTGATCTGGTGACCAGCCAGGAGAGCATGCTCGAGATCTTCCGCGCAGCAGCCGCAGTTTGGGGTTACAAAGGCCAGTTGTCGCTGGTCGGTGCTGGGGACAACGCCTTTGCTCGGGCAATGAGTTCGACAATGCGAGGATCTTCGGCAAGAGCTATGCAACTGCTGCGTTGGCAGCCGAAGAGGTTGAACGGTTTGGTTGCTGATATGGATATCCATGCCGCGGCATTTGCTTCGCAGTATTGATCCAGGGGTGACAGAAGAAGCTTTGAGATGGCAGCCAGGTACATGTTCTCTGTAGATATTTTAGTTCCGGATCATGAACCACTTTCCTCCATGTAAAGTATTCCATATCGCCAGCCAAACAGTTCCATCTCACCTCGCTGAACTCTCCAGTGGTTGGTTGCCACAAGTAGATCTCTGTAAGTTGCAAACATCCAGAGCCATGTCCTGGCTAACTTCTCTGTCATCTCCCAGCCGCTGGGCTCCCATGGCTCACCCCACGTTAACATGCCAACCTGCCCGTGGGTACTCTGTCTGTACATGACCCGCAGAGGTCGTTACACAGAGCTTCTTCGTCATACTCGCCTTCCCGCAGGAGGAGAAGATCTCGGAAGTCAGGAAACGGAAAAGGGTCTATCCATGGATGATGCACTCCGGCTCGCTGCAAGAAGGTTGGTTGAAGAGAGGGTGGAAGCGCATCATCCCTGGCCGCAGCACCATGCAGGTTGAACCTTGAGACAGCGTCTTGTTTCTTTACAGCCTCCATAGTCAAGCCAAGTGCATTCATGTTTTGCATCATAGCTCTCCACGAGTTCACCTGGGTCAAGGAAAGAAGCAGATCAGACAACGGGCTATTCGACCAGACCATTGCGGCCAGCTTGCCGTGACTTGTGCGACGCACTCCGCAGGCGAGAGCTTGAATACCCCCGTCATATCAGGTGTAGCGTTGTGACCACTCACACACGTCTGGCTTGGATCACCAGCCGCCGCCAAGTTCTTGTCTCCGAGTCCTGGTCGACCCCGACGTCGTCGAACGATACCGGCTTTTCTCTCCTCCTCAAGCCCGAAAGGGACTGCGCCATGTGCCACTTACGCAGAATACGTTGTTCACGCGATTCTGGTTTTTTCGCCACTCTGGTCCATCGGTCACGTCCAACCAAGCAGAAGCCCTATGGGGCTCCTCGTTTCCCATGTCCTCAGCCATGTAGCATGGATAGTAGGGAAACTCTGACGCTAACAACAACCCCGGTACTCGGCATTACCGTGTCTACGATCAGGTAGCAGATTTCGTCGTTGACTTAGACACGGCGTGGAGATCTGGCTTAGCACCGATAACGCCGAGGGTCCCTGATGACAGAACTGTTCTTGCTCTCATTGGATGATAGGTTGCCTCCACTTGCCATGTTCGTTCGTATAGGCTATGATCTATTACAGGGGGCTGGTAGGTTGGTTGGTGTTGTTGATCACCATCGCCTCACTCTCGGAACGAGCAACTATATTCAAAGGTCCCTCGATGTCATGATATTTTCGAGATACCATGGCTTTGCAATCACCTTCGCATCGGTTTATGCTGACGCCTGGGGAATGGCTGTGAGGCAGAGTGATACAATGTACACCTCCAGAGACACCATGCTGAAAACAGAGTCCCGTGACCTGTTCTTGGTTGCTCTTTCCAAACATGAGCGAATCTTCACAAACCGTGAATTGGTATGGTTGAGGACATAATATGGCCCGGACTGCGACATCGACCTGCAATTAATGCTGAGGATATCACTGTGGATTTTGCTGAAAGTATCTATATTTGGCGAGGAAGGCGACAATTGCACCAGTTGCAGATTCTAGCTTTGCAGCACGACTTAAGAAAAAATCCGAGGCTGTGCTTTGCATATCAGGCGCCCAAAACCTCAAAGCGGTACCATTAATGGAATAAGCTCTCTCTCCAAAACTCTCAAGAGCGGGCAAAATCCAGATTTCACACCACCAACCTGTCCCTTCCACCACACAGCCACCGAACCTCCGCAGGTATACAGCTCACTCATCCAACAGTAACGAAAATGGCGTCGTCCACTTCAAAGATGGTTGTCATCGATGGCGAGGGCGATCTCATCATTGATTTGACCGTACCTCAGACAGAGTTCGCTCCTTTCCTCATCAACGATGACTGCAGCGACCAGATTGCAACAGAAGAAGTGCAAGAATATCTCGAGCCGGTGACCCATCTTGATGTGCAGCACTCCGTAGCTCCGGGCAACGAGGATGAAGCTGACACCCCCGACGTTGTGTCCTTCCGGGTTTCTGCCAAGCATATGACCTTTGCGTCGAACCGTTTCAAGAAGATGTTGACCGGCCCGTGGCTGGAGGCGAGACAATTCATCATGATGGGCTGCGTCATGTCCATATCGATGGCTGTTTGGATCCAGATGCACTTGAGCTGGTTCTGAATATCATTCATGGCCGAACGAGCTTAGTCGCTCGTGAGCTCGACCTCGAGTACATGGCTAAGGTAGCCGTGGTGGTTGACGATCTGGACGTGTATGACACTGTATCATTTTGTGTCGACCATTGGATTCGTCATCTTCCTACCAGTAGCTGTGGCATGAGAAACGAAGGCAACAATATCGCCAAGGATATGGAACGTAATATGATACTCTTGCTGCTGGTCTCGGTGGTTTTCAAGCACCGAGATCTACTCGGCGTTGCTGCCTGGAACATTATATTCTCGTCCAAGGGTTCCATTCCGACTCAGGGACTGCCACTGAATCAGGGATATATCAGTAAATAATATACACACACTGCTTGCGTGTTAAACCTACTGACCGGCAACAGATCAGCTCCTTCAGATTCGATACCAAGCTCTTTCAGATATCTTAGAACGGCTCACCCAACGCTTAGAGACACTTCTTGATCCGGAGAATACAGATTGCGACCGGTTCTGTCTCAACAGGCATTATGGAGACTTTGCTTGGTCCCTACAAACCGGGGGCGTGCATCCATACCATGTCACCAGCCAAACTTCTGGTTTGTCGCTTGGCCGCATCTGGGACTGTCTGCAGTTAATTAGGCCAGTGGGAACACATCACTTGGAGAGACCCTGATGGACTCGAGCACGAGTGCAGGTCATATTTCACTGTATATCTCAGCGACGATTTCGAGGAGAGCGAGGATAACCTCGACGAAAAGATTGGCAAGTGGGTAGATGATCTAAGCTACGACCCAGCCTCCATTGGGGATCATGCCTGAAGCGATCTGGCAAATTGCTAGGACAGCAATGAAGATGGCGTTGGAGTCCAGTTTTCGTCGTGTCTTTGTGGGGGTGGTAATTGCTTGGCTAGATTTGCTAGTGCGGCTTAGTGGGGCAAAAGGTACTTGAGGACCAAAGCAAGCCAGGCAGTTTGAGCACCTGAGACTACCTGATCATTGGTTGCAGAAATGCAACCACGAGCGGAACTACCGTGCCTATGTATATAGCCGAGCTACATATCTTGGGTCCGGAAATCAACCAATCTCCCGCCTGAACCTTTCGTCCACCGCATATAATACTACGCTACTACGAAACTAGTCATGATCGTGGATGCGCCCTGCAGCAAATCGATGAACAATAGGTTCGTACCCACAGCGAGTCGCGGGGCGGCCAGCGAGTTACTAGCTGGACGCTTTTTCGCTGCTGAGTCCCTATTCGCTTGGCTGATTCACGACGCAGCCAAGTCTAGCATTCCTCGGACGTCTATTACTGACTCACTGCTGACCTGTTTCAAAGGCAACGTTGTAGCAGACCGTGGAACGGCCTGGGATTCTAGAACGGCCTACCTCAATGCGTTTGTCCGGTTCGTGAGTATACGAAATGGGTGGGTGGAGCAAGTATGGGCTTCGCATCTATTCTATTCAACCACGCGATAGCATTAACAGCAGCCGGAGGTGAAGCTGAGACATATAACCTGGTGCGATCCCCAAGCTCATGAACTCGTCATTGAACTTTAGACGCCAGCTTTCCACTACTCACCCTCCTGATACTTCCTCACACTACAACTGTTCACCTAGAGCACAATCCAACTTTACACACATTCACCATGACCTACCGCAACTCTTGCCGCAACATATGTCTCAACCCGGACACCATGGTCCTCAGCGCAGAATGCAGTCTCCCCGACGGCACCTGCCGCGCCTCGCAGCTCGACCTCAGCAAGTCCATCAAATGCACCAAAGCCTCCTCCGTCGAAGGCCTAGCCCTCATTGACGGGTCCGAAGAACGGTTCGTCCGCCTCACCGAGGAACAACCCTCCAACCTCCAAAAAGTCCATCTCGGCGACGGACGTTACTTCCGGGCCTGGGTCCGGTACCAGAACCGCGTCTCGGACAACCTCATCAAGGGCCTGTTCGACAACAACTGGTACTGGAAATGGGCGCAGATCGACCTGGACGAGCACGTGCGGAACAACCTGGGCACGCTGGAGTTTGTCATGGACAAGCCGAGGACGTGGAGGGATGTCGTGCCTGCCTTCGTGGCACAGGCGCTGACGGAGGAGAGGATGGACTGGGCGGCAAAGAAGGTGTTTTTCGCCGCGAGGACGAAGGGGATGGACATGGCTTACTCGGACATGACGACGTCGGATGCGCTGTGGGGGACGGGGGAGCATTTGGAGAAGTTGAGGCAGGAGCAGATGGAGAGGGAGAAGGCTTGGTATGAGGGCAGTTATGTCCAGGGTGGGAAGTTCATTCGGTCTGGTAATTAGTTCTGATATCGTCCAAGGATATCTCTTCGGTAACCTCTCAAGGGGAGGTCAGTAGTGTCACGGTTTCCGTGCTGGTGCTGACTAGTGGTGTAGGGCAACTGGGTTTTCAATGACATAATTACAATGGTTTGAACATCAAAGTGCCCTAGCTGGTGGACATCCTTCCCATGGTCCATCGCCAATTGTCCACCAACTCGCACCTCTGTTGTTACAAGCAACCTCGCCGGTCAGTGAAACAAAAGAGACACGGACAGGTGGAAGGTAAGTCCCGTAACTAACCAACCACCGACTGCACGTCTCCCCCTTCCGTACCCTACAACGCAATAGCAGCACAAGCACTCTCCGCACTCCCCTGAATATTAACCCCCTTCCGATCCTTCAAAAAACAATTCCCACCATGATCCCCCACGGCGATGATAGCCGTCAAATTACTATTATACGTCACCGCCGTGCACTTCGTCTTGGGCTTCCTCGCATTGTACGCCAAACACTTCTGCATGCAGTCCTCAAAAGTGTACACCGTCGTGTACGTCAGATCCGCGACCTTCTGGCCGTCCGCGGCGGGCGCGCCGTTGGGCCAGTCGGTGAAGCAGTATTCCGTGAAGGCGGTGTTGTCCGGGGCGTAGTAGGTGTGCGGCGTGGTGAAGGTGCAGGAGTTGTCGGCTAGGCCGACGGTGCCGGAGGTTACTGGGGCGGAGGAGGTGGTGGTGGTTGTTGTGGAGGAGGTTGAGGGGGAGGTTGTTGGGGTGGGCGTTATTGATGTGGAGGTGGACTGGTGGAGGGGGTTGGGAGTGTTTGAGGGTGAGGAGGCGCGTTGGGATTGGGTGTTTCTGTTGCTCAGGCCTACGCCTAGTCCAGCCCCTAAGGCGGTCCCCAGGATGAGGAGGGTCACGAGCCCGGCGAGGACCCAGAAGAGGGCACGCGACAGACCAAGGATCTTGGGCTTGTGATGTTTTGGCTCGAAGTTCGACAGCGAGGGACTTTGCGCTGCGGCTATGTAGCCCGTGTAGACATCGGCTGGCTTGTCTTGTGGTCTGGATTGGGCGTAATAGTCGACTGGTGGATCGTTCGTGTGCATAAACTGCTGCCCGTTTAGGTCCTGGTAGTGGTGTTGTTGGCCCCCCAGAACTTGAGGGCCTGCGGAACCGGCATCATAGCGTACTTGGGGCGGTGGACTTCCGCCTTGCTCGCTTGTTGCCGTCTCCAGGCCGTAACTGTTTGCCAAAGTCGGCGAACTGGGTAGTTCTGTTCTGTGACTGTGATCCATCATGTGTTATGGCCACCCGGTCCTGGAGAAGCGAGGAAAATAATCAGAAAGCATAGATGCAGGTTGAGATCATCAGAAGGCAAAAAGTCGTCCGTGGCAGGGGCGTCCCATCAGGGCGGTGCTGCACTTTGCCCACCCCGGCACTGCTGTCAACATGTCAGCTTCAACCCTGCCACAGATGACCATCGTGTTACACTGCTGCTCCGTTTTAAGCTTGATTGAGCCGAGGGCTGAGATTACAGACTCGACTTGTTGCGGGTAGGGCCGCGCCCGATTGGGCTGCTGAGCGTTGATGTCAGCATTGGGGTTACATCGATGGCAGGGATTCACTCCTCCAGCATTCACCAATTTCAAAGCACAAAGCTGACAACAACCGGGGATTCATCAGTCGTTGGCTGCTATGGCCCCGTGGCACGATGAGAATAGAATCGTATCTGGTCAGGTCTAGCATCCATGGGGTGGAACTCCTAACGACTTCGGCGACCCAGCATTGCGCTCGAGAGACTTTTTGGAAACAGGAAAGAACAGGACTTTGTGAGGTATCAGAGAGTTTTTATTCTAGACGCAAAGTATTTTCATGGCATCAACCGATGCACAACACTCTCAAACGCATTACTAAAGTCATATTGGACTCCCGTCCTTAACCAACCCACCGGCGACTGCTCCTGAACAACCTAACCCACGGTCCAAACGCACCACAACCCTTGAGCACATCCTCCGAGACCCACGAGCCGACATCAGCCATGATCGTCCGTTCCGGATGGGGCATCATAGCCAAGACACGACCGTCCTTGCTGCTCACACCGGCAACACCGGCAGGCGAGCCGTTCGGGTTGGCTGGGTATGTCTCGGTGACGTTCAAGCGGTTGTCCACGTAGCGAAGCGGGACGCCGCCACGCTCCGAGAGAGCCTGCAGCGAGTTGGGGTTGGCGAAGGTGGCGCGACCTTCGCCATGGGACACGACGATGGGGAGGGCAGATCCATCCATGCCGTTGAGGAAGACGGAGGGGTTTGACTTGTTGTCCTCAATCTTGACCATGCTGTACCGGGCTTCGAATTGTTGCGAAGCATTCTCGACGAAGACGGGCCAGTCCTCCGTGCCGGGGATGAGTTCACGGAGACGAGCGAGCATTTGGCAACCGTTGCAGACACCAAGAGTGAAGGTGTCGGGACGGTTGAAGAAGGTCTCAAACTCGCGGCGGGAGTTCTCGTGGAGGAGGATGGACTTGGCCCAGCCTTGGCCGGCACCAAGGACATCGCCGTAGGAGAAACCTCCACAAGCGGCAACACCGACGAACTCGGCGAGACTCCGGCCATTGAGGACGTCAGACAAGTGGACGTCGACGGCGTCAAAGCCGGCAGCGGCAAACGCGAAGGCCATCTCGGCGTAGCCGTTGACACCTTGGTCGCGAAGAATGGCGACACGTGGACGACGTCCAAAGAAGTTCGAGATGGAGGCGGTGACAGGAAGGATGTTCTCCGAAGGGTTGAAGGTGAGGTTGTACGACAGACCAGGGTCTTGCGCGTCGAGGATGGTGGCATATTCGGACTCGGCACCGGCCGGGTTGTCACGGAGCTTTTGCATCTCGAACGACGTCTTGGTCCACCACTGTTGCATCTCGGCACGGTCGAGAGTGACGAAAGGCGTGACATGACCGTAACGGATGGTCAGTTGCTGCTTAGTGGCAGGCAGGATGACACCACACTTCTTGACCAAGCCTGGAGGAGGGCCGCATGTGGCAAAGCATCGCTTGAAGTTGGTCTCGTCCTTGGCTCGGATTTGGAAGACGGCACCTAACTCTTCGTTGAAGAGAGCCTCAGTGATGTCAGCAAGGCTACCGGACTTGGCAATCTCGTCCATCATCAAGTCAACGCCGCAGCGACCGGCAAACATCATCTCAGCTATCGTGGTCAGCAGACCACCGTCAGACCTATCATGGTAGGCAAGGACAACGCCGCTCTCGTGCAGTTGGGCAAGAGCATCGAAGTAGTCCTTGAGTAGATAGGCATCGCGGACGTCAGGAGCTTCGTGACCAACAGTGCCGAGAGACTGAGCGAGGGCAGAACCACCCATGGCCTTGTGACCTTGAGCCAAGTCAACGAACATAAGGATAGTCTCTCCGACTTCTTCCTTGCGGCGAAGTTGAGGAGTCCAGGTGCTGCGAATGTTCTGAACAACGGTGAAGGCGGAAATGACGACAGAGACAGGCGAAGTGACGGTCTTGGTGGCATCATCCTCCTTCCAAGAAGTCTTCATGGACATGGAGTCCTTACCAACAGGGATGCTGACGCCAAGCTTGGGGCAGAGATCCATGCCGATTGCCTCGACAGCCTCGTAAAGGGCAGCACCCTCGCCAGGCACGTTGGTGGCTGCCATCCAGTTGGCGGACAGCTTGACTCTGCGCAAGTCGCCCTGGCACTTTCCACCCATGATATCTGCAGCGCCCAAGTTCAGCAGAGCCTCGGCAACGGCCATGCGTGCAGATGCTGCAGGGTTGATGAGCGCAAGAGTGGGCTTTTCGCCCATGGCCATGGCCTCACCAGTGTGCATTCCCTCGAGGCTGAACGACGTCGCAGTGACAGCAACGTCGGCAACAGGAGTTTGCCATGGTCCGACCATTTGATCTCTAACAGTAAGGCCACCGACTGTCCTGTCACCAATGGTGATAAGGAATGACTTGGACCCAACAGAGGGCATCCAGAACACCTGCTGAACGGCTCTTTTGAAGAGCTCGGCATCTGTAAACTGCTCTCCAAATGCAGACTTCACGCTAGCAGCAGTGTCGAAAACTGGAGCGGTCGGTATCCTCGAGTCGTCGGAGCGGTGAAGCTTGGCACCCTTGGGGAAGAGCACGTCCATTGGCAAGTCGATAGGATGAGGGTGCTCCTTCGAATTTCTATCACTGACCACAAGCTTAGGACCCGTAGCAGGATCCTTGGGGATGACGGTGCCAATATCGGAAAAGCCGCAGCGTTCCCTCTGGCAAATGCTGACGAACTTGTTCATGCCGTCGGTGTTCACGAGAATGACATAGCGCTCCTGGGACTCGTTGCACCAAAGCTGAAGAGGGCTCATGCTTCTATCAGCAACCTCGATCTGACGAAGCTCAAAGTTGCCACCGAAGCCAGCGTCCTTGATGATCTCAGGCACAGCGCAAGACAACCCGCCAGCACCAACATCATGGATGAAAGCAATGGGGTTCTCAGCTCCCAGGCCAACGCAGGTGTTGATGACCATCTGGGCACGACGAGCAAGTTCAGGGTTGCCACGCTGGACACTGTCGAAGTCGAGGTCAGCACTGGTGGCTCCCGACGACGTGTTGCTAGATGCAGCACCGCCGCCCAAACCGATGAGCATGCCGGGTCCACCGAGAACAATCAGGTGAGCACCAGCATGAACATCCTCCTCGCGCTTGAGGGCATTCTCCTGGCGGACAGTACCGACACCACCAGCAATCATGATGGGCTTGTGGTAACCACGGAAGGCGTTCTCCTTGTCTTCTGCGGTCAAAAGCGTGCGGAAGACGCCGGATAAGCACGGCCGTCCGAACTCGTTGTTGTACCGGGCACTGCCAATAGGAGCCTCGAGCATAATATCGAGACTGCTAGCGTAATGTGCCGGTCGACCAACATCAAGCTCCCAAGGTGCACGGTTGTTGGGGATGAGCAGGTCAGACACCCAGAAACCGCAGAGACCAGCCTTGGGCGTCGAACCACGACCAACTGATCCCTCATCACGCAGCTCGCCACCTGAGCCAGTGGCAGCGCCAGGGAAGGGCGCAATGGCCGTGGGATGGTTGTGAGTCTCTACTTTCGCCAACGGCAGGACAACCTCGCGGGTCAAGTGCCACGTGCCTGTGGAGTAGTCCGGCGCCCAGAAGTACGCCTCCTTACCACCAATGACAGCGGCATTGTCGCTGTAGGCGGACACGGTGAAATCAGGAGTCACTTTGTGCGTGTTGCGGATCATTTCGAACAGAGTCTTGCTCTTGGCCTCTCCATTGACGGTCCAGTTCGCGTTGAACAGCTTGTGACGACAGTGCTCCGAATTGACTTGGCCGAACATGAAAAGCTCGATGTCATGTGGTGGACGTCTGTCGACAAGTCAGTCAACCGAAGGGCAAATGTTCTAGCTACGGTGCCTATGACATACCCAAGCTCGGTGTATCTCTTGACGAGGTATTCCATCTCGTCCTGAGCCAGCGCCAAGCCGTGCTTCTCATTGTACGCCTGCAGGACCGCGACTGGATCCTGGCCAGCAGCGAAGATGTCCACTACCTCTAACGGGCGTGGTTCACCCTCGCCAAACATCACACCCAGATCTGGGTACTCGCTGCCCAGATTCTCGGTCATGCGATCGAACAACACATTCCAAAACGGACTGTTGTTGTCAAAAGCCGGCTTATCCTGTCCCTCTCCCTCAAACTCAACCACGACAAGACGACCTCGCTCGATCCGTCGAATCTGGTCGCCATATCCGCACACCTGGGCGATACTCGTCGCCTTGGAGCTCCACGGGCTCTCGTTGCGGGGCGTGATGAAGCATTTCTGCGAGTTACCGGTGGCTACGGCCAGAGACGAGACATCGGGAGTGGGGTCGGTGGGCAGAGGAAGAAGCTGCTGCAGCTTCTGCTGGGCAGAGGTCGCATCGCCCTTGATGCTCGCGAAGTAGACCCAGGTTCCCTTGATGGAGGACACCTTACCGTTCTCTCCGCCGAGCTTGTTGAGCCGGTCGGTCAGCTTTTGCGCCTCCCAGGGCGCAAAGCAGGACTCGCCTGTCAGCGTTAAAAAGTCCATCTTGTTCCAAGTTGGACAAGAAAAAGGTTGATTGCAGAGGTGGAAGGCTGATGATCAGCCAGGAGCCCGAAGGAAGACGATGAGCTGATGCTCAACAGAGGTACCCTGCATCATCAAGCTATTGCAAGGTCGAAAGTCGTGACTGTCCCGCGTAAAAAACTCAAAAGTTTTGTTGCCCCTCCATAGACCGACCCCGGACACCAAGGTCCCCACTTACGATGGGTCGGCTTGGCCGGATACCTGTAGCAGGGACCCTGGTTGCATCCAGTTAGCGCGGGGGTTGCAATGAAGCTGCCTGACTTTCGACCCCACGCTGTCTTTGTGGCACTGGCAGCTCGAGATAGCTTCGTTTGTAACCGCGGATAGCATGGTCTATCATGATTACAGCATATTAGGACTGTAGGAATGGTTCGTAGGTAATCGCAGAATAAGAAGAGTTCAATGTGTGATTCGAGAACAAAGCATGACTTCTATAACGTATCCCAGCCAGAGTAGAATCCGGCACACCGAACGCCAGCAGATGACAACCACAATATGTCCTAGCCCTCTGTTCCATGATGATAATAGAAATGGAGGATATGGCGTGAAAATCTACTCTCCAGCGCTTCCGCACCGCCAATGGAGCGTACATATAGCCCAAGATAGCCGGCTGTGATGTCGAAATGGCTTCTCAATGCCAGCATATCCCCCAGGGCTACGTTAATCTCTCTTGCGACTTCTCTAGAAGAAGCCTCAACCCCCGAACGACTCGGCCAGCTCACCTCTTGGTATCCTTCCAGGAAGCAAGGTTCATTCCACCTCTGCAGCGGAATATTACCATGTGCCCGCCACTCAACCTATTCTCAAGACGCTTCCTCTGGGTATAAACCACAGACGACACATTGCCGTTTCCCCACATCATTCTCCCAATCACTACACATATTGTTGTTCCCTTATAGATTATGGGCAGCCGCGAAACGACTTCGGCCGCCCAGTACGGACAGATATCATTGCTTGCTGTGTTTAGCTCAGACATTGGGCGTACACTAACCGATACAAGGATGGGTATATTCCGTGACAGCGGCTTGTAGGTCAGGTATTTCGTGTCCGGCTAGTGTCGTCGGATGAATCCTGTAAAGGTCGGCTCATGGGACAGATGACAAAACTCTAGGCCTCCATTGTATGGGTACCGCGTCCTGAACGCTGGGATACAACCTCTCGCGCATAGAACTCGACGAGCATCGTGGCGTATGCCTCCAGGTCCTCCACAGGTACCGCAAGTCGGAAATCATTGAGGAGCAGGAATTGAAGCTCTAGATGGTTGAGCTCGGGCAAAGGAAGGCCGCCGACCTGCGAGATGGCATGCATCAGTAAAAGTCAACGGACGGCGTAGACCGGGAGATACAACATACCTTGGCATACCGGGAGTTGGTGTAAAATACATCCGAGAAGAACTTGCTGGCGCATGTTACCCCGGCAATGATCAGTCGGTGGATATTAAAGCTGTCAACGACAAAGTATGTGGGCTGATGGAGTGGCGAGGTCGCGGAGGCTGCTCGCTCGTGTTCACGGACAAGATCGGGCGTGGCGGTGCCTGTCGGAGCACCTCCCCGATCTGATCCTGGTTCATCCGTGTCGTCGTCATCCGCTAGGTCCGAGTCCACCTCATCGCTATCATCGCTTTCGTCTCGCATGGCCGTGTCAAGGTCGGCTCGAGCCCGGTCTTGTGGCCTTTCCCTCAAAGACTGAGTTTGGGTAGCTTGCGCTTGTTGTTGCTGTCTACGTGCCTCCTCAGCCTTGAACACCATGTCGTTGACCCGCTCCGTCATCCGGTCAAAATACACGAGTAAACTCAAGAACACCTCGTAAGTCGTCGGGCAGTATTTGTGTATTCGGCTCAAGTAGCTCATGATCGTAATCGCGGGGACATTCTTGCCATGGAATGCTAGCACACTACTGCTAAGTGGGCTCATGGTGTCATTCGCGTTGGGATTGTTCGGGTCTTCGCTTCTGCTTGCTGCTTGTGCTTGCGCTTGCCGTATGTGAGCTGCGTTTCGGTTCAAAGCATCGTGCTGCTTATCATTGGTTGTGGTGATCTTCGTGAGAAGAGCAGCCACCATTTCTATTACATCATTTATCGGCATTGCGCTGATTTCGTATTTCATTGCTTGTAGTGGAGGGTCGTCCGACATGCTTGAGCCATAACCGCGACCCGTCAACATATCTGTCCGTGCTAAGCTCTCGATGTGTGCGAGGTCACGAACATGGATGGTCCGTTGCGTCGGAGCCGGCGATGAGCTGTCCGGAAAGTGGCTAGCAGCCGCTTGAGCTGCTAAGTCGCTAAGTGAATGGTTCCATCGCGGGCCACTATCGGACGCAGGGGAGGGTATCTGGTGAGAAGAGGGATGCGCGGGAACGACAGTTGTCGCAGTGGAGGTAGAGGACGCGATGGAGGGAGTTGCTGTCGTTGGTGCTAGCCGTGACGAAGCAGAGGCATCATCCCCAGTCGATGCCATAGAAACAGAGCCGGTCCCATGCTGGGGACGAGCTTCTGAAGAGGACGAGTGGCTGGAGCCAGACGAAGGAGGCGACGGGAAGCGCGATGCTCCGCCGTCGGTTGACTCGTGTTGCGACGTCGCCGAAGTCACAGGGAGTTGTTGGGTATCTGGGCGATTGGTCGCCCTGTCAGTTATCGGACCCGGGCATCGCGCAGACCTGGGTGTTTGTGTTGTGGTGACTGTCGGCGTGTGTTGTGGCTGTTGTAAGGCAGGTGCGTCCCTGATGGTATCACGAGAACGGCTGGCAGAACGATTGCGATAGTGGGGGTCGTGCCTCTCAGAGTGTGTCGAATGCGTGCGCTGACGTTGCAGGTCTGGACCGCCTACCATGCCGTGAAACCGCGAAGATTCCGTACTGTACATGTCTCCAACCAAAGCGGCCATAATAAACACACACCGTATGCCAGCAGACGGGGAAGTTTATGTGGCGACCGGTAGTCGGATTAAGGAATAGGAGTAGGTAGGGGAGAAGAGACCGTGGTGCTGGTCGATCAAGCAGATTGTTCGGCCAACGGCTGTAGGACACTGGAGTCCAGAAAGCGGAGTTAGCGTGAGTTCCCGCACCTGTCGCTTGTCGAGGTCGAGGCTCGTTTAAGGATGCGCCGGCGAGAATAGCCCGGGAACAGATGCCACGAGTCAACAGTCCGATTTAGCAGCACTGAAATGATGCAAACGGGACAACAGCATGCGCAGGCGACGAACGATGTTCGTATGTTTTGAAGCTCACGATGTGCGCCAGGAAAAAAATCAGGCTCTCAGATCTTTTGTGCCCTGGTAGCAATCAACCGCGGACACAGCCTAAGTTTAAGGGTCCAGGTAACCAGGAGATAGGGAAGGGCATGACATTGATTGGAAACGAGGACAGCAACTTCGAAAGCACCTTCGCACAGCAGGTATCCGGCATATTCGAAGTTGTCACCATGGTCACCACACGCGTCAGGTTACGATCACACCGCTACATGTTCCAGTAGGCAAACACGCGGTCCGCAGCAGATGGGATCAAGCCATGATTGCAGGAGAAGCAAACGCGAGGCCTACCCAAGGTAGGATGGATGTAGAAAGGAAAAGGCAAGCTTACCCAGACAACTTCAGAAAGACGCGCAAACGCAATCAAAACACGGACGAGGCAGATATCCCTGGGCCGGAATAAAGGGACAAAACAAGAAGGACAACAAGCCCGAACTAAACAAGAACCCGGTGCGGAAGAAACGTCGAAAGAGGACGACGATGATGGGGATAGTAAGGAGGACAATGACGGCAATGTCGCTATTTCGAACTGGAATTCCCAAGGTCGGCGGCAGTGGATGGATAGACGTGTAGACCCCTGGAACGAACATGCCCCACCCGTTATCGGTTCATGGTCGAACAAAACGTGGGGTGACATTCAGGATATATTCGACATTTCACCATCTAAAATATTCTTACGTGGGACAAAGTCCCGCGAAATGCCAAACCTCAGGTTTCAGAGCGGGATTGGAGCAAAGGTGGAGAAAAAGTTATAATTTCATGAATTTCGAAATAACGCCCACGCAATATTT
>QVQW01000080.1:0-127356 GCA_003635345.1 Coniochaeta pulveracea | reverse complement strand
AAATATTGCGTGGGCGTTATTTCGAAATTCATGAAATTATAACTTTTTCTCCACCTTTGCTCCAATCCCGCTCTGAAACCTGAGGTTTGGCATTTCGCGGGACTTTGTCCCACGTAAGAATATTTTATAATCCTAACCTTCAGTGACGGCATAGGAGACTGAGAACCGTCGGTTGGCACGGGTATGCTGAAACAGATCGACCCAAGTGTCTTCCTCCAAACCAGGTAGTCGCGGACGACAAAGCTGCGCCAAGTTTATGCTTAAACGGTGAGCCAGCGTGACCCTTGTCAATAACCCCCATCACTAATGGTCACCACAAGCATGATGCGGGGACGGACCACAACCATCCTTGAGCATCGCCAAATGAACGACCATCATTGTCGAGATAAAGTAGTGATCGTAGCGCCAAGTAGCTCGGCAAAATCTTACCTTCCTTGTCTGTTCCTGTCCCCGGTTACTGTCCCCTTGACCACCAGCCGGGCGACGAAGAGGGAAATCGCTTCGAGTTGGGCCATCATGGGCGACGTCAGGAGCACTATAGCTCCCGTCTCTGGACACGGCTGTCCATGTCATGTCCGGATATAAAAACAACTGGACGGCCGCTTCCAGGAACACAGGAACCAGGAACGAAGACACAGACCGTGGCACACCGTCCAGAAGAACAACGACCGCGATAAAGCCCCAGACAAGATGAAGTTTATCACCTTATTTGCCGCCGCTGCGAGCGCCCTTTCTATCCAACAGAGAGCGTCATCACTGGACGTCAAGCTGGAGATGGTCGGTAACTCGGAGGTCAAGGCCACCATCACCAACATTGGGAGTGAAAATGTCCGACTGTTGAAGACGGGCACCATCCTCGACTCTGCTGCAGTCGAGAAGACCAATGTCTTCTCCGGAGGTAAGCTGGTATTATCCGTTGTACACGCGGTCACAGCTTCCCGCTGAACTTGCCCTCCAGCCGCCAAGATCCCCTTTGATGGCCTCCGCCTCCGTGTCCAAACCTCTGCTCTTGATGAAACGGCCTTCACCCTGTTGGCCGCCGGGTCTTCCATCTCCACGACCTTCGACATTGCGCAAGTTCACGACCTGAGCGCTGGAGGCTCCTTCTCCGTCTCTTCCTCGGGCTTCATCCCCTATGCGAAGGGCGACTCCGTTGAACTCGCTCCCGAGCCGCTGTCTTATACCACGAACTCGCTGACCGCCTCCGTCCACGGCCCGAGTGCTGCCAAAGTTCGTCGCGATTTCCATGATCTCGCCAAGCGCCAGGTGGTCCAGTCGGACTGCACCGGCACCAGGTTGACCCAGACCACCACTGCTCTGAGCCAGTGTCGCCAGCTCGCCGCCGCCGCTTCCTCCGCCGCCGCGTCAGGCCCAGCCGCGAAGATGACCGAGTACTTCAAGTCCTCTTCCTCGTCGACCCGCTCCACCGTTGCCGCCATCTTCGGCCGTGTGGCGACGGAGTGTGGCGGTGGACGGGTGAGCAAGCAGTACTGCAGTGACGTGTACTCGTCCTGCAGCAGCGGTGTGCTTGCATATACCTTACCCAGCCAGAGCTACATGGTCAATTGTCCGCTCTACTTCAGTGCCCTGCCGGCGTTGTCAAGCACCTGTCATGCTCAAGACAAGGCTACCACCACCCTGCACGAGACAACCCATCTGACCCAGATCGCTGGAACCACGGACCAGGGCGGCTGCTATGGGTACAGTTGCGTGCAGAGCTTGAGTGCCGCGCAGAACCTGAAGCATGCTGATACTTTCGCGTTGTTTGCTAACGGTAAGCTGATTCTTTTTTGACTGAGAAAACGTGGTATGTTGTGCTGACTAGAGTATGCTAGCTATCTATGTTGGATGCTAGGTGTGCTGCGCTGGATTGGACACTGAGAAACCCCCGAGGTACGCATTTCGATGACTCTCCAGGGGGAGAGGCCACATATGGGATAGGACCTAGTGGAGTGGTAAGAACCCCTCGATCAGGCTATTTTGGAGACGGATTCAGTCCATGGTTAGTTGGACTGGTGGGACGATTGGGTGGTGAAGAACGATAATCGGGGTTTATTCTGTTCTCAGTTCTGTGGTGACACATGATGACATTGTCAAGGTTGCTTTGCTGGTGGGCTTATGTTGTATTGTATGGTTCGAGTCGATGGCTATCATCCTGGTAGTTGCACGTTCACAAAAAACGTTCGGTGACAGGTTCGGTGACAGGTTCGGTGACTGTATCCGTGGCTGCCGGCCTTACAATCCGAGGGACCTAAAGGATTTTGATAGCCCTGAGCCCACGTGAACGAGGAGGGCGAGCAGGATGGTGTCCTATGCTAGGAGAAGGGACCTTTCCCATGATAATCAGTTGTCAGTTTTGTGCTCGTGCTGTGCAGAGGCCAATATTGCTATGTTTGATGACATCGAGGAGAAAGTTCGCTACTGCCTGTATTGCTATTAATGTCCCGGCAGAGGGAACAGATATCTCATACTCTGTCATGGACACGCATCGGTCTTGAGCATACACCTGGAAAAGGTTGCAGAAAGAATATCGAGGAACACGCCCTGTTATAGGGTAATTTCAAGGATACAGGTTCGAAGTGGCAGCTGTGGTGAACCCAACAAGGTACCGAGGTATCTGAGTTATTCGGAACACGTGTGGTTAACGGGTTAGTCAATTCGAGCTTGTTGTTCACTAACGTCTGCAGGCTGTATTCAAGCTAGTCCGGTCAGCGGCTGACAGCAAGGGTACGAGGGTTTAAGAACGAGGGCGACTTTTGGTTGTACACACTTTGATGTTCCGCCCTCCACCGTGGATGACGACGCTCGGGACCGACAGGGACCGCTTATCTTATCGCATTGTGTCATCGGTGTGCCTGAAGATCATCTCGTCACGAGTGTCGGTCCATTATTCTCCTGACAGAACCTAAATCTTTCTGCAGTATCCGTCCGAACTCGTCCCAGAAACATAACGACGAAAATGTCACAAAGTTCTCAAACCATTCGGTGTGATAGTGTCAGGTTTGAACTGAAGTCGACTTTAGCATCGAGGCACATTAGACCTGAGACCTGACCCTGGCGGTAAGGATGGGTCATCAGGAGGTGGGGATTGCCCCTCATTCTTCGCTAATGTTTCTTGGTCAGACGCTAGCTAAATAGCTTGGCACGGCCCCTTGCTTCTTAGACAACCCCGCCGCGAACCACGCCAGCCAGCCATCGTGGCTTCAGACGATGGAGACGACTTCGAAATCATCGCTGAAATTCTCGCCTGTGCCATGCGCAGCGACAGAATTGTGCCGTCCAGTGCATCAAGATGCCAACGAGGGGCTGGACAAGTCTGCAGGGGCACTGTTCTGGGTACTCGCGTAGCTGAGGCAGTTTCCTGAGAGATGCTGGGGCTCTTGGTGTCAGTCAACACCGCTGTTGCCGAAGGTGAAAATGATGAAGACCAGACAGATGGATCATGTGCTGAGGCCTACCGCCAAAGTTATGCTTCAAACCTCTGTATGCCGGTTTTATTTAGTAATCATCGCATTCGTCTGTGGCCTACTTCATGATCCTACGTATTGCACTAGCAACGCCTGCAAAACTCTACCCTCCTTAGGGAGTGTCCGTGTGACATATCGACGAGGTGCAGGGTTGGCTCAAAAGGACCTTAATGGCATTAGTGCGCTATCGAAGGGCACCGTTGACTGATTTTTAATGCCCAGGAACCCGTAGCTCAAAGTGAAACCAAGCAAAAAGCAGGGGAAGGTGCGACGAAAAGGTACCGCCATTAGGTACCAGGTACCTTCCTGCCTAAAGTTTGGGTTGGGAGGGCTTGGAACGTCTTCCCGGTTCTGACCACGGTCAAAGCTATAGAGGTATCTTACCTCCAAGTGTCGGATCCATCGGCATTGGACTCTGTACACTGATCTACGCTGCGCAGCGCCCCCGACGCCACACATCATCAACATACAGGTACACGTTTAGATAGGGATCCCAGGTGTCTCTGCCGCTACGTGTACGACTTCATGGCTACAAGCTTTGGGTCGCGGTGCAACTCATGGATGATCAAACTGCCTAGCAGTCTTTCTCACCTTACAAGACCCTCCGGCTACCTATGTGTTACAGACAACAGCGAACAGAAGGTTGGTAGCTGCACCAGCCCAGGAATTAGAAGGGGTGGCTGGTTGAATGATCTAAACCACACCACACCACCCCCGCTCGCCGACAAGGTTCTGCAGCTCCGCCATTTGTACGAAAGCAGCCAAGGCACCTCACAGCAACCTCAACCTGACCCTGCAAGCAAGGGCGCAAAGGTAAAACAAAGGCGAGCCAACAGGAAGACCCCAAGATGTCGATAGCCCGCAGCAACCCGGACCTACAGGAAGAGACGGGCCACTATTGGAGCGCTGCAGCCCTCTGTGCATTTGCGCTACTGCGGTAAACCCAACAAGCAACAACGCAGTTCTAGAGCCTCCGCAAAGCCCGTGTTTCACAGAGTTCCGTCCGAATGTCAGCAACTTTTCGTGCCGTTTCGAACCCCCTTTCTCTTTCCATACCTCGATGCTATTTTCCTGACACCGCGGGGTCGTCGTTGCCACTTTGACCATTGTCGTCCGATCTTGTTGCTTAGGGCCTAACTTTGCGTACCCTAAGAGGACGACGACATTAATCCTCAGGTGGTGCGGCGTCTGATATGAGCCACCCGTAAGCATCAGGTAACGAACGGCGCATTCTTGATCCCCAAATCCTTTGAGGCTCCCATCATCAGACACCCACTCATATCACCTGCGAGTGCCCGCTTTTTAAGTGCACGCAACTTGTTGGAAGACGTCAAAGATTGTGTCTGCTCCAGTTCCTGGACCTGCAGCCTGTTCCTGGTCTATTTTTTCGAGGACGATCCACAGACCAGCCTGCCGCCATAAAGGAAGCCACGGGCCCCGGTTTCCTGCCTGCTTGAGTACCTAGAGTGTTCCTGACCAGCAGGTACTAAAGAACAAAGGTGCGGACTTTTGGAATTCCAGGAACGAACGACATTCCGACCTTCTTGTCTGCGATCGCCACAGTCGACACTTGCGCGCGTCCTGTCTCGCCGGAAACGTCGCCTGGAACACACGGATGCATAACGATCGCTAGCGAGACTCTCTGGTCACATTTTCCTGTTCCAGCTTATGACACAATCCTCTCTCCATGATCTTTGTTTCTCCCGCCGTCTTGGGATGCCCATTTTACCAACACATTTACTCATCCTTCAACTTGACGTACGAAATCTACAGCGCTGGTGTGCCCCGCACTTCACCCACTAACCCCTGTCCTTCGACAAGACCTGGGTCCGTCAGCCTTAAACCAGCCCATGTCTCGTCTTGATTAGATCGACATTTCTTCTACAACTATTCGACATCAACCGCAGGTGCAACGTCGCCGTACTCGTGCATCCTCTGTGTCGGTGGTCGAGTCTCCCCAAAGATGTCGCCGTTCCGATCAATAAATTCGCCGGGTTCGCCGGCCGCGGGGCGTGACAGTGGAGAGAGAACGACGTCACCACACACACCCAGGCCGAACCATGCATCGCTATTACCCCCGCCATCGATAACACCAGCCACGACGACTGGACCACCAGTACCATCGAGTATAGATGATGCAGTTACACCAACGAGAGCGAGCTTTCAAGCTGCTGGGGCCATGGAGTCGCAAAGACCACTGCCAACGTCACCCTTTCCAGATCTCGTAGTGGTGCAAGAGTACCACCCCTCCGCACCGAAGACACCACAAAGAATCAACTCCAAACGATCAGTAATCTCAAGAGATTCGAATGAAATGGATGTAGATGATTCAACGACGGATCGGGCCAAGTCAGATGACACTGTCGATCATTCTGGCGACGAGTCCAAGAAGAAGAAGCAAAAGAAGACGACCAACTTTTATTGTACTGGGTACCCGGGTTGTAATCTCAGCTTCACGCGAAGCGAGCATCTCGCTCGGCACATAAGGTGCGTTTCGTCCTCTCCCCTGCCCCCTACTAGTTTACCTTGAGTTTGATGACGCTAACGCGTTGACTACATCAGAAAACATACTGGTGAACGACCATTTGAATGTCACTGCAAACGAACCTTCTCACGCCTGGACAACCTGCGACAACATGCTCAGACGGTTCATCACAATGAGGAAATTCCGCCAGATTCACTTGCCGCTACAGGAACCCGATATCAAAAGGCTCAGCTGGGTCGGCCAAGCTTGCGACATGGACCGAGAGGGAGGGCGTCAACGGGAGGTAGCGCTGGGAGACCTATTCGCGGCCATTCCAAATCCTTCTCGACATCTTCTATCGCACCGATAGCGACAGTCACTCCTGGTACGGATCCGCGACGCCGACCTACACCCCTGGCGATGGCTGAACCGCAAACCCGACTGTCCTTCGATTTGTACGGTCCCGACAGCCAAGGAGGAATGCCAGGCTCTCCCAGTGACTTCGACACACCCACTTCGGCCACCTTTTCGACGGGACAAAATAGCCCGCGTTATGGGGTATCATCACCCAACTTCTCGCAGTCACGATCCTACCATGACCGTCGTCTTAGTGTACCGTCAGGCGGTAATGCCTTTATACATGGCAGTAACAGTCCCCATTACGCTTTCGCGCCGGTTGGCTCAGATGTATATGCGCCCACGAACAACAACTACCCGCTGTCTCCGACAACCTCGATAACGCCTGGATGGTCTCGCCGTGAGTCGGTACACAGCCGTGTTGCTGACGAGGTCGATAGGCGGCGCACGTGGCACCCCGATACTCTCCAACTCTACCACCGGGAGAGCCGACTAAGTCAGGTCATCACGCCCTCCCAGATCGCCACTCCCGCCCCTGAGATTGCTGTGCGGTCTGACAACAATCCGGACCAGCAGCAGCAGCAGACCACTCTCCCTAGCGTCAAGTCGTTGCTTCGGGACGTGGACTCCAATATGGCAAATCAAGCTGCAGCGTCTGGTGAAATAAATGGCGCCATGGAGGATTCCAGACGAAACTCTGGAGTATTTTCAGAATGGGATCGGAGTTTGCACCGGCGCATCAACGACCTGAACATAAGCAATTCTCCTCGGGACGGGGCCGGGACATGGGCCAATGAGACAAATCAGGCAGTACTTGCCCAGGCCGAACGCACCCACGTGGTTCAACCACAAGGGCCGCCGCCACCCACGGTTCGATTCAACTCAGAGCGGGAGAGCTCCTATGGTTCGCCGAGTGGCCGAAGCCCCTTGGGCCACCACCACGCCATGTCTGCCCCCATCGTCACTCGCAACTATGACAGCAGAAGACAGGGGTGGTACAACGGACCTCTCCCCAACCGACCCTCGCCACCTGACACGATTCACGAAGGACGCGCCCATGTCGATCGGCTCGAGCATCCAAACTTTCGTCAATTTTCCGGGTTCCCGGCAAGGAACAACCCGCCGGTTGTTCATCAGCACCCGGCACAGCCTACCGTGCCTCGTGCAGCTGAACTGCATGGCACCGAAAACAGCCCGCTTGACGTCCTCGTAGCCGCAGCTTCCTCCTTGGAGACGGCAAGCTCGAATGACAGCCGAGGAATGAATAGTGCACCACAAGATCAGATCATGCGGGATGCGGGGGAACAGCAGCGTGATCCTCGCTTCTATTATCCAACACTGCCGCAGTGCACACAACAGCAGGCTTTGCCACGCTGTCAATTCTGTGGCGAGAGAAATACACCAGAATGGCGAGAGGGACCGGACGGCCCCGGCACGCTCTGCAACTCGTGCGGGCTCCAGTACATGGAAAGCCGACGGCAAGCTGACCGCCGATTCGAGCCACCACGAACGGAACGATATGTCGGACAGCAAGTTTGAAAGCGTCTCTGTCTCACCTTCTATGCTACGACCAAATAATCCTGGTTATTCCTGATACTTCATTCACCTTCCACTCACACCACGCCTACTTACATCTGCAAGCTCCGTTACATCAATGCGGATGCCTCCTATTTCTTTCCTGCTTTATTCTCGCTATGAACCACTATCCCTTCAGAAACGTTCTGTTCATGGTTCAGACGGCGTCACGACTTTACAGCTTTTTGGGCACTATCAATTTTGTTTCATCTTTTTTGTTGCATGGCTGGACGGACCATCATGCTAGACGGGTTCACGGCCGCTTACAGTTCCTCGTTTTGTTATTATGCCACGTTACGACTGGGTTTCATTATGGTTATCTTCTGGGTTGTATCAATGTTTAAAGATAGGGGCCCAACACATCGTTGAACGGGCCCTTGGCATCAACGGACTGGCTTACGTACAACTACATTTCGTCGTTCTTTTTTTTTGTGGGAGAGACTCTGTTGGAAGGGAGGCTTTTGTGTGTCAGGATGATTACCCCATGATGTCCGCAAAGCGGAACGTTGAGCGTACTCGGTTGATATACCCCGGGAGTTTTCTGGTACTGGGCTTTGGCTATCGGATGCATCGGGTTTTTGGCTTTGCATTGTGCCCGTCTGAGTTTGGGATATTACTTCCAGCCTACCATGGCATTGGAAGATACCAAACTCTTGGGACGGCTTGGATAGGATACATGACAGCGTCAATTGATTATTTTCCATGTGACAGGGACTGGACTTGGTGTTCGTGCTGGTGAATTAACATCCAATGCTTGGTGCACTGCTTAGCTATCTTACCTATGCAAGACCAACAAGCTGGTATTTGTTATCTGCGCTGGGTAAACGCTGCCCATTTACCTTGCGTCGAACAATTTGTGATTGCCAACAAAATTCTACTCGCCTGTCCACCCACCGTGAGGCTTCTATACCGGCTATTGTAAAGTTCCTCCCTGCCCCCATGAGATGTCATAAATCCTAGTTTTATCTAGACCACCCCACGGTAGTTTCCAACGCCTTTTGAGAAAGCTCACCTCCCCAGATTCCCCAACACCGCCCCAACCATAACAGCAGCCTCCCTCTCCCACCTCTTCCCACCATCCTCCTTCTCCTCCCTCCTCGTCTTCATCCCCCCCGGCACCCGCCCCCCTTGCACCACACACTCCCGTATCTTCTCCCCCACCTCCGCCCGATTCGTCCTCAACGTCCGCGCACTCACCCCGCCGCGGTTCATGATCTCCTGCACCCGCGAACTCAGTCCGCCCGCCAGCGTCCGCCAGAAATAACTCGCCAGACTACCCGTCTCCAGGTGGGCGAGCAACGGCTGGAGGAGATTCCCTCCTTTTCCCGCTGGTGTAACTGCGCCGGGAAGTTGTGGGGCGGCGGTGGAGTCCAGGATGGCTTCGAGCGCGACGATGTTCTGGCAGCGGGAGGAGACCTCGGCGAGGGCGCGGTCGAGGGAGGGGAGGGCGGCGAGGCCGCGCGCGAGGCCGGCGACGGAGCTCTGCAGGGCGGAGCGGAGGTGGGATTCCAGGGCCTCGAGCATGAGGTGGGGGATGATTTTTTCTTCTTTGGTGGGGGCGGGTTTGGGGTTGTGGGAGAGGAGGTAGAGGGTTGTGAGCGCGGAGATGGTGCGGGAACGGGTTTCTTCTGCTTGGGAAAAAGTGGTGGAGGAGGTGGACGAGCCGGGGGAGAATTCGCGGATGATGCGCTCGGAGATTTCTCGAACGGAGCGTTCGATGGGCGCGATGATGTCGGATTGGAGGGTGCGGATGGTGGTTACGCGGTCTAGGCCGTATCCTTCTGAACTGGGTATGCGGATGCCGGAGAAGATCTCCCGCAGAGAGAGGAGAGTCTGTGTCGTGCGGACTAGTGCGCGGTGGTCTTCTTTCCTCGTGGAGCCGATAGATGTGGCGCCTGTTACTTCAGCGTGCTGGATCTCCAGCTGTCTTCCCAGCTGTAGACATCTCCCTACTGTCCTTCCTAGCCGTAAGGTCTCCCACAGGCGACTCGCAACTTGTTGGACCTCCTCGGCCTCGGCGTGTTTCTGTATGACTTCCTTCTCGAGCTGTTTATAGCTCTCGTTCAGGGCTTGGACCTGGCTTTCGATGCTGGTGACGATTCGCGTCGAGGAAGCGGTTTGCGATTCGGTGTGGGTCAAGAGAGGAATAGCCGATCGGGTGGTTAAGAGGTCGATGTGGGAGTCTATCTCCTGGATGTCGAAGAGGACCCGGGACAGGGGTGTAGAGAGATCCAAGGGGTGGTCGGAGGGATTGTTGGTTGCCAGCACAAGCGTGTTGGCAAATTGGGAAGGGGAGAAGGTCGGCGAGAGAAAGGTCTCATAGTCAATATACGAGGCTTCCTCTTCAGATTGGCGGGACGTCATTGTTTTGGTGGCATTGGGGCCTGTTGGTGTAGTTGTTGTTTACTTGGCGGGAAGCTCAGGGCAATCGTTGGTGTTGAGGCGCAATTGTGGGTCCATTCAGCCTGTGCTGGATCGCCCCAGTCCGCTTATCTAACAGTGGAACCTGGAAAGCTCGGACATTTTTGGGTGCTGGGCGCGAAACCGCTGGATCCGCCCGTAGCTCCCGGCATGATGAGATCATCAGCCATCATCATAAGAGCTTGAAATTCTGCAGGGGACGTCGTCGCTGTGCTGCAATCCCATGCATCGCATATTGCAAACTGATATTCGCAAGAAGAAGCACTTCCAAATGTTGGTCAACGAGATAATCGATCATCAGAAGGTCAAATAGAACCTTTCCGATGGCCCCCGGTCTTTTTGCGAACGGGAATTCGGTTTGGCATGTTTGTAAAAAGAGGCTGGCCCAACCAGGTAGCCCCCGCGTCTTCCGCATGTTATGATATCCCCACCCACATTGCCATTCTGGGTCGAAAATCTCGCAGGACTGACCGGACCTTCGGCATTCTTCGAGTCAACCGTCAGTCCGTTTCTTAAATGTAAACTCTATCTCCGCTGAGCCACTCGCCCTTCGCGATTCTTGGCCAATTCATCTCTTTTTCCTTCCTGGCGTGTGTTGCACTTTCGTTGCACTTTGCATACACGGCTGTCCTCGCAGCAGCATGACCTGGACGCATTGACGAGACCTTCCTAGGAAATTCCGATCTGTCCCTCGGGTGACGCTTAGGTCGTTCCCTACGGTTAATCGAACGCCATACACCTAAACAACACCCTCGAATACCGTCCGCCTGCTCCGGCACGCGGGCAGACCCAACGCAGCAGCCATGCCTCTCATCGATGCGCGAGACATGATCGACTGGACTCCAGGAGCAAACGCCAGCGATATCATGATTGGAGAATACCACTTCAACAAGACGACTCTGGACTACTGGAACTACACATTATACTCTAATGGCACCCTCTCCAACGGATCATGGTGTCTTCTGACCTTCGAGCCATGGACACCGACGTCTGTCCTCAGTAACGGCACCTTTTTCAATATGACGTCGTGCTACTCGCCCATCAACGAGATAGGCTCCAGAGCCGGCACTGGTCTGGGCTTCGCCGTATGCTTCGGCCTGTTGCTTGTGTGGGTGCTCATCAACCTCCACAAGCACGGAAAACTATACCTCCCAGCCGAGAAGCGCTTCTTCCCCATAGGCAGGAGATGGCAGTGGTACTGGGCCATCTTTGTTTGCGCTACCGCGCTGATCAGTCTCATCACCAATGTCGACGTGGACAGATACTACCTCCCGGAGTTACCACTGGTTCTCAACGTCTTCTTCTGGTACTTGATGGAATGGGGCACCATGGCCATAGTGTGGGAAGCTGTCCGACACTGGGGCAGCTGGATGGAGCGCCAGTTCATCGACCCCGACCCCTTCATTCTGCCACAGGACGACCGCCGCGGCATGTTTGAGTTCTGGCTTCCCTTGTTCTTCTACGGATGGCTCTGGCTCAACTTCTTCATGATTGTCCCCCGCAACTGGGGAGCAATTGAACACCAGCGATACCCCGAACAAGTCATGGCCGTGGCTGGGAAAGCGGCCACCGACACTCGGTTCAAGGTCGGCGCGTTCTTCCTCTTCGTCTGCTGGCTGACAATCTGCGTCTCCCTCTGGCACAGCATTAAGCACTACTGCCCCCGCAACCGCGGAGCGATTAACCGCCTCATCGGTTTCTGGCGTTACATTCCGCTTCGCTTCTACCTTCTTCTCCCTCTGGCTCTCTGCATGGTGGCCTACCAATGCCTCGTCGCCTTCGACTTCACCGTCTCCCCGCTGAAACTGCACCCCAATGTCGCAGCCATGTACGCAGGCGGCTACGCCCCGGCTCTTCTCATTATCTTCATCCAGTGCATTTGGGGCTACTTCTCGATCAACGAGGACCGCAACCTGCAAAAACAACGACGCGAGCGTGGAGCCCAAATCAACGCAGAGCTAGGCATAGTCCGCAAGCCAGCATGGTGGCGTAACCAAGACACCAATGAACGCATGCGCGACCGTATCGCCCGCAACGTGCGAGAATTGGGAGGAGGTCAGGCAACAGCCGCCGCCTTCGCCGAGCGTCGGGCTGCCAACCTCGCCAACCCCTTGGACGACAACGATCTTGACCAGCCCGTCGAACTCTCCACTCTCGGCCGGTCAGAGCTCAACCGTACGGGCATGGGTCCCCGCATGGCCATTCCCGTCAGAAAATCCAACAATGACCGTCGCAGGACGGAGCAAATCACCAACACAGCAGCACAGCTCCTCTTCCCAGGCACAAACATCCCTGTGGACAGGATCGCATACCTTATGGAGGACGGTCCCCCACCATCAAGCCAACCGCCCCCACCGTACGCGGATCGTGGACGAACGGCTGCAGATGGAGGGCCGGGATCACCTCTCACTAGGAACCCTAGCACAACAACGACGAATAGCATCAACGCCCCACCGCAGCAGGTCAGAAGCATGCTGGATATCTAGGGGATGAAATGGTGGCAGCTGCGTTGTAAGAGAGGTCTGAGCAGGTTCAGAGGCGTGGTTGTGCCTCAGGGTCAGGATGATGGGTATGTACGACACTCTTTTGGGTAAATTGCCATGTTGGCGCATGAATGGGACAATGGCGTTTTGGGGCGACGTGTGTTACGTGGGGCAATATCCCCTTCTAGGATGATTATACAGTGTAACAGCTGGGAGTTGGTGAAGAAGTCACGAAGATGAGATACATAGTAATGCAGAGAAATGTTATAACGGAAAACCAAGCTGTGGGATGTCAAATTGCTGTCATTGCTTTGCCCACTGTCGTCCTTGTTACCGCTTGTGAGGGCAGAACGGTTTGGTCGTAGGTCCATTGCATACTATACCCTGGACAGTACCAGAAGGGACGAATTCATTCTGCTCAAATCGAAGGACAGAAGTAGCTCGATTCTGCACTTTGCCTGCGTCGGCAGCAATGATCTCGCTGTGTTTACCTGTATGGGCGTTATGGGCATCAAACTTGCTCGTCCGATGTATCCCGCATGAACTGGACAATCAAGCTTTGAGCAATAATGCGAACATTGTTCCCAGGTTCAAAGCCTTCTACATAGCACTAGTCTTGCTTGTTCTATTGTGTTTCTGGCTCCGTCTCGACAAACCCCTTTGTTCGGTGGGCCAATATAAGGCAACCCTCCCAGTATCTCGAAATGCCTGAAACGTGCTACCCAAACGGTAACCTGCTTGCCTACCACAAAATCTCCACGTAATATTTCCAGAAAAAGCATCAGATTTACCCGTCATGAAAGATCCCCTCCGCCCCCTCTGGCTCCCGCAGATCCTCTCCGAAGAAACCGCCATGCGCCTCTCCGCCGACCGCGCCCTCCTCGCAACCATGGAGAACCACGAGTGGCACGACTACGCATATCACATCCCAACCACGCCCGAGAGATACCTCCGCATCCTCTCCAGCTTCCCCGCCGATCGCGTCCTGGCCTATTTCAAGACCAGCCTGCACGGCCTCGATGCCTGCGAGATCAGCAGACGGCAGGGCCTTGTTGGTCAGAAGAATGTGTTGTCTGTTAGGAAGCCGCATGCCTGGTGGAAAGTCTTGCTGTGGAGCGTGCCGAACCCGTTTAACATTTTGCTGGTGCTGCTGGCGGTGATAGCAGTGGCGACGCCGAGTCCGTCGTGGGCGAATTTCGCGATATTGGTGGTTATGGTGGTGTTGAGCTGTGGGATTCGGTTTTGGCAGGAGTACAAGGGAGCGAAGGCTGTTGTGCGGTTACAGGCTTGTAACTCGTCTAAGGTGATGGTGCGACGACCTGGTCGGGGTGAGGAGGCTAGGTTTGAGAAGACGGACTTGGGTAAGGAGACCGAACCTTGGAAAGAAGAGAAGATGCGTGTTAAGGACTTGGTGCCGGGAGATGTTATCCTTCTACGTCCTGGCCACTCGGTGCCCGCCGATTGTCTGATTCTTCAGGCCAATCGATTGCTGGTGTCGCAGTCTGGTCTTACAGGGGAGAGTGAGCCGGTGAAGAAGACAGCTGAAGCATCAGCTGGGACGGTAACTGATGCTATTTTCGACCTCAAGAACATAGCCTTCATGGGAACGGGTGTGATCTCAGGAACCGGGTTGGGTTTGGTCCTGACCACCGGAGATCGGGTCTTGATGGCCGGTATCACGCAAGAACTGGACGAGCGCAAGCCCGCCACTGCTTTTGATGCAGGCCTTCGGCGCTTCAGCTACCTTATGATAGGGTTCATGGCTATCATGGTACCTATTGTGTTGATCATCCGCGGTACGCTTTCGAAGGACTGGGGTTCAGCGACTTTCTACAGTCTGTCTGTGGCGGTCGGGCTCGTCCCGGAGATGTTACCCGCCATTCTCAACACAAACCTGGCTCGAGGCTCACGAAGGCTTGCCAAGAAAGGGGCTATTGTCAAGACGCTCGGCGCGGTTCAGAATCTCGGCAGCATGACCGTGTTGTGCTGTGACAAGACAGGTACCTTGACTAAGGACAAGATCACCCTGGAATCAGCCGAGTCCTTTTCTGGCAAGAAGAGCTTAGAGGTTTTGAAACTGGCTTACACCAATGCCCTTCATCAGAGTGGACTCCGGAACGACGTTGATGAAGCAATTTTGCGGAGCAAACCAAACGGGCTGTCTGACCAAGGTTTGCTTGGCAAGTGCATCCATGAAATCCCCTTTGACTTTGAGAGACGCCGATCAAGTGCACTCTTTGCCCGCGAGACTTCAGACCACGCAACGTTGATCTGCAAAGGCGCAGTCGAAGAGATGATTAGCCTCTGCACACAGATGCGCAAAGGTCGCAGAGTCGTCGATCTTCAGGAGTCGGACCGTCTACGATTCCTCAAGCAGGTGCATGCCTATAATGACGATGGTTATCGTGTCCTTGCTGTGGCTTCCCGTACCCTTCCCAAGCATCATCTGAACGCCAAGACAGAACACGACCTGGAACGGGACATGATCCTCGAAGGGATTCTCAAGTTCCTCGACCCACCTCGCGATGACGCAGAAAGCGCCATTGCCAAACTCCAGGAACTCGGTGTTGAAGTGAAGATCCTCACGGGCGACAGCGTTCGCATTGCTCTCAAGCTCTGCCGCAGTCTAAAGATTGTCTCGGATGATGTCGAGTCTATGGGGTCACTTCGGGCCGTGACCGGCCCGGAACTCGCGAAATTATCACCTTCCGACTTCCACGCCGCTGTCTCGGAGGCCTCCGTACTCGCAAAACTGACACCTACCCAGAAGGGTGCTGTAGTCCGGGCACTTAAAGAAGGCGGTCGGTCTGTCGGCATGTTAGGAGACGGCATCAACGACTGCATCGCCCTCTCCGTCGCCGACGTGGGCATGACCGTCAACAATGCCGTTTCCGTGGCGAAGGACTGCGCGGACATCATCCTCACCGAGAAGCGGCTGCGGACCGTCGTCTCGGCTATTTGTATCGGGCGAACCACACACGGAAACACCATTAAGTACATCAAGATGGTGGCGTCCTCCAACTTCGGCAACGTTCTGAGCCTACTTGTCGCTTCGGCATGGTTGCCGTATCAACCCATGACGCCGCTGCAGATCGTGCTTCAAAATCTTTTGTATGACCTAAGCCAGATGGCGACACCCTGGGACGCGATGGATGCCGAGTATCTGGCCACTCCTCACAGCTGGGACATGCGGGACACCCTTCGCTTTGTCGTCTGCCTTGGTCCAACGAGTAGTATCATTGATATCACGACATTCCTGATTTCATGGTTCTACTTTGGCGTGCGGACATCGAATGACACAGCTGGCGTTGCACAGGTCCAGGCGCATTGGTTCCTTCAGGGATTGTTGACGCAGGTACTCATTGTTCATGTCCTGCGAACGGCCGAGGTCCCATTTGTGAAGTCGTCAAGCCGAGCAGCCGGGCCGTTGGCTTTCGCGACAATGGCTGTGGCAGGGATTGGGTTCGCGACACCGTTCATTCCGCCGTTGGGCCACGCGCTAGGGATGGGGTTTCCGGCAAAGGAGTTCATCGGGTTCCTGGCGGCTGAGTTGGTGGGTTATTGTGTCCTGGTACAGGTGGTCAAGATGTTGTACATTCGGCTGACTGGCCGTTGGCTTTAGTTAAGGTTAAGTTTCTCGTGCAATGCTAATTGTGATGTGGTTAGTGTAGCCTGCAATGCAAGAAGTTGGGGTTGAAATGAACCTGAAAGCTATGGATAGTAGGGTATTCGATGCCAAGCCATTGTACGATCGATCATGCGATGTCGGCCCCACTTCGCCCAAGTGGCCCGACCCTCACCCTACAACAAACCATGTCCCACGGGATTTCGTCTGTCTCTTCATCGGTGACGGAGAGGGTCACTTACCCATGGAGCAGGTCAAGTCATATTCTTAGTCAATAATATCATTCTCTTTCTTCATAGCAATGGAATTGTCACCATATACCACTGGTCATCCTCCCCAGTCGTCCGAGGACAATGACGAAGCCACCGCTTCCGAGCCGTTCATCACCCCGGAGTCGTCTTCAGTGTCCCTTCCTACGACCCTAACAGTTCGCCTGTACACTAGTCATCTTCTTTCAACATGGAACAGCCGTCTGTTTGAGTTTGGTGCCGTTCTCTTCCTGGCTGACATCTTCCCGGGATCGCTGCTTCCCCTCTCCATCTACGCTCTGGTGCGCAACGCTGCGGCTATCCTCGGCGCACAAGCCGTTGGCGACGCTGTGGACGGCGCTGGGAGAAGGGGCAGAAGGCTCGGTGTCGTGCGACTGTCGATTGTGGCGGGGCGGATCTCAGTCGCTGGGAGTTGTGCTATTTGTATCCTCCTCGATCTTAGGCGAGGAGAACGACATGACTGGAGACTAGGCACGGACGCGGTGGCGCTAGGCTTGTTCATTGTGCTGGTTGCACTTGCTTGTATGGAGAAGTTGGCCTCAGTTATGAACCTTGTCGCCGTGGAAAGAGACTGGGTGGTTGTCATGACGGAGGGCAACGAGCATGCTCGCCACAGTAAGTCTACTGGACCGCTTGTGGAGTGTATACGGCGCTAATGGATTCCCTAGCTCTCAACTCCCAGATGCGGCGGCTCGATCTCCTCTGCAAGCTCCTTGGCCCCCTGGCAAGCTCGTCGTTAGACATCATCTCGACACCCATCGCGATCTGGACAACTCTCGTCTTGAACCTCGTCTCCATTTTACCAGAATACTTTTGCATCGCCCGAGTTCACGCCGTGGTCCCTTCCCTTCAACGCCCTAGCTCTTCGGATGAGACAGACAGGGATACTGATTTCTCCGCGGAATCTAGCTCCAAGTCAGCTCTATCCCGCATCCTCCCACTCACTTCTCTATCCTTCTACGTTCGTCACCCGGCCTTCCTGCCGTCCCTCTCCCTGTCGCTTCTTTACCTGACTGTCCTCTCACTTGCGGGCCAAATGGTCACCTATCTCTTGGCGTCCGGCTTTACATCCCTTCAAGTCGGCCTCATCCGGACGGTGTCTACCATCTTCGAGTTATCAGCCACCTTTCTCGCCCCAAGGTTGATGAAATACATCGGGGTGGTCAGGGCGGGGATTTGGGCATTGTCCTGGGAGATGGGATGGCTCGCTCTTGGAGGCGCTTTATATTTTCGGGATACCTGGCTGGACAGAGGGCAAGATGTACAAGCAGGGGTCACCCTAGGCGCGGTTGGTCTTGTTGTTGGTGTGGTGCTCAGCAGGGTTGGACTATGGGGCTTTGATCTGTGCGCGCAGAGCCTTGTTCAAGACGTAAGAGTCATCCTCTCAAACTCACTAGTTCCACCGAATACCTGTCTCGGGAAGTGGACCGAACTAACATTCGAGCAGGAAGTCGAAGCTGAAAATCGAGGGTCCTTTTCCAGCGTGGAGGCAGCCTTCCAAAACCTCTTCGAACTGGCATCCTACGTAACGACCATCATATTCTCACGCCCGGACCAGTTCAAATGGCCAGTAGCGGTCAGTATCGGAGCTGTGTACCTGGCCGGTGGTCTATATGCTGGCTTCGTGAGGAAGAGACGGGGACATCTGTTTCATCGGCCTGCTTGTGTTTGCCTGGAGAAAGGACGTCACAGGCCGCATGATATGGTGCGTATGGACAGCTTTTAGAGACGCTCTAACTCAAAGCCATGCAACAAGGCCGACGTTCTCAGGCCTCAGTTTCACATCCTGTCACGCATCGTGTCTAGCATGATAGCCGAGACGTCTTATCCTGAAGGCAAACAACGAATCATCGAACCAACGCTGTGTGCAATACTCATATATGCTATGCTGCCTCTCGGCTATATGCTGGGATCTATGTACTAATATACAGTCACCAACCGATATCCCAATGATCAAGGAAGACCCAGAAGCAACTCCAACAGCTTGGGGTACTTGGGCGACCCAAGTCCAGTAACAGGATCCCAACCCTTGGCGGCCAAGAAACCAGTCGAGTTGCAGTTAGGGTTCGAGCCAACGGTGATATCGTTGAAGATCTCGGGGTGGGCATACAGCACCGGGTTGATGAATCCAATGGTGCCCTTGCCAGCAGCAATTCTTTGCTCATTAACCAGCGTCAACAACGACGCCCAGATCGGCGCCGCCAACGAGGTTCCACCGACTGTCGCCCAGATACCCTCAGTGCGGATGACGAACCTGTCACCAATGGCAGCAACATCAGGGTATCCACGACCACCAATCTTGTACACACCGTCGCCTACACTGCTGAAATTGGTGCCGGGGTCGGTATATCCATTGAAAGACAAGGGGGTCGTGTCAAAGTACTGCTTGACCGCAGCCTTCTGGTAGTCCGGCGCATCAAAGACGTTGGAGAAACCGCCACCAGACGGGAAGCTGGTGGTAGCTATCTCGTTCATCTTGCACTTCGGCTGGGCGGCAGTGCCGTTCAGGAATTGCGTTGATCCAACAGCCAAAACATACGGGCAGGAAGCGTCCGAGGCAGGGTAGAAGATCCTGCCAGTGGGACCAGCGCAACCGTTAGGACCACCATCACCGGGGAACGAACCGACGCCGTCATCGCCGGAGGAGATCACAACCGTGATACCCTGCAGACCAAGCTTCATGATCTCGTCGCATTGGCGCTTGAGATAATATCCCGGCAGATCCGCCTCTCCGCCACCATACGAGATCGAGATGACGTTCGTCGGCTTGTATGTTCCGCACATCAGCTGCCCTTTGTAACCACCCGGGTTCGGGTCGGGATAAGACGGGTCCAAACACTCGGGCTTGTCACAGTTACCCGTCTCACCATAGGCCGAGTAGGTGCAATAGCTCCCGTCCAGCGCGTCGAAGAAGGTATTCCAGAAGCCGATGTAGGGGGTGGGGGTGGTTCCCGTCTCGTTGACCTCGTAATATTGGTCGTCTGTCTGGAACAAGACGGTCTTCTGAGGGTAGATCATGGGGATGGAGGCCTCGAAGTCGAGGTCCGACTCGACACCAGCGTCGGGGATGGATTGAGAGGCTCCGATGGCGCCGTCGATGAGCTTGTCGATGGGGTAGGTGCCGTTGGGGATCTCGGGTTGCACGTAGGTGTAGAAGACGTCCAGATCTTCGCGGTTGTAGTGGTCGTTCAGGGACTCGAAGATGCCGAGCTCGTTACCGGGCGCGGCAAGGGTGTTTTTGGGGACGCGGTATTGGTCTGTTGCACGTCAATACAAGGCAAATGTCGACGAGAGACCACGAGACTTACTTCTCACACACTGGTTGGTGACATACTTGTCACAGTTGGCTCGAGTGAGGGTGGGCAAGGTCGGCAACCTCGCATTTCCCTTGACGTCTTCGATAGGCACGGCACCAGTGTTCATGGCACTAATCCCACGCTTCCTCAACCCCTCGGCAATACTCCTCCTCTTCAGTTTCTTGACCTCGCCCGGATCCACGCGCAGTCTGATACCAGGGGTGATGTAGTCGATGTGCTCCTTCACGAAGGACGGGACGTAGTACTCCTCGGCAGCGATGTTCTCCGTGCCCGTGGCGGTGTGCTCGTAGACATGGAACTCGGTGTACAAGAGGTCTTCTACCTGGGACGTGGTAGCATCAAAGGCGATCCAGGCCTTGTTGGTCGACTGTACGATACGGTCGGAGGGTATGCCGGCGGAAACTAACCATGTCTTGACCGTTGACACGGACAGCTCTGGTGGTGAAAAGAGGTCGGTCACTTCCTCCACAGACAGGTGTTTTCCGTACTTGTCGGACTTCGGATTGGAGCTGCATTTATCCAACAATTAGCATTCCACCCTGCCCAAAGTCCCGGAGATATCGTTCCGACTGCACCTACATCTCCATCAACAACTCCCGCCCATGGTCAAGATTCGACTGCTTCAGCCCAATGCGCATAGGCAAAAGCGCCGAGTCCGCAACCTTGCGCTTCTTCACCCACGACCGAGCCCAATGCTCCATCTGCCGCTCGTGCACAACATGCGTCGCCGGGATCTCACGCTTAACAACCACAACATCACTGGCAGACACACCGATCGCCAACAAGGCAACCGCAAGGTGTTGGAACAGCATCTTTCACAACACACTACGTGGGCAGAGACACAAGACCGGAGACACGAAGGTACGCGGGAGGAGATGACACCTTCATATATGTACCCCGGGATCTACACTGTCCCCCCATGCGCTGGATAATCAGGAACCGCACTTATCCATCGTCACAACACCTTCGTCGGAGCCCTGTCCTTGCTCCGCCTGGCCATTGCGGGCTGGTGATATCGAGGTTACATTGCGCCCCCGTTGCTATTTATCCTGCTGCATGGTCAACCTCCAATCGCGGGAGGCCAGGCTAGTGTGATTAGGAAGGCGGGGAGGAGATGTGGTGATGACATCGCGCAGGGGAGGACTCTTGCGGCGCGGCGTTGTGGACATGGGCTCATGGGCTATGGGATATGTTCGTCGGTTTATCTTCTCTATTATTCCAACAGAGGAACTCTGATCAGATGTGTAATACTGCCCCCCCCCCTGAATCCTCAATAGGTTCAATCAAACGCGTCTCCAAAGAACATTTGGCCAAGAATGTCCCCCAAGAAAAATCTTGTGTGCGAAGAAGCTTTCGCGAAGCCCCTGGTGCCTGGCTTAGCGCCAATGGATCGGGCCCCGCACATAAGCTCGGTTTCGCGGCAACTGCCCAGTCAACCACCAGCCTGATCGTGATAAGCGTGGGTAGCCTGGTAGGGTTATCCTGGCGAGGCCGGCGTAACCGGTTACTTCTTCGGGAAGGTGAAGGATCTGTGTGCATGGGATATTGAAGTTCAGGATTCAAGGTCTCTGATGTGAGGGCGCCAGCTGCTATACTTGGTTTGGCGCGCGGGTTGTGGTGCAATGAGTGATTTCTGGGGAGAGCCCTCAATTGAAATACACGGGTGACATGACTCTCGCGGACGGAAGAGGATGATGCTGAACTTCGCGGCCTAAGCCTCATTCTAAGAACCCATAACGCTGAACTGTTACCCAAAATGCAATCACAGGCAGGATCTTGCCAAGGAGGGTAGATCTTTGTGGCATGCGGAACGCGAGTTCCCCGCGGGCCGCTATGGCTCCCCGCATATTGTCTTCAGGGCACGTTGCACCGATGTCCTATGTACAACGTTTCAGCATGTACATCGCAGCGGTCGACGTGAGTTTAGACCCTGGCAGCTGGGACCTCGTTGTAGCATTGGTCAGTGATCACTGTCGTTCGAATAAGCAAAGCAGACCACAACATGGTGCGCTGTGCTTCGGGTCAAAAGAGGACAACCGTGCCGTGACTCCCAGCATTTCGAACTACGCCATAGGATCACAGAAAGCATGTGATTGAACGTAGTAAAATTGGTCGTTAACAAATCCGCTTGTCCTTCAAGCCTCGTAGGCGTGGCAAAGCAGAAAGGACATCCTTCGCTCGTGAAACGCCAATGACCGTCATCTATGCCAAAGTGTTCTCAGGCTTTTCAGTCGCAGTCTTCCCCGTTGCAGTCTTCCCAGCCGCCGAGCTCCCAGCTCCTGTCGTCTCAGGCCCGGTCTTCTCGGCGCCGACCTCCTTAGTTTCTGCCTTTTCTGTCCCACTCTTCTCGGTTGATGGCTCTCCAACCTCGGTTCTCGCTGTCTCGATCTTAGGCACCGTCTTTCCCTTCCCCTCACCGCCCGGCTTCTGTCCACTCCAGACATAAAACCGCCCGTAAGCATGAACCTTCTCATCCTCCAGGGCCTTCCTGACCGTCGCCAAGAACACCTGGATCTCCGCATCACTCATGCCCATGGCCTGGAGGGGCTTCGCTCCCACTGCCCCCAACAGATCCGCCGTGACCGTCTTCATGTACAACCCCACGAGCCTGAGCGTCCTGTCCAGGGGCCATGTGCCGACAGGGACCTTGAAGACCTTCTTCTGGACGTTGACGAAGCCGGCTTCTTCCATGAGTTGACCGATCCGGGGGGCAATGCGGAGTTCTGGTCCGAAGAGCCGCATGGCCTGTTCGAATTTGTCCCAAAAGACGGCTAGTGGGTGGTCAACAGGCATGGTGCCGTCGTCGCAATCTACATTGGCGGAGAAATCCTGGGTTTCTATCCAGCCACCGGGCTTGATGTTGTCATAGGCGCGCCTCAGGAGAGTGGGAAAGTCTTTGATCAACGGAGCCAGGTTACGTGCGAAAACGAGATCGTGATCATCGCCGGCCTTGGGGGGCATGTTAGCCTAGGTTGGAGCTTTGGGGGTTATTGGCGACAGGGACCTACCAGCCATTCATCTTCGACGTCGTCAACAACGAACTTAGCGTTGGGAGGAACCCTAGACACGTGTGAATTGCTGCACGGTGTGATAATTGATATGGCGTGTTCCTACCAGGCAGGCTGTATCGGTGATAGGTCCACGCCGGTGACCTCTGCGCTAGGATACTGATCCGCGACTGTAACCCATTAGTCACATCCTCGATTCATGCTGTGGCATTGGTCACTCACAGTCAATCGCCCAGATACCTGCAGATTCATCAGTAACATGTTCGTGCATTGTGTCATCTCACATTCGAACTCACCTGTTCCAGTACCAAGGTCAATGACCTTCTGGGGATGGTCCCCTATCGGTGCATGAACCAACTTTCCATCCGTCAACTCCAGAACCATGGAATGCTTCATGTCCTCCCGGTTCTGCTCGATATCATCATTGGGGATGGGATATCTGCCACCCCTATAGCAATGATACCTAGCCACAACACAAACGCGGTTAGTCCAGTGCCTTTCCCAGATGCAATGCGACGCAAACAAGGCACTGTCACCACAACATCATATTGCGAACCGCATTGCCAGATCGTGCACAAAGCAAGATTGTGCACGACGCCAGGCGTCATCGATAGCAAAGACTGGTTTGAGGTGGAAAACTACCTTCGGCCATTCTCAAACTGATGCTTGTATATCGACGACGTTATCGATGTGTTTGAAGACTCTGCGTCAAAATCAAGTGGTTCCAGGTCACTGTCGTGTCCACGGTCGGTCTGCGCTTCAATCACCTCGACGTGATGCTCATGCTGTTCCGGCGCAGGTGTAGCCGGCGCCGGGGTGGTAGGAGAGCGGGTAGTCTCGTCCGCCGCCATTTTTTGTGGTCAACCCGTTTCAGTTTAGCCTAAAGTAGCCCCTCACGCGCGCGAAAAGAAGACGACTCCGATAGAGGCAGAGATAGCGTCGGGTGCCTGTTGGTTTTGATATGACGATTTTCCAGTGTCACTTTCGGCCACGCGCAACCCAGAAGAAAGTAATGTTGGTTGGAGTGAGATGAATAAGAATTGGTTGCGGAACGGTCCGTGGCAAAAATATGGGCAACACGAGGGGTTTCGTGAGGAGAAATACTGGCCCTGGTCTGGTTTCGGGGAGCGATGCGATGCTGTGGAGATAGTGCCGTCTTGTGGAATTGGGCGCTCCGCCTCGGCTTGGTGGAAGTTGCTAAGGGCCCGGACCGCGTCCGATTGGCATTTCAGCGGCAAAGAGGCGTAACGGACGTCGTTGGCGATTGGGCCGTTGGCATGTGGATTATGTATTCAAATATTAGGGTTGTCTGATTCTGTCCTTTTTTTTATGACAATTCAGTTTGCCGACGTACGTGGCACGCATGGAACGATGCGCCATTGACGATTGACGATGAACTACCAGAAGTAGCGTCGTAGCATTCCGTGTCTTTTTAGGAAAGATTGCCGGCAGGAACGTTCGGTTGCGGTGGGGTTGGCATAAAGCAATAACTCCGACAATAGTCAAAAAGAGGGTTAGGGTAACCTTCTAGGCCAGTCAGGGCCAGGTCGGAGAGGAGCAAAAAGGGGCTATCAGAAGTATTTGATTATAAAATGCTGTACCTGGTGCAAGTCTAGCATTTCCCAATGGCACATTGAAACCAGGAGGTAATTGGGACTAGGAGCTTCAGTTGAACTTGATGGCCATCTTTCCTACATGAGCCCCGTCCCACTAGTGTTCGTTAGCATCAGTCCTATTTCGGTCCGCCAAGGGATCACTTAGTCTACCTGGTCCTTGTAGGCCTTCTTCACATCCTGGAAAAAAAAGACAGTCTTATCAAGTACAGGTTGGATATCATTGGCTTCAATCGCCCTCACCATATCTTGGAACTGAGCTTTTGACCCGATCATGACGGCGCGACACAGGGGAAAAGAGCCTCTAAAGCCTCTCCTCAGGCAGGAACCCAGCCAGGACGCCATCCCGCTATGACCACCGCACTTGATGGCGTTCAAGCTCTGGTTCATAGTGTCTTGGCCATCCGCCTTGACGATGCGGTCGACACCGTCACCGTTGGGAGTAAAGCTGCGGGTCGTCTTTCCCCAGTCTTTGTCCTGGAGATTCGCTTGGCAATCAGCATTCAGCAGGTCAGGGGAAGCCTGCCCTGGGCGTTGAACGGCTTTTGCCAAGAATCGTATGTGGATCACCACGTGGCAGCAGCTGACTTTCCACCGTCCACTCCCCTGACCATGAGACTGCCTGTCTTTTTCCACCAGCAAACCTTAAATGCTGCGTGTTGTGCTCCTTGCTACCTCTAGTGTTTACAAGCAATGCGGTCTCTAAGGGCTCACTTCTGTCTCTTTGTGCTTCAAGACAAATACCCGTGTGGGTCATTGTTCGACCTTCCGTCCTGCTCAAAGACTCAAATGTTCAGGGTCGGCCAGCCAAAGCCCTCAGATTCTGGGCTGAGGGTCTGACAGACTCAATCTTTGAGGATCTCGCTGTGTGGATTGTATGGCCGCTCTTTGTATTCTCACCTTGAATGCTTTCTCGCCTACGAACAATACGATTGTTAGCATATTCTGGTCCTTGTTCCTCCTTCCTACAAATACCAAGATGGCATCTATCACCATAACAAGTCTAATCTCTGTCTGTGTGTCTCTTGCTCATTGCTTGACTATCATTACCAGTAAGTTACAGCTGTCGAACCCCGTTCGAACTACCCTCCAATGCCTTACGCACATTACATCAGTCACTCTCGCGCCCGTGAGCACCTCACGGCAAGCTTACACATCCTCAAAGAGCTCAACCTTGCCGTTGAGGAGATGCTGGAATCCGAAATACGAACGAGTCGATCAAAGATCGTCCATAACGGCCTCCGGGGCTGCCGAGAGTTTATCTCGCGCGAGAAAGCTTCCCGCAGGGATCAGCTGCATCATTTAGGCTCAGGCGTTAGACGATCTGACATCGAAAAGATGCAAGTCGTTGATAACACACTAAAGGAGGGCGTTGCAATGGTCGAACACGCTTTTCTCGCTGCTCACAACTCACCTATTAACAGCTGCTTCCATAAAGTGCTCTGGGACTCCACAGTGTCACTGCTTAAGGCGTTTCGCCGACAAATATCAGAACTGGAGATGGGCGAGGAAGACTACCACAACATCTCGGAGCAGTTGGAATCTTATACACCGCCAGCCCCCCAGCCGACAAGGAGTAACCGTAACCGCTACCGTACTCAGGCCGCCGCGCAGGTGGACAATGGGACATTGTGGCGTATACCTCCATCTGCCAATAACGCAAGGCGAGCGACCGCCTCCCAGGCTTTGCTCGACACATCTCCTGGTGGCTTCGAGGACTTTCCAGTCGAGGACCCCGTGCCGGCATCCGTGTCCCGCGCCATTCAGACCCAATCCAGTATTGACTATATCGAGTCTAACACACTCGTCAATGAATTGACAACTGGTTCGAAAGAATCAGGTTCAGGTGAGATGGAAGATGTAGAGATGCTGGATATCAACGACGTCCTCCCCGAGTCGTCCCCGTGGCCGCACCCAACTGAATACGGCCACTCCCCACCTCCAGAAATGCCAGGGGCTTTTCCTGCTCTGTCCGAGAGTCCCGTTCCAGTTACTAACGACAGCATAAACATGTTCCTCGCAATGAACGAGCAGGCTCGTGCTGGACTGGATCCTGCGGTACTGAAGGCGCACCATGAAGCTATACAGACACTGATGGACCGCCAGAATCCTTAGTAGCGGCCAGTGTGGTTTTGAAGGATAGACGAGCACTATCGATGACAGGTAGGTCAGGTATACCTTTAACAGACTGAGCGTTGCCGTAACACGAACATTTCTGATTCTGATCACAAGACACTTATATCGACGAATTCACCCTGATTTCAGTGAGAGATTGTCTAGCTACATAGCCTAGTATATTCCTGCAGATATAATTACCACATTCCCACTATATCAATCTTACTATAACTACTCTCCATCAACCTTACTATAAGGTACAGGGTCATGGTTTAAGCTTTGTTGCCGCAGAGCCAAGTTCTCTCGTCAGGCATACCTATGCACGTTTCTTTTGCCAACCCAGACTTAGCAAGCAGAGTTAAACTTAATATCTAATGCTTTTCTTGGCAGCCCGATAGTATATAGTTGAAGACGTGCTCGTTAGTCCAGGTTTGTAAGTCGAGCTAAGGCTCGCATCAGCCTCTTACGACATGGTCATAGGTTAACAGCTGAAGCTCGTGTTTTTTCCAGACGGGTAGTCACTTTAGACACGCATATTTGATGTTTACATGGCCCTTGAACGAGAACTGACTGAAAGGCTGCAATTAAGGCTGTAAGCTGCCTTCTCAACTGATGTATGGAGTGCTGAGGAGGTTAAGACTGTAGAGCCTGAGATGTTCCATGACGGCTCAGTCAACGTGGCAAAGAAATGGCCTGGAAATCCTTGTGGACATATACGCAGCCACGTATGGAAGACCTAAGCCTCCGCTGGTGATACGGCATCACCATGAAGTTCACCCATGTTGAGCTCGCTAGTCATGTTGATGGAGGAGCCAGTCCAAAGGCTGGTGATGAGTGCAAACAGCTCGGTCCGTTGTTGGTCAGTGATCCAGCCACATACACAGCCACGGGGATAAGCTGCCTGATAGTCTAGTCCGTGTGCACTTGAGACAGATCATCAGCTAGGACATACAGAAAATATCTTGTAAGGCTCCACGGTAGAGAAGAGCAACCTCATGCTTGACGGGAAGAATAGTGACAAGCTGCAGCTGCCAGGAGCATGCTGCTTTAGTCTACAGTCTGTGTGTTCAAGACACACTATCAGGTCAACAGAGAATGGAAAGTACCCGCTCACGACACGGCGAAGACCGGAACCAACTTAAGGCTCAACACGGATAGCATCATGTGTTTCTTGGTTGAGCGATAGGGACTCTTTACTAATGCGCTCAACAGCCAGAAAATACAGTCGCACAGGTACCTGAATCCGGTACAATCACTCTAGCACTCCATCTGACCGACTTGACCAATGGGTGACCGAACCTCTAAGTAGCAGGTATGAATGTGATCAAGTTGTTTGCTTTGAGGTGGTGCAACAGGTTTGCAGATACGAGGAAGCCGGGCACCAGGCACATGATAGCTGAGGGGCGAGCTGGACTTGCCATCGGTGTGTAAAGCAATCAGTCCTGGGTCCCTCGTAGAGGGACTGCCACTAGGCTGTTCATGGTGCCTCGGCGTCCTTGGACTCTACTGCGTACATTTGTTGTTGGGTCCGGATGGTCTAGAATAACAGCAGGTCACGGCAACATCCCAAAGGTCCCAGCTGCCCATATTCGACCAGAAGTGTATTTCGTAGTGGCAGTGGCTGGTTCTGGTCAAACCTCAACCTCCGATCCATGGCCAATATGGTGTGGCTGGAGCCATGTTCGGCAGCGCATACTGCCTCATGAGAGTACGAGGTTGTAGGATGCGAGCTCACCGCAAATACCATAGCTTTCCAGGCTCGAGCAGGGAAGGGTCAAGCCATCACACTCCCGGCTGCTGACTGTGGGGACGGGAGGGAGTATGGTCACCGCAGACGAGCCACACGGAGAATATAGCTGACCCAGGGTAGGATTGAGGATGCAACACCCTTGACCGGCATTGTCCGTTTCACGTCTAAAACGGGTGACCTATACATCACCAATTATGTATCATGAGACCCCATACAAGTTCCCCATGGAGCTCGTTGCGTACCGGATGACCATGGGACAGGACTGCGGACCGCATCCAGACCAGGAAGATCAGCTCATAGCTTAGAGAACAGCAAGGCAGGGGTTGTAGCGCACGTCAAGGTGCGGCTGGTCTGAACTCATCTATTGGTTCTGCCTCGCAGTGCCTCTGTGGTGTGCCAAGGCATGAAGCTGGGACAGTGTGGAGGACAGAAAGCACAAATTCCGACGAAGGATACGGAACTGGGTTGATACAAACTGCCAGATGACCAATGATGATCTTGAAGGAGGGACCTGAGCTAGGCGATGTGTAGTGCAAACCTTCAAGTGGTTTGCGTTCACGCGTTGAGAAACTCAAGAGAGGCTGTGACACCGAACACATTCTGACCAGACGGCAAAAGCCCCTTGAGGCTGATTGTTACCGACAATGACGATTCTCTGGTCCATCAACTGCATCTGTGATTCGTAAGTGTGCGTAGGTCAACCATCAAGGGTGTTAGTAGGGCAGACGAAGAAACGCCTGCGGGCAAGGCATGTGTTGGAGGCGAGTGTATCTACTGTGCTACGGACAACCCAGCACCCGCACCTGTGTATGGAGCTCACGGCCACGGGAGAAGCCACGGGAACGATGACAGCTTCCAGAGACGAGATGGCCTAGTGGCGCAGTCTGTTGTCGGGAAATACTGGAGATATTGGTTGATCTTGGTCATGTGTCCAATAATGTGACAACCTTTGTGACAACCTTTAGGGGGCCGTTGTTACGAGGACGACACGCTAGATTGCTGCACGAGCCCCCATGTGGTCTTCGGCCCTCGGAGCTTCAATGCGGTGAGTAGGTGTCGGAGACGACGGGTATCCTCTGATGAATGCTGAGACCCTGGCAGTCCCATAGGAGACAGACCTGCGGTGGGAGATGTGGCTTGGCAGCATACATGACGCCAACAGGCACTTTGGTGGTGTACCGTGACGGCCCGTGATTTGTGGGTGGCCTTCAAACAAGGAAAGCCTGGCCTTCCTGCTCTGGGCTTTCAAGGTGTGGCTTGCAAGAACGCGGCGGTTGGCAAACTTGTTGTTGGCCTGGTACTTATGTTGATCTGCGAAGTCCTTGTCGATGCGACGGTCGCATCGTGACCAGCATATTCGTTGGTGGGGAGGGCATCGTCCTGGATGCAAGATCGCCGGAGTTTGAAATGCATGTCACCGCACTTGCAGCTGCGAACTCCTCTCTAGCGAGCACGGAATGAACCCGCCGAATGAGATAAGGCGTCCTAGGCCCTTTCATGGAAATACGAGTGGCGGACGTGTCCATCATACTCGGCATTCGGGGTCGCCTGAAACCAAAGAAGTTTGGTTTGCTGATAGCTGATGAATCAACTCGAGTCGACGACGATGTGTCCCTGGTTCTCGCCTTCTCACCCTGTTTTTCTTGAGGGGGTTGCGTGCCTATACCATGTCTCGGCACCGGGTCACGCTGAGGAAGGGAGGTGTGGGGTAAACATAATAGAGGGTGCGACTTGTGAGCGTGGCTGGCGCGTCAAACACGAAAACCATATCGCCCGGCGAAAGAGAAAGACGGTGAGCAGGTGTGAGTTGAGGGGCCGATCATCAATGCTCCTGCCTGAGCCGGGACTGAAGACCGATACATCGACGTTGTTGTTTCCATGCCGTGTAATGCCACGGGAAAGCCAGCCGATCAATGCCCAGACCAAGAGAGGAGCAGCGTATGGGCGTAGGTGGTCATGCACTAGTCAACCTCTCAAAAGCCACGAAGTTACCCCGGATTCCTTGATTGTTGCCCGTAGCGTGAACAAATCGATCTTGCCCTGGTGTAGTCGCAACCAACTCCCTCTCGTTGTCGGACCATTTTGACGGCAGTGAAGAGTCATCGATGGTCGTATCAACCTCCCTTTACCGTCCATAAGGGTTGCGCAGTGTGCGGGATACGCTGATCACTACAACCCCAAGGGTGGAGGCCACTAGGGACCTAGCTTGAGGATCCAGGTTTATCTTGAGGCATCCAAGATGGTGATTGGAAAAAGCGATAGCGTCATGCAGCGGCAGATCGTCTTCGTGACGCACAGACCTCCATCCACTGATAGAGTTAGCGTAATGCCCCCTGCTACATAGAAGCTTTCATGGCTTGCAACGGCATTGCGTGCATTAGCAAGAGGAATCATGGCCGGTGCGAAGAGAAGTGTCGAACTTGGAACGTGTATGGGATGCTCGGGTTCTACTGAACAAGTTGCAGAATCTCGTGTTCTTGTAAGATGTGACTCTTGACCTGTCGTCGGAAGAGCACGGATGGTGAGACCCTTGAACGTATCACCACCAGGTGCCACAGCGCCAGTGGTGCCCCATCCATGTGCGACAGCAGCAGTGCCTCTACCAAAAAGGAAGAGATGATGCATCTGGCCCAAGGAACTTTTGCCCCTGTGAACTCGATTCTTGCTTAAACATGACTGGCTGGCCCAACGACGTCTACACATATTTGTGGACTAGCCATAAAGGTACCTGAGCAATTACCGTAATCACGATTAGGACGGATGCTTGCTGTGGATTATGCTCCCAGTATCTGAATCTTATGTGATGCCACAGAGTCTTCATACGTAGATTCGTCGGTACACTGCCTATGTTTGACCAAGAGCAAGGCAAAGTCACAGCTGCCCGTATATGTATGGTGTTTTTGTCCGCCCAGCGATGCTGAAAGTCGGTGCATCCGAAGGTAAGGTACATATGCCCAAGTATAATAAGCCAAATTCGTAGAATAGATATATTTGTTGCCTGCTGAGCTACTTCGGAGAATTGGTGTGGCTGAACCCGGGCGAACTATCACACATCGTGTCTGGAGTTCCAGGACGCTGCCGTCCACCCACCACCACCTTGACCGAGTAGCTTCATCATGTACATATTATGGCCTGGTGACCAACCATTGCAAAGTCGACGAGTCAACGACACAACAGCAGCTGACACCCCAGCGCCTGTCTTCCTTCGGTGTGTGGAGGATGATAATGGGCCTTGACTCCCTCAAAAGCTAATTCTTGCTGCCGGGCTCTCTCGTGTTAGAAGCATTACTGTCCGACCGACCACGAACAACAAATTCGTCCATGTCTCGGTGTCTTAGTTCCGGTCCTGCTCTCATAAATTGAAAAGCTCCAGACTGAACTTGAACTGACTGACCGATCAGGCAATACGGAAGCCGCAGCACACCTGGCCAACTGCCACCTTGTTGTCTCTCCGGGTATAGCCACATTACGCTCGACGCAAACCTCTATAGCGATCTTCACAGTTGTACTCGGATCACCTCTGATCAAGGGCGAAGGGAGGACTTGTTTGGCCGGTCAACTTCAGGAGCTGGGCAATCTGCAGGAACTTATGCTTAGAATCGTTACCGGCTTTCGTATCGATTGGCCCTCGGCAGCTTGTCACTGATCTTGTCAAACCAGCAAGCATCCAAGGCATCGTTCAACATACCAGCGATCCTCTTTTATTGTCACCTCACCACGAACCCAGGTCCCGGCTTTGCCTGCCAAGGCCCTTACAGCTGGGGCTGCCTCGACGCATTGTTGCTGATTGGTCAGAGACGTTCCTGGGCCTCCATCACTCTGGAGTCTGGAGGACCTTGAGGGACTGCAGCTGTATCACCCCCGCACGCCGACCCTACGTTGCGTAGGACAAGCACCCAGATTTATCTCCTCACCTAGCACATCTGCACAGCGCTGGATCCAGAAAGAGGTCATCCGTACTAAGCATACTTCTTGGTTTGCTCTTTTTCATGCGCGACTTTCGGATCCATTCAAGTCCACTAATTGTGGCGCTCGCTTTAACGCCGGTTCGCGTCCCCACCCCTCTCCTCGACGAACCAACCCCACTAGCGAGTCCTCCGACTTTATCTCAGGCTGGCAGGCAATTCACGCCTCCTCCCATCCCTCCTTCCGTTCTTTTTGCGCGCATATCTGAGAAGAAAGAATGGCAAACCTTCAAATACATGAGGTCCGGCATGTCCGCTCCGGCAGCCTCAAGATACCAACTCCAAGAAATGGTGTAGCCAGTGGATTCATGAGCCCCATGCCGGCTGGCGGCCGAGTTGACGGCCCGAGGAGCCCGCCCAGTAAGTGTGTGCCTTTCCGTCTTCTGTTCTCAACTCTATGGGATGAAAAGCTGGGGCGCGTCTGAAGAAGCCAGAGCGGGTGCCAGCGGCGGGGTGCAGCACAGCTGCAGACTTGTATATTCGAACTGACGAAAGGAGAACGGATCCTCGTGAACACCAAAACTAATCGCTATTGTCTTTGACTCGTCGCATAGATACCTCTCACGTTCCTTGCAAGTTCTTCCGACAAGGCGCCTGTCAAGCTGGCAACGCCTGTCCGTTTAATCATGACCTGAGTGCCGCGTCCGAGAATGTTTGCAAATATTTCGCAAAGGTGTGTCTCTTCGGTTGGTTCAGCTCCGGATGATGCGTCGCTGCGTCTTGTTCGCTGGTGACACAGACTGACATCTGTTCGTTTTACGCGCGTAGGGTAACTGCAAGTTCGGACCGAAATGCGCCAACATACACGTACTTCCCGACGGTCGTCGAGTCAATTACGGAAAGAATGGTGTTACTATAGGTGTGACACCGATCAACCTTGGTAGCCGAGTTCCTCCAGCAACATATCACCAGCAGCCATCCAACAGCGCACTCACCAACTCCTTTATGCGCGGCGAACGAGGCGATGTGGCTGGTTACCCGGGCATCGTACCCTACACCAATCCGAACGATGACCGCTACAGCCGCCAGATGGGCCGACAGCCCAGTATCGACAATGGACTTCCCACCATCGACACGACGTACTCGTCCAACCCCGCCTCAGCATATGGCTCCCCGCGGGACGAAGATGCGACTATGCGATATGGAATGGGCCTCTCTCCCATCCCAAAGGGCCTTTCGGTGCTGGATGCGCCACTGCCAGCATCATTCGACAGCAATGGCATATCGCATGCTGCAAGATACGGCCCGTGGCCCGCGTCTGTGCCCTCCAAATTTGGGTTTGACTCACCATCCCACTCCTTGAATGCGGCAAGAGATGTACACACCACCGACACGATCAAGATGCTCCATAATTCGGCCTTTGGTAGCAATGAACACTTGAACGACCTTGGTACTACTGGGAGCGACTTCAACGCACAGTCCGTGGGACGCAGTCCGCCTGTTACTTCCAGCAGTCTCCTCTCCAGGGTTGGGGCTGGCGAGGAATACTATGGAGCGCGCCCTATGCATAGCTCATCTTCACGATATACCAAGCCGCGATTGATAAGCCACAGCGTGCCCAAAGGTGGTGATGCCGTGTGGGAACCGGCTGAGGAGGACTACGTGCCTGGCGAATTAGCTAATGAACTATTAACGCCGGACGAAAGAGCGCGACGAGGTTCTAACACGCATACGCTACGCGGCCTGGATGAGTTTGAGATAGGACTCGGCACTCCACAGTCCGGCGGCGCAGCAGGGTTCGGCCGGTTCGGTTCTCCCGCAGCCGGAAGCCCCAGCCGGTTTGGTCCATTGTTCGCGCGGCAAAGGGAGGATGAGCTATCCGAGTCGCTAGGGAATGGTGGATTCGGCGCCCCTGGCGGTTCTACTTCACGGTCGATAAAGCACGCCGCCTTGTCGTTTGGACACGTTGGCAGTCCGCTTCGCAACTCTAGCCTGGCCAGCGGTCTTCCCTCCTCCTTGAGGCCCAACGCAAGTGGCGAAGTACGGCCCGGCTCCTTCAGCCGGTCCGGCAGCGGCTTTGACGAGGGCATGTCGGCTCTCTCACAGCAGCTGCGCCGAACAAGCGTGGCTGATGAGGGTGCCGATTCGCATTCGACACGAGACACGGCCAAAACTGGAAGCTTAGGAGGACCCGGTTATAGTGCGATCGGTAGGGAAAGGGAGCGGGATCGCGGCCTCGAGAGACACGTCAGCACCGGATCAATCGGGTCCGCATGGTTTCCGACACCGATCGATGAGGAGGATCCGAGCATCCTTTTTGAGATGGAGGAAGAGGATGAATCCAATGAACAGGCTCGGTCGAAGAAGAGGATCTCTGGCAGCAGTCCCTGGAACTACGGTTCTATCGGGGCAGGTAAGACCGGCTTACCTGGAAATGGTGGCTTCAGCATGGGCGATAATAGCTCAATGGCAGCAACACAACTAAGGCGATGATATCCAGGCGTCCATCGTTCACTTTTCTTGTTTAGGCTGGTTTTTGAAGTTGGTTAGGCGAGAGGTCGGCATAGCGGAGTGCAGGAGTTGAGGAGATGACAGGCGTTAGACATTGCGGTGGCGTTCATATCGAGAAGCATCCGGCAGGGGAAGGATAAAACACTGCAACAACACTATCGGGGTCGCTACTCTGACAAAAGCACTCCAGCCTCCAGTATACCCACATCGAGGAGCTGGAGTGCAGCAGCAGGAAGTACAGCACAAAGTTCTGAGGAGGCGGCGACGCGGTTCACGACCTCAACGTACGTCAACGAGGATATGACATTACGGCAGAGGAACGGAGTTTGGAAATGGGTCAGGATCAAACGTCAGGAGACTATTGGAAGAGGGGTGCATCACTCCGAAAAATCGTTTGTATAAGCGTATAAACAGCGACAAGACTGAGGTCCGGTAATATATATACTCGCAGAAACAAAACCTTTCTTTGGAGAGCGAGGAGTTGGTACATTCATGGGGAGAGCATAGCATTTTAGCATATAGTGTTACACAAAATCTTCACTTTTCACGCCTACCACGATGTTTCCATCTGAGGCTATCGTCCTAAACCTTCTTCTTTCGGCTTTGAGAGACTCGTAGCCTGTGTCGCGTCTGAGACGTGCAGTTGGGCAGCACACGACAACATAGCCTCCTGAAGTGACGAGACCGTTCCACTCTGCGGGTGATGGATCATAGCGAGGACCAATGTCGTGGGTTACGTGATGTCTTCTTGATTTCTCCTCACTCCCCAGACTGCATCAACAGGGCAGAGGAACGCACAGAGGTCAGAACCCGACTGGACAGGTCCATAGTCTGAACCTCAAAGGGCTGCATACCGCTGAGCACGGGTTAAGTGGCCGTTGAGGAACACGAACCCAGTGTCATTGACCAAGACCGCATCTCTGCGGTTCCGATCATCACAACAGCATACATCAAACATCACACGTCATCAAGAATCTCGGCTCTCGAAGGGGGCAACGGGAAATCGGAATCTATACAATTACAAGTACCAAAAAACAAGCAACGACAACCCACGCCGAATCTCATCTCTTTTTCCTGCGGCAGTCTGAAGACTCCTTTGCTATCTGGCTCCGGAATCAAGATTACAAACACCACACTCCCCATTGGGTCAGACCGAAGAGCAGAGATGGGTATTTTCAGCCAAAGCCTCCCCTCGTTCCACGATTATCTCTTGTCCCAAGAAAAAGGCCAGAGTTTTCCATCCGGGCGACAGCGGCGTGCTGCTTTCCTATGGGTATATATTGCGGTTTCGGCGAGAGAGAGGGGGGCGTGAGGCAAGAGAGGTGAGGGAGCTTTAGTTGGCATCAGGCTGGTTGCAGATGTACTCGACGGCCTTGTCGACTGTGATCACAACTAAAGTTAGCTAACCGGTTTCTTCCACCTCCCATCCAACTGAGAAAATTATCTCGAGTATCACATACTGCTGTGGATGGTATCGGCATCCTTATCCGGGATCTCGATGCTGAACTCCTCCTCGATGGCCATGACGACCTCGACGGTGTCGAGCGAGTCGAGGCCGAGGTCGTTGGCGAAGTGTGATGTCGAGGTGATCTTGGATGGGTCCTGGACCTGTTTTCGTAATCCCTCCCCGTTAGCATCTCCAACATCATACCCCCCATTGCGGATCTCCCAGCAGGACTAACCTTGTCAAAACCCTGTAACAAAGCCTTGATACGGTCCTCAACCTCCTGTCTCTGCAGACCGGCAGCCGCAGCGTAACCCCTGGACCACAGCGCCACGCGGGGAGCGGCGACGACGAAGTTCATCCTTGGCGCGACGACAGATCGGGCGACGGCGGGGCGGACGGCGGCGGAGGCCCGGACGGCGGAGCGGAGGATGGCTGTGCGGAACATTTTGTTTGGTTCTGGTTTGTCTGTCGCGGGGAAAGGGTTACGACCGTGGGAGATGGAAGTGTGGTGGTTGGTGGGTTTATTGGGCTTGTTTGACGACGGGAAGATGTATGATGATAAATTTCTCGTAGTTGGGATTGGACCTGCTAGTCTAACGGAGGAGCTCGGGGCAGCTCTTTGGTTCCTTACTGGAACTGGGGGGAAAGAAGCGCGGGTGGAGTCACGTGCGGGTATTGCCGAGCTTGAGCCGTTACGTCAGGATAGCTAGGTACGTACTCGAATGAGAAAGCGACGGAGGAGAACGTAATGAGGAAGCGCTTTTGGAGCGCCCAATATGCATTATTGAAGGTCTCAAGCGTGTTTACATCTTATCTACAATGACGGCCGTCCAGCCGTCACGGACCAATCTTGGAACTCTCCTCGCCCCATCACCACCCCAGCAGCTCTTTCCTCCTAAAGTGATTACCTGTAGGGAGCATCGGCTCTGATAACAGCGGCAAGCTCAGGCTCCCACTTGTCTCCGTTTGCGAGCAGCTTCTCTGTGCGGTTGTTAGCATCTCACACCCAGTTTAAGATCTCCAGGGAAAGCAACATACCCTTGTTGTACAACAACTCCTCGCGGTTCTCCGTAGCGTATTCAGCGTTGGGCGACTCAACAATGGCGTCGACAGGACATGACTCCTGGCAGAAACCACAGTAGATGCACTTGGTCATGTCAATATCGTAGCGGGTGGTACGGCGCGAGCCATCGGCACGCTCCTCAGCCTCGATGGTAATAGCTTGAGCAGGGCAGACCTGTCAAGTCTCCTTGTTAGCCTTTCCGCCTCCAAACCTCCATGCTTCTCCCATGGTCCAGATGTATACATACAGCCTCGCAGAGCTTGCAAGCAATGCACCTCTCCTCACCACTCGGATACCGTCTGAGCGCATGTTCACCGCGGAACCGAGGGCTGATGGGTCCCTTCTCGAAGGGATAATAAATGGTATACGGCGGGCGGAAGAACTGCTCGAGCAGCACGTACATGCCGCGGGCCATCTCCGCCAGCAGGAAGTATTTGCCGATCTTGTCAAAGGTGCCTTCCTTCTCCTGCTCCCACGTCGGCGCCGGCTTGAGGCGGAAGTTCTTGGGGGGCGGGCCGTGGGGCGTCGCGTAGTTTCGTACCGCTTGCATGACGGCCATCATCGGTTGTGCTGCGGACGAGGAGGTGGTGGTAGAGCTGGTGTTGCGCAGGGCCAGGGCGGAGGCCCGGACCAAGGGCCGAGATGCGAACATTGTGATCGGTAATGTTCCAGAGGGAGGAGAGATCGAGGTGGAAGCTTGATCGAAGACTTCGGCCTACTATCGAGGCGACGCGTAGTGGTCTGGACGACGTGGGGTGGCTGGCGTGGTGCAGGAGCTCGACGGCGAGCTTTGGCGTTGTTTTTGCCGTCGTTGACGTTGGGGGTGCCGGAATTTGGCCGTTTGACATTCAGCTTGAACCTGATTCGTTCACGGCTTCTCCAAATGTGGCGCCCAGCTCGGCACGTGACAACCACCAATTTGACCACTTAGTTGAGGCTTGATTTAAAGCATCACCACAACTGTTATTCCCTGGATACAATATTTTATCACCTGTTGTACGACAGCAAAAGAGTGACTTAGCACAACGACTGTGTCTTGGTCAAGCGAGAAGTAAGTCTTGAAAGTTTGCAATCAGATGGTTAGGCCTTTTTTAAATCTATCGTAGAATCATATATCATGACGCTTATCTATCATGTTTGTGAAGTCAAGTTCATCAATCGTGTAGCTCTACTTTGCCAATGCTGTTCCCGCCACGCAGCGATCCATTAGCTGATCTTCTCCCAACTGACCCACAACATCCCAACGTTGGCGGCAACCACGAGATCCAGCATCTTCAGCCCTTCGTCATGAACAATCAGTTTTCCCAACTTGGCCCTGTTACCCCTTCTCCCACCCCCAGCACGCTCATAGCCAAGCTGTAAGTCCAGACTGCTGTCGCCAACCTCATCGTAATCATCATACTCATCACTACTACCATCATGCCGCCGCTGCCTGGGGTCAAGCTTCAACAACCGGTCAAATTTCCCCTGGAAACTATGCCTGTGATCGTGATCTTGCCCACTTTCGCCGCTGCTGCCGCCAGGGAGGTTGAATCTGAGTTCGCTTACGGTCCTCGCCCCATCATGTCCATGCCCAAGGGCCGCAGTAGGGGATCGGCTGCTAGAGGGGTCGAGAATGTGACGACATATGAGGCTTCTTCCGCCCTGCCCTGTGCGGAACTCGCAACGTCCGTCCCAGGGCGAGGTGAACATATATCCCTTTGCTTTGTATCCAGGGCCGGGGCGTGTTACAACGGCAGCAGGAGGAGAGGACGGGGATCCAGGCCCACCGGCAGACAAAGGGCGCGTCCAAGAGCCATTAGAGTCAAGGCTACCGGTACTACCTCCGCTGTCTTGGCGACGATGGCTATTACCAAGACCTGGAGCTCGTGGAGGTGTAAGCCCAAAGTCATCGTCTACTTCACGACTCTTGTTGCGGATGTGGAGGGCGCTTTTGATATTCGAAGCCCATGACTTGCCGTACGTCATTACCACTTCGCGGTTGAAGCCTGGCTCATAGGCTTGTGGGACAGTGAAGGAGGCCCCTCTGGCTCGCCGGCCTGGGCCGTCAATCATGGACTCACCAGGCCGTAGATCAAGATGACCATTTGCGGCGTATTTGTCTATAGCTGCCTTTGTTGGCCAGTTGCTAAAGCGAGAGTATCCAGGAGACTTGATGCTGATCTTGATCAATGGTGGCGGGGGGCCCGGCATGTTGTTGGGTGAGAGATCTGGAGCAGCCATGTCAGGAGTGGGAATGTTGGTCTGAACGGTGGTAATACGAGCGACATTCTGCTGGTGGTTGGACGTTGGCTCCCGTCGTATCAGAGTCAGCGTTGAAGGCGTGAATGTCGGCGCTTGACGTGGCCTTGTCGGGGACCTTGGGCGATGTATATGCGTGTGCCTCGAATCTGGGAAGGAAGAGCTCGATGTTCTCGAGTGTTCGGCGCTAGTTGGCGTTGAAAGCGGGCCAGATGTTGCTGACGCCGGCGTGGTCCTCTCCACATGATCGTTCTTGGGGGGTGCAGAGGGTGCTCCCATGGAGCGTGGTCCAGCTGGTCTCCTGTGCGGGGCTTGGTGCTGTGATAAATTCCCTTCGCGTTCTGCTCTTGTAATGTCATGCGTGCCATCGCCCTGTCCCAGTCCGCTTGTTTGCACCTGCAGCTGTGGTAGTGCTGAATGAAGCGGGAGTGGTGCAGCTCTCCCTTCCAAAGCACCCGACGCTTCGGCTGGACGGCTTCCCCAATCTTGTACACCAACCACAGAGGGCACTGGTTTCCGAGGAATTGTCTTCCTTGGACTTTCACTCCTCATTGGTTGTGGCGGCACAGGATCTTCCTCCGAGGGAAGCTGCAAGTGGACGTAGTAAAGTGAACTGCCGACATCCTCAGCAGATATGCTTTTGAGCTGAGGTTTAAGCGTAGAAAGAATGATATCTGTACATGATTAGCCAAGCAAACAGGTGCAGGTCTCCAAAAACTGACCTCTACTACCAGGCACCCGGGAGATGTACAGGGTCAGAGACTCTCGAGGGGTCTCTGCTGGGTTGACAGGATATTGTGGAGGATTGTCGGCCAGGCTGTTGAGTGAGGAGAGTGATCTTGCTTCTATGTGAGTTGACATGGCTATCATGTGCCCGCAGACACTACCCCTAAACCAGTTTTTCTCCCTCTATTTTCCCCCCCTGCGACCAGCTGGTACAGCGGGAAAGGAAGCAACGGTAACGAAGAGATTTCCAGGGTTGGCGCAGCGTCTCAGGCCAAACATGCAAGGTACAGTTGAGTCCAAAGTGCAAAGGTGGGGGCGACGATGGGTTATTATTATCCTCGACAAGAGCTGCTAAAGATCCAGGCAACCAGCGATGGTGGCTGAGGTCTGGTATGGAGATGAACCTCACAGATCTTTTTGTACTGAGACCACGTATTGCGACTTTGACACTCCAGCCCAGACAGTGTCATCCCTTATACCGTTGCTTCGCGGCAGGCGCATGGCAGTTCAGCGTCGTCAGCAGTTGGTGGCTGTGCTTGTTCTTTGGCTGGGAACCTTCTCGAGGCACGAAGAAGCACTCCGTCCAGATGCCGTGCTACAACTTGAAATATAATGGAGTTGGGTCCAAAGCGGCTACTTGGTGAATTTTGCACGTTTCCGTTTCACTGTGGTAGAGATTCATGCCTCGGTTTGATGTCGTCTTCAAACACTTACGAATTCAGGAGAGTTCCAGGAGGTGGGAAGCTTTGACCCGCAGCGAAGAGCCGATAAGTAGCCGGATCCACAGATACGAACTAGGTAGATCTCAAGTACCGGGAGATCAGCGGTGTAACCGTGTAAGTGCCTTTAGATTAACATACCCTACAACAAGTGGACAGGAGTTAAGACAGACAGACATGCTTTATCCAAACTAGCACCAAGTTACTTCAACCAATATCTGGCCATGTCCATTTCATCGAGCCAATATCATATATCACCGACGTATTTCAGAGGTGATATTCTGAGGCCCGCTCGTTTTGAGCTTTTCCCTTGCGGTCTCTAATGTCCATCCTGACTCAGTGACATCCCCAGAGTGTAATGTGGCAAGCCATAGCGTTAATCAAAGGTCCGGGGTACTCCAGCGCCAGTATGGCTTAGTTAATGAATAGCCGATACCCATCCATGTCCGGGGGTGTGCACAGTGGTAGTCCATAGACCGCCGGTAGACTCGGGCGTCTCGTGGCGCGAAAATAAGGGCAAACCATGGATTGCTGGTAAGGTAGGTCGGGCGTGGCCGGGGTCGTGCGTAGTGGCGGTGTTAGTGGCAATGGCAGTCCATGAGCAACTAGCGAAGGTTCGCTCGCCAGTCTCCGGAAGACCCAGCCATTAATCACTAGGGGCATAGAACCCACCACCGTTCGCGATGTCGTACACCTATCCGGTGACATCTAACACACCCAGAAGGTCCTCTGCTTCTCCCGAAATAATAAAGTCCCAGACACACACGATGAACAGCGCAATGTAGGCCACACAGTCCTTCAGAGAGCTCCTCTCGGCCAGGCAATCCTCCACGCTCAGGAGTATGGATTGATCCCGAGCGCGGGAACGACGGTACAAATCAAGTGAGACGTTTTGAGATGTCGAGGTCCCGTAGCTTGCTCGTAAGAGCACGACCTGTCTTCTCCCCGAACCGTCCGATAACTCCATGGACTGTCTGTCTATTCCAACTGTCTCCTCGTCAACATTTTCCACGATCAGTGCATATCGAAAAGACAATCTCTACGTATTATAAGGACCGTCCAACATCCCCCAAGATGCAACAAACCAGTTCCGTATCAGGATACCACTCTTGAACCCGTAGCATCTTGAAATCCAAGAGGTCGATAGAGTACCAAGACTCTTTCACCTTTTCCCTTCCTAGGGTATAGGGGATCCTTGACGTTGGGCTCGACATCAAGCAACCACATTGGCCAACAGTGGCACCAGACGCGCAGGCGTTGCACGGTCAGGGCATACCAGCGGTACCATGCAGTGCCCAAACTAGGTGATAAGACAGGTCCTGGTAGGAAAGTCATGTCGGGAAAGTCCAGTGGACTGGAGCTTCCTGTGTGGTACTAGTACTGGCCGTGTAACACCTCCATCATAAGGTAGTTAGCCCTTTCCCTTCGGCAAGCTCGACACTTCCACTTGGCCATAGGTAACTCATCTCAAATTTTACCCAATTGCAAGATGTTGCTTGTGAAGGCCCCAGTGTAACTGGCCAACGGGATTTGTCCAGCTGAACTCGGCTCACTGCTGGGTCAAGTCTTGATGTACAACGCTCATGTACAGTCATCCCGCTACCGACGACCCTTCCACCCCGGGTTTGTCCTCCGGAATCATTTTCTTGAAACGGCGAGCACCTCCCAATGAACACTTGAGCTCTACAGGTATGCATATCTTGCAGGGCCGTCGTGACTGCCAAGCCAACCCGTGCCATGAAATGAGGACGATATATCCAGAAGCGCACCGCTCGAGTGATGGAAGTTTGTAGTCATGTCATGGCTTCAACTAGCAAAGAGATCTCGCCGCGCGCAGACAGTAGTCCACGGAAATGATTGAAACATTAACGTGAACGACAGGAGGCAGGGGGCTTAGCATTTGGGAGACGAGATGTCGGGAAAAATGGTCAGGGACCTACCGTTGTGAATCTCTCATGGCGAATATTGCTGGCCATAGTACCGCTGACAGCCAGCGCGCACGGGGGACTCATTTGACGGTTACTACCATGCTTTTCGAGGATCTATAGTATACGGGTGATAGAGACGAAGTCTTCAGATGTTGCTGTGCATGACCTACCCTAGACCTCGGACGATACACAGGTACGTTCCATGGCTGGCCCCACTTTCCCGAGGGCACCTGCAGTACGTACCTTAGTTGAGTTTCCATCACGTCACAGTGCCAAGCCACCTAAGACGAAGCCGTTGCACTTCCGGTCTAGGAGTTCTGGAGACCCTACTATTCTCAAAATACTCCAGCCTCATCCCGTAGACGGCACGTTGCTCGAGTCACACACCACGCGTCCCTGCCCTCAGCAACAATGGCCCCGGCGCAAGAAGAATCCCAGCCGGTCAAGAAGGGACCAAGCCCGTTGCGATCTATTATCGCCGGGTCCACAGCCGGTGCCGTGGAAATTGGTATGATGACCAACAACACTTGCGTACGAAGACGATAATTGACATTCAACTTTCACAGCTATCACATATCCGGCCGAATGTATGTCCAGCGACAAGTGAATACCTATACAGCCATATTCTGACGATACGCAGTTGCCAAGACCCGAACACAGCTCAATCGCCGGTTAGCCGAGGGCCAAAAGCTGCCATGGCCGAAGTTCGGAAAGGAGTGGTATGCGGGATGCACGACGTTAATCATAGGCAACTCGCTTAAGGCGGGTATCCGTATGTTCAGAACGATAAATCTTGGAGTAGACTGGGCTTGGGGCTGACAGGAGACTTAGGCTTCGTCGCATTCGACCAGTATAAGAAGCTACTCGCCGATGCTGAGGGCAAGATATCTGGACCGAGGACGGTGATTGCTGGTTTTGGCGCTGGAGTTACAGAGTCGTTGCTCGCTGTGACGCCGACGGAGAGTATCAAGACTACACTGTGAGTCATAGGCCATGGTCAATCTGCTGGAATGCAGTGCTGACGCAGATACACCAGGATCGACGACAGAAAGTCTGGAAAACCCCGATTCCGTGGTTTCATTCACGCTATCCCCATCATCGCCCGCGAGCGTGGCATTCGAGGCTTCTTCCAAGGTTTTGTGCCCACCACCGCCCGACAAGCCGCGAACAGCGCCACCCGATTCGGGTCTTACACCACCCTGAAGCAACTGGCTGAGAGCTACACCGCACCAGGAGAGAAGCTTGGAACGGCGGGTACGTTTGCGATGGGTGCATTGGCGGGTGTCATCACGGTCTACGTAACGCAACCTCTGGATACGATCAAGACGAGGATGCAAAGTCCCCAAGCTAGTAGCGAGTATGGGAACTCGTTTAGATGCGCGGCTATGATCTTCAAACAAGAGGGACTCTTGACTTTCTGGAGCGGAGCTGTGCCTAGGTTGGCGCGTTTGATTATGAGCGGAGGTATCGTCTTTACCATGTACGAGAAGAGCATGGAGCTGATGGCAAATTTGGATCCAGAGGGAAGATTTCTGTGATGACACAGCACCAATGTCTGTGCTGTGTATGAGCGGGCCGTTGTTGGGCGTTCGGGATGCTAGGTAAAAGGGGAATATACCCTCGTCGACGGGACAAGTGTCAAATATACAGTGGTTGTTGGACATACGGGAGGAGCGACCACTGAGATCTCTAAGGATATATGTTTTTCCAGCCATAAACGCCTTGGGATGCAAATGTTGTACAATGATAATACAGTTGTTCAGCTGAACCTGATCAACCCCCCAAGCCTCTTCGCTATCCTTCCGAAGAATGTTCTGTTGGGCGCTTCCTGAAGCTCTTTGATGAGATCGGTATAATGTGTCGGGTTACTCCTCGGCTCCATAAGGTTGCCTACTATTTTGTACTGTAAGAACCATGTTAGCCCACGTTCAACAGCCAGGAGACAGACAGGCTCCGTACCTTATTCTGGTATCTGTTTTCCACCAACGACCAAAGCGCATTGACTTGCTTCAGTTGCGCTTCTACCTGCGCGGCCGACAAACTGCTGCTAGAAAGTTCCTTCTCTAGGCGCTTGCCGACGACATCCTGGAGCTGGCAGTCGGGTCGCAGAGGGTCCCGCGGCCACTTTGTCAGGCCTTCTTGAAGAGAGCGGAGCACACGCTGGAGATTCGTTAGCGAACAATACTGTACTGCGAACGCAAGGGAGAACCCGTACTGTTCTTGCTGGCCCAGACATGTTGGCTGCTTACATGCTGCTCTACAGTGATCGATGTCGTCGACTGGGTCGCGCGTTAGCGTCCATTCGCAGATTTAGCTCCTGCGCCACAGCTCGAGATCGATAAATGTGGCTTGACCTCTCCAGGTTGCTGAGATGATTGGCACGGGCAGTGCCCGGGGTTTTAGCGCATCCATGCAGCTCATTCGGAATGAGCACGTTCCACCTGTCTCCACCGGATTCTAACGGCATATGGACCCTTTCGTCAGCCAGAGGATCCATGAGCGGGCAGTGCGGATGCAGTCGGATGGGTTGGTCCCTGATCCAGTCTGATCTCCATCATCATCCTTTCATCAATCAACCGAACCCTGGTGTCCTGCAGATACAGATCTGCTTTCTCGAGTTTACACCTGCGTACCAATCCTTCTTTTCTTCGATTGTTCCACTTCTTTAGATTTCTTTTGTGAAGCTGCATCAAACGTGCGCAAGTTCCAACTCCATCGGTTTCGACTTCGAAACACGACACTGTTTCCGGCCGCTTCAGTGGCAATTATAGGGGGAATACCCTCCGACACTCGATCACACGATCAATCCACATCCCAGAAACTGCTCGACAGCCACAATAAACATGTCCGGACGTTATGAACCAGTTAGTAGTAGCGCTATCGCGACGGATACTCTGGACAGGGCATTGACGATTGATTCGCAGGTAAACGCCCGCGACGACGAAGACCCGGACACACCTACCAGTCCGACGCAACATGCGCAACCGATACCCAACTCTCCCCCGCCATCCTTCCACTCGCGCGCATCCTCACTATTGTCGCGAGAACGGACAAATGAGAATGTCGACTCCACATTAGCTGATGCATTCGATGACTCTGATGGCGACAGCGACAATGAGGCAGATGACAGGCAGCGCCTGGTGCGGGGGAACTCCTTTCCGGTAAACAGCAGCACGGCAGCGACCAGTACGAATACAAACGCCACCAACGGATCGAATGGCGCGCAAAGGCCGGTACCGCGAGCTGGAGGGTCCAGGGTGTACGGAGGCGGAATTCAATCGGACGGCGTCTTTTCCAATTTAGCGGCTAAGCCCGAGGCCAACGCGCCGGAGAAGGAGGAAATGCCACCGGTAAGTTCTGCCACTCTTATCTGTTTGGTAACACTGGACTAACGATCATCTAGACATATGAACAGGCAGCTCTGGACGCAGCCCCACCATATTGGGAACAGACAATCCTTGCTCCAGGGTTATTAGGAGACGAAGTCTACGTCGAGGGCATGCCGGTCGGATCTTTCTTCAGCTTCATCTGGAACGGCATGATCTCCATGTCTTTCCAGTTTGTCGGGTTCCTACTCACCTACCTCCTCCACTCTACCCACGCTGCCAAGAACGGATCACGCGCTGGACTGGGCATCACGCTTATTCAGTACGGTTTTTACATGAAGGGAACCAGTGACTCGGCAGCGGGTGGCATGGCATCATCAGAAGACGGGGATGGATATGCCAGCCCACCGGACCCGAACGTCCACGACTTTGACCCGGGTGCGGTGACTGGCGACAAGAACGGTGGAGGAGTATCGGATATGCAGAGCAGTGAATTTGTGGCGTATATTCTTATGATTGTGGGCTGGTTCATTCTCATTCGAGCCATCAGCGATTACTTGAGGGCGAGGAGGCATGAGCAGCTGGTGTTACAGAGCCCGGATAGAGGGTTGGGCATTCCTATTATTGCTGAGGGCGAAAGGGCAGAGACGGTGGTATAGATCCGTAGCGTCTGGTTTTGGGATTTGGGTGGTCCAGTGAGCCCATTGTACATTGCGATTCACAGCATCGTTTATTTCCTTCTGCTCCTCTGTTTGGCGTACGGCGCAGGCTTCAAGGGATGGACACTCCTGACTCCACGTGATGGCTCACTCTGTGTTTAGATAAAGCGACTCGGCGTACACTATCACTGCAATGGATCTTGATACAATCAGGGTATTAAAAAGTGAACTGCCATGTTTTCTTTTATCCAGGGGCTCATATGTGTGCTCGTGTAGGAATATCATGAGGGGCGGGCGGGGTAGCTGCTTGGATGAACGTCAGTCCTTCCTCATCAGTCACCTTATTCTCACCTTGGCCCATATAGAACTCTTACCTCAGCAAGACCTATCCTCCCTTCACACTCAACTACTTCAAGTATCTGGATTCAAGAATACGACGCAAAGTAAAGTCCAGTGATCGAACCCAGCAGGCATCCAACCTGGCTCCCCTCAAGAACTTCACACTGAGCTTTCTGAACCTCCACAAAGGGATCAACAACATGGCGTGGCGATCCTCCGGCGCAACAAACAAGGAGCTGATAGAAAACTTGTGGAACAACAAACTCATAACGGACCTAAGAGTCAAGGAAGCCTTCCTCCAGGTATCTTCCTTCCCAACCTCTCTACTAGCCCAGTTCAACTAACAATCCACCAGGTTGACCGCGTCCACTACGCCCCTAAATCCCCATACTCCGACCATCCGCAAGCAATCGGTCATGGCGCCACCATAAGCGCCCCGCACATGCACGCCTCAGCAGTAGAACACCTCCTCCCCTCCATCCTCCCCACCCCATCCAGGCCATCTCCCAGAGTCCTCGACGTCGGCTCCGGCTCGGGCTATCTCACCCACGTCCTGGCTGAACTGGTTGGCCCGTCCGGCGTGGTCGTCGGGGTAGAGCACATCAAAGCCCTTGCTGACCTAGGACGGGGGAACATGGCCAAGTCCGAAGAGGGGAGGGGCTTCTTGGAGAGTGGGAGGGTGACATTTGTTGTGGGGGATGGGAGGAAAGGGTGGAAGGGGACGGTAAAAGGGGAGGAGGGGGAGAGGGAGGTTGGTGGGAAGGAGGGCTGGGATGCTATTCATGTGGGAGCGAGCGCGGTGAAGTTGCATGAGGAGTTGTTGGGGCAGTTGGCGAGGGGTGGGAGGATGTTCATCCCGGTTGACGATGAGAGGGGAACAGGAGACCAAAGTATCTGGTTGGTGGAGAAGGGAGAAGAGGACGGGGAGGTGGAGAAGAAGAGGCTGTTTGGGGTCAGGTATGTACCGTTGACGGATGCGCCGAGTGAGTAGCGCGGGGAAACATGGAACATCACAGGATGGATGACGGGTGAAGGATGTTTACGTCTTCCTCATGTTCTGTGCGGCAGATTCATTTCATATGGTTGCCATGAAAAGGTATGATCAAGACATTCAGTCTCAGACTGGAAATTGGTTTTGTTTATTTTGATGGAAGCCTATGCATATCCATCTAACCCTCGTTCCTCCTCAGTACCATCTCATCGCTGAGTCGTCTTTCCGAAGTATGACCTCGAAACATATACAGGTTACCGAACGGCGATAGGGTGGCTTCCATGCCATGAATTCCTCCAACCCGACACCTTCACGAACCCCAGAACGGACGAACGCCGCCATCAAAGTGGTGCTGGCAACCGAAGCCGCCGATAGGGATAACCCTCGCTCAGTCCTTATGGCAAGCGAACCACTAACTTGGCCTCGATCTTACCGACTTGTCCGGCATAATAGCCCACCTCATTGAGGGTGATGACCTGCACCTTAGGCTTGACCTCACCACGCCTGACGAACTCCATGGCCTCGACAATATCGCCTCTGCTGCCAACCAGACTTCCGGTGATCTTGATCCCCTCCTGGATCAACTGCAAGGGAAGAACAGCCATAGCGTTCTGCGGACCGGGGCCAGGGATTCCGACGCAGACCAGCGTGCCGAAGGATCCAACGCACTCCAACGCAGCCTGGTACGCGCGGGCGTTTCCGATGCAGACCAGAGCCGCAGCAACCATCTTGCCGTCGGTGACGCGCTTCACGAAACCGGCCACGTCCTCCTCCACGTCGACATCGATGTATGCCTCACAGCCCTGCTCCATGCCCCAAGCATGCTTCTCCGCAACATCAGCACCAATGACCCGGTAGCCCATGGCCACGGCATACTGCACAGCCAAACTTCCCACTCCACCACCGGCACCAGAGATCAACATCCAGGACCGCGGAACGGCGGCAGCAGTCTTGATCGCCTTGTAAGCCGTGACACCGGCACACATGATCGGCGCCTGGATCTCCGGCTCCACATCCTCCGAGAGCACCAGGAGGTAGTTCACCGGGACGATGATGTACTGCTGCAGGGTGCCGGGGACATGGACGCCGGAGAAGGTCTTGGTGCGGCAGTAGATCTCGCCCTGGCCGGACATGCAGTGGTCGCAGGAGCGGCAGGTGTCGCGGATCCAGCCGACGCCGACGCGGAGGCCCTTGCGGAGGGTGGGGGACGGGGTGAGCGCCGAGCCGAGGAGCTCGATCTTGCCGATGCCTTCGTGGCCCAGGATGCCGGACTCGTCGTGGTTGCCCAGATAGCCGAGGGCGAGGCCGATGTCCGTACCGCAGATGCCGGTGTGGGTGAGCCGGACTAGCACGTCTGTTGGGCCGGGGCGCGGGATGTCGGTGCTCGAGGGCGTGAACTCGTAGTTCGGTCCGACCTAGGAGTGGTGGGTTAGTCTCGGAGTCAAAGGACACTTGTGGTGGAAGACAAGAGGGTAGGGGTGGTTGCTCATGTGCTTGGGAACGGGTATGAGAACGGTCCCAAATGTTTCCATTTGAGAGAGCATGAGAAGCTTAAAAAGAAGCTTCTTTGAATACACCTAAAAATGTTAGGAAAACGGCAAAAGGGGTCTTACATTCGAGATGGACATGGCGTCCTGGAAGCGGTTGAAGTCGTACTCTTCGTCCGGCATCTTGACCTTTTTGACTTCCTGCGACGGAAGGTTTTGACGAAAGGAAAGGAAGCAAAAGAGCAAGCTCTCCAAACTATTTTTCTTGAAGTGAGTGAGAAGCTCAAGCTATAAGCGGAGCTACTATCGACCTCGAGACTAAGGAGGTGATGCGCCCTATCATGCGTGGTTGAGCAATTCCGCAGATGTCCGTAGAGGTCCGTCGACTAGATGCCCTATTCACAGAAAGTCAAGATGTCGTTTTATTCACAAGTCTCGATATCGAAATGAAGGAGTGTGTAAACAAATCTTTTTATCTTGCCATTGTGGCTTACGACGCTTCATGATCTTCGTGAGGAGTCGTTCGTGAGGGGTAGTCGCACTACAGTCGTCTCCAAGACATGTTCGCTCCTCGGCATATCTTTACCTGGACTCTGGGGGCTTCGCTTGTTAGAACAAAGACCGAAGTTGGGGAATGCGAACATGTGAGCTCTCATCGGATCAACAGTCATTGTTGGTGTAAGAATGTTTGAGAAGTCTGACCAAACCCTTGATCGCCAATTGATGCCAAAGACTATGTGTGGAAGCCGACATCTGAACCCATCCAAGTAAATAGTACATATTGAACCACAAAAGACATCGACACCCCCTACCCCTAAAACACCCCCTCCTGCTTCCTTCTCACCCTCACCCCAGCCTTCATAGGCGGCAAGATATTCAACCCCAGATACAAATTCGGCGGCCGCTCCTCCAACCCCTCAATCTCATACTCCATCAGAATCCTCGCCAACATCAGCTTCACCTTCGCCGCCCCAAAGAACCTCCCCGGACACGCCGCCCTCCCCCCTCCAAACGCCATGTAGGTCGCGCTCGTCGTCGCCCAGGCCTGTCTGGCCCCTTCATCCTTCTTCTCCGCGAACCGGAAGGGCTTGAACTCCCCCGCGTCAGCGCCGTAGTGTCTGGTGTCGTGATGGATGGAATGTGCATTCACCCCCAAGACGGAGTGTTGCGGGAGGTGGATGCCGGAGGGGGTGGTGATTCCGTCGGGGGCGACGACGCGGCGCAGGACGCCGATGGGGGAGGGGCCGTTGATGCGTTGGGATTCGCGCATGGTGGAGTCCAGCTTGACCATCTGCGATAGCGCGGTCTTGGACCATTTCCCGTCGTGGTCTGCCAGGATGGTACGGATCTCGTCGCGGAGCTCGGCGATGTAGGAGGGGTCGGAGGCGGCGAGGTCGAGCACGGCGTGGGTGATGGCGAAGGAGGAGGTGTGGATGGAGGCGAAGTTGATGAGCAGCTCTAGCCCGGCGAGGGTGTCGGCTTCGAGGAGGTGCGGGTCGCCGTTCTTGACGGCGAAGTCGATCATCCATTGGAGCCAGTCGTTGGGTTCGGGGCCCATGGCGGCTTTCTCGAGGTCGTTGGCGGATTGACGTTTTCGGAAGTCTTGAAGGCGTTGTTGGATGCCGGGCTTGACTATTTTGAGGAAGGCCTTCTCGTGCTTCCGATTGGGAATGGTGACGAGTGGTGCGACCAGGTATTTGAGAGGTTTTGGGAGGTGGCCGAGTAGGACAGCGGACACGGGGAAGGCCATGATCCATCCTTTGGTTGCTTTTGCTAATTCTGGATCCAGGCATTCAGGTAGGCCGGTGAAGGTCCGACCAGAGATTTGTGTTTCGATGGCTTGGAGAGTCTCGTACACGCCAACCTCATGGAATTCCTTGGTATCTGTGCCCCAGAGGCGCTTGAAACCTTCTTCCAACTCCTCGTCGACTATAGGGATCAGAGCTCCTATCTGGGCATTGAGCTTGGTGGTGATAATCTGATTTCCAACCCCGTCCAGGAATGTCTTCTTGTCAAAGTAGGTTCCATGCTCGATGGACAGCTCCTCGTTCGTTTGGGCGTGTCTGTTGAGGACATTCTCAGGCTGTTTCATGACCCAGGTGGTCTCGTCGTTGGGAAGCAGGACGACATCCGGATGACCGGCCACCGAGAGCAGTATCGTCTCTTCCTTGTGATGTGCATCTGCTAGGGTCAAGGCATCACGGAGGCCGGTCATGTTACGGAAACGAGTGCGGTGATAGGAAAATAATTTACCCTGCCTCGAGTTGAGGAGATGGAGCTTGGGAAGCCGCAACTTGGTCACGCGGTTGTAGATGATGAGTCCAAGGAGCACAAGGACAGCCCCTAAGGACTTGGGATAGGACAGTATGTCCGGCATGCTCGCTGTGGTCGTTGTGATAAATGACTGCATTGTGAGCTGGGGTACGTATTGCGTTCAGGATGTTGTTGTGAGTGCTGATGCGAGCGTTAGTTTTCTTCAGTTGCTAGCTGAGGTCTTCTCGTTCAGCTCACCAGTATCAAGGCCGGGACGAGTGAAGGGAAGTTCACCGATTAGTGGCCGTATAGCTTGAAGGCGTTGGAGAGCACTAACTTGCGTATCTCACTGCTGACAGACGCCTGGGGCCCGCCTTACACTCCAGTTTCTGTGATTGATCGTCCCTGTTCTGGATTGCCGAGAAGGCGGAGTAGCTGGGCCAGCAGAAAGTGGTGAAGGTATGCCGCGATAGTGGTAAGTAACCACCAAGCACGATATGTTACGCAATCCTTTACTCCAGCAGCAAAGTGGCCAAATGTTGATAGAGCCTCCAAGGATCTAGCCATGTTATCCTGCACAAGCCGTTGGCAGCGGGGTCCATGGTTGACCTTCTCATCATGTCATCGCCGAGCAATCCTCCACTCTGGCTCATAGTGATTGACTCGTCACCAATGCAATGTCAGACGTCCTGCAACCCAAGGCTTGGAACTCAATGCGGAGGAAGCAAGAAGGATGCCACAGTGCGAGAAGAAATACTGGAGAAGTCAGATGCAGTCAGAGTACCCATGCATTATCGCAATTCTTGTGCTTCTCAAGGCAGTGTTGGGTGTCTGCACAAGTCTTGTGACACAATCCCTGAATATCGAGTTCTTGACTCAAGCATGATATCTGTGAGCTCCCAAGGGGCTAACCGGGCAGCAGCCGAGAAAAAGTACATCGCCGCCCGACCACGCAGGCGATCAGACTGAGACGTACGTGCGGAACCGACAGGTTCGATGCTACCGTGGCTGGTATATTGGGCCTGATGTAATTAGTACCAGAGTGCTGACGGTCAACGTTGCACAGAGCCTTCGTACCCATCTAATCTATCCGTAATAGGCAACTTTAAGTCCGATTTCATAACATGTACCTCGATGTACTATGAGGAGGCCATTGTCTCTTTGGCAATCCACTCAAGTCGCTTGCTATGTGCCGAGTTACCGGTTATTGCAACGGTCGAGAACGGACGATGCATGCTGCAAGTGAGATCCAAGTAGGATCACATATAGCTCGATGCTGACCGCTTGAAAGCTTGACATAGTGGTGAGATGATGATCTCACAGACTTTGTGTATCTGACTGGCCGGAATCAGTCTGCCGAACTTGATTGCTCTGACTTTCTCGTTGAGACAGCCAAGTCCAATGTTACTCCGAACGTGTAAAATTTGGGGGACTACGCCAAGCAGACGGAATATGACGCTCTTGCTGCTAGCTTGAGAGGCTTACTCTTTGTCTCTGCCCCCGAAAGTTCATAGATTCTTCTTGGGCAATTCCAACTTGATTTAGGCATCCACGGCCCGGAACGTTCAAGATAATGAGACAAAACATGAACAGGAACTAGTAATATGTTCCTGTGCATTGAGAGGCTGTTGGGAGTATCGTTTAGATGACAAGAAAAGGCGTAAAAGTTGCCCACTGGGTTCAAACATACATTTAAATATGTTCCTTCCTTCCACACTTTCAAAGTGAGCCGGCAGCTAATTACTGACAATGTCAATCAACTCTTGAACTTCAGTGGTAATTAGCTTCAAAAACCATCAGACCTTACATTGTACATTGCACTAGATAAATACAAACTCGTCCTAAGGGATCGTTGTGAGCTGGCCGTGACCTACGATAGGGAACATACTACCAAGTCCAAGAGTTGAAAGTCAACGAGGCACAAACGGCTGTACTGACCCGTTCTCACCATACTATGCCTTCCTAGGGGTAAGGTACACATTCAGAGGCTTCTTATCCCAAAGCCCATACATGCCATTCCCTTCGATCCAGTCCACTCCTGGGTCTGCCAGCTTCATGTCAAAGTTCCAAATGACCCGTGTTAGGATGGATCTCATCTCTGCATAAGCCAGGCTATTTGCGTTGTCAGTAAGCATTTAGCATACAGATACGTCAACTCCACTGGCCATAGTACTCACTTCTTACCAATACACACTCGGCTCCCCAGGCTAAAGGGCTGAAACGCATCCCTCTTGTCATCCTTGAACCGCTCATCGCCCAGCCACCGTTCCGGGTGAAACTCATCCGCGAGAGCAAAGTTCTCCGGATTGTAGTTCTGCACCGTCTGCCAGACATTGACAACGGTGCCCTCGGGAATAAACTGTCCACAGACCATCTCCCCTCCGGAATGGATCATGCGTGGTGCCGGACCTGGGATGGGAGGGAACATGCGGAGGGCTTCTTCCAGTACAGCGTGCATGTATTTCAGTTTCTGGACGGAGAGGAGGTTGATATCCTCCTCAGAGGAGAAGGCGGAACGAACCTCCTCTGTGAGTTTGGCGAGGGCGGCAGGGTTGCTGCAAAGGAGATAAGTGGCCCCTCCTAGAGCTGTGGCTGTGGTTTCGGAACCGGCTATGACGAAGAGACTGGCGTTTTGTTGGATCTCGATCAAAGGTAGGATCTTATAGTGTCTGTTAGTTTGCCTCTTTCACATGGTAGGAAGGCAGATTTACCCGATTCCCATCTTCATCAGTGGCGGTAAGTGCCTGCATGAAATCAGGTCTATCTGTCTTCCTCGCCATCCGCTTGGCGACTTTCGCGTTGGTGAGTTCATGGTGTTGAAGCAGCTTGGCCAGCAAGACTGTGGCGTACTTGTGGAGGTAGAAGTCAATGTTTGGGATCCAGCGCCTGATCTGGATGAGGAAGACGGCCTCTTTCACTCCGGCAAAGATCATCGACACCCATGGGTCATATTTCGACTCCTCCAGGCATCCGAATGGTTCGCCGAATGAGAGGTCGCCAACAAGGTCGAATGTCGTAAAATCATACCATTTCACCATGTTGACCACAGTACCGTCCGTCCCGGTGAGTTCCTTGAGTCGCTTGATCAGCAAGTCAACATATTTCTTCATGATGGGCTGCTGTTCCAACAACGCCTGTGCCGAGAAAGCGTGGGCCATGACTTTCCGTTGCCGTCCATGATCCTCGGAATCCTCAGCTACAATGACGCTGGGACTAGCTAGCTTGTAGAAGATGGGATCCTTCTGGTTCTCGAGTTGCCCGGCCTTGCGGTGGCCGTAGATATCTTTCCATGCTTCGGGTTGGTTGAAAGATACCTGGAGAGGGGAGACCCGGACAATGTCACCGTATTTAGCGTGCAAGTTGGATAGTTGTTTGTGTCCAGTGCCGGACATGAGGAGGCGTGAGAAGAAGATTTCCGATGTTGCCCATAGCTTCGGGCCTGGGATATGACGGAGCGGGGAGAGGAAGAGGTTGTAGATTACTGTGTATGTGATGTAGCTCAAGACCTAGAGGTGTATCAGTCTTTGCCGCATAGATGCCGCGATGAGTGGGAAAGAGACTGACCAGTATGCCCACGAGGCTTGCTAGTATGGTTGCTGGGGACCTGCTGAACAGCTGGCTGGCATCACTAATGATGGCCATATTGACTGCGAGCTACCACGAGAAAAACCGAGAGGAGACTGAAACACTTGTTTTCCTCTCAACCGCATCGAAACCAGCGAGACCTGAACATCCTTGATTGTTGAGGTTACTCCTGTGGAACGCTGCATTGCTTTGTTCTCATACTCAAATAAACCTCGTTCATTCCACGTCCAACAGCCACCATAGCGCCGAGCTGCCACCTAGACGCGAGCACCTAGCGGTACCCAGAAGGGCAGTAAGCATTCGTGGCATCCTCTTCAGCCTGCTAACCTCCCATCGACAAACGGTCTGGCGGGCAAGCTATCCGATAACATCCACTTGGATGCTGTGAAGAGACTTTTGGATGTCGCACCAAGATTGCTGACTGCATAATCTGTCAGACGGTATATGTCGAAGTAACCTACCCCTCAGCTATCCCCTTCTGGCGATGCAGGGACTTTCAACCGCATCTAACGTGCATTCAGATATCCCCGACAATGGCCAGATCACGTCCCTTGACCGGGCGGAAGGGATTCCGTCCCGCTCCCGAGATGTGTGTATGTGGCGTACTTTTGCGTCAGACACTACTGCGACTCTGACATTGTATCTTTGCATCCTCATATAACCGGCCCAACCAGGAAATGCGTCGTGCAGAGTAACACCGTTGATGTCGACAGTCCACGCCAAGCAGACCCCCACGCGCTGAACTGAGTCTGACGCAATCCGAAATTGGGCAGACATGTTCATGCTGAAGCTGCTGCGACGTGGTTCACGACGCCGCCGAGAGCAAGCTACAGCGTCAGCCTTGACTTGCAACAGCGACCGCAGAACGACAGGTCTGATGCAGGCGTTGCATTGCGAAACATTGCCATACGGCATGTCGTGATTGAGATAACGAGCTGGTGATGCCAAGACAGGCTAAGATCTAACGGTGGAGGGAGCTAAAATAGAGCGCCGGAATGGAATGAACGGCAGGAACGCCTCCATAGCAGTCACTGCTCCAACATGATTGGTCCGTCTCGCTTAGGTGCCCCTTGTTACGCGTCACACTCCGCACTCATGGATCGAACATCACAACTCATCCTATCCGTGTATCACAAACGTTGTCGACGTGGTCAATTTCTCGGGTCGGGGCTTTGCATGGATCCATTTTGGAATAACGTGACAGTAAATGAGGAGCTGTATTGCAGTCACTGGTATCGCGCCAAACAGCATCAGGTGATGGGTACAACAAATGAGAACACCTCAGAGATCGACCTTGGTGACAACGACACCCTTCGCCAAAGGCCCAGTAACAAACAGATACGCCTGCTTCCGGCCTTCATTCTGACCGTGGCCAATAGCAACCAAGACCGCAGTTGATGCCGTCCGCAGCATCCGTCCATCATCTTGGAAGATCAACCTCGTGGACCACTTCTCGCTGGCCTTCTTCCCTTTCCATGAGTCTGACCCCACAGCTCCATTTGGCTGCACCAACCACACCAAGACCGGAATGACTTCACTAGCTAGCGGAAACGTGATGGCCCTGGCTAACCCCGCAAGGACGTAGCCGCTCGCATCCCGCCCTGTGACCTCGGCGTACGGGTCAGAGAAGTAGGAGGGGTTATCCAACGTGGAGGGCAGCTGGATGGTCTCAATGATCTTGAGTCTAGGTGGGTGTACCTCGTCGACGTGACCGAGGAGGAGCTGGCCGATAGATGCCCGGACGACCATGATCTCGTCTGGTGTCCTGCCGTGACCGAGGCCGTTGTTCATGTCGATGATGTTGGCTACACTGCCGGTCACGCCGAGAGTGTCATCGTCGACGTGTGACAATGGCCTGGTCAGTTGGAGGTGGATTAGGTTGGTGGACTGGCCTACAGAGCCATAGGAGACTTCCTCCAGGAGGCGTAAGGGTCCTTCGCGGTGATGGTGGTCGTTGGTCACGTAGATCTCATCAAGGGATTTGAAGAGGACATCGTTTGGCGTCCGTATGAGAGGATGCCATATGGAGCGGACATGAGTGGCTTCAGTGGAATGGAGCTTGTGGTGGAAGATCTCCAGCCTAGAGCGAGCCTTGGGAATGCTGGAGTCTTTCGACGTCCTGGGGCTGTTGTAGTAGGCTGGGTTTGGGAGGTGGTTCACTGCCACAATGAAGATGGAGTCTGGTTCATTGGGGTCGGAGATGATGTCGATGCCATGGGTGTTGAAGGGGCCGGTGAAGTTGCGCAGGAGGAGACGTCTTGCTCTTAGTGTCTGTGGCGTGTGAGCTGCCAATGCCACGGAAGTGGTCAAGACATTGAGGTTCTGGATATCGCACCTCTACGTCGATCACGACAATGGTTCCGCGACCGACTGCAGTAGGGTCTTTCCAGATCAATAGCGGTGGAAACCAGGCACTTCTCAGGGTATCATCCCCTTCCGATGCACCAAACAGCTGGCCTGAAGGGGCATAATAGTGCAGGTCTTCTGTAAGTCCAGTGTCAGGAATGACTTGCATTCCCTCACCATGGACATTCTGTATCGGCTTGAGAAGCCGCCCAGCACCCAAGACTCTGTACCGAAGGGCAAGACCGGAAAGTAGATTGGCCATGGTGCAGATGGCGGACAGATTGGCGGGCCTTTCCGGTTAGGCCATCTCGTTTGGCTGCCGGTCGGCTCAACTTGATATGTCGCTGTGTCTCGCATGTAACGCACGGGGTCCACAGTAATGGGGTTTGGAACGTGGTGTCTATCCGGTCGGAGCCATGGTTCTCCCGACTCCCCCTTGTCGTGGTGTTGGCGGGCATTAAACCGTAAGTGACACGTTATTTGTAAGCAAGGGTTTCCTGCATGTGTCGTGTAACCGACAGCACAAGAGTGGAACGCATTGGTGTAGATTGTATCACCTTTTGGTGATGCTGCTGCACCTTGATGGCGTGACGAAATGTGCCGAAAGATGCAAGTACCACTGTGTCGTCTACAGTACCCAACCTCTTTGAACCGTCCATAATTATAAAGTACCCCAAAAAGTCTGACAGCTTCTCACTAACCCAAAGCACTAACCCAATCTCGACAGACAGACAAATCAACTCCCACTACTACCCAACAATCAGCCAACATGTCCGCAGGCACTCGCTTCCCTGTCCGTCCCGATGATCAGCTGTCCCCAGAGGAGCTTGAAGCCACCCAGTTCGGCAGAACGGTTCTGGCTATGAACCCCCCTCCTCACGACCACGTACGTAGCCCTCCTCCCACGCCATCTCCATGTCCAAAGACTGACCATTATGCAGCTTATCTCCTCCTCCGGTAACCTCCTAGGCCACTTCAACACCCTCATCTACCGTCCCGTGCTCGTCAAGCCGCTATTCGAGGTGATCTCCAAGGCCTACGCCCTTCCCGTGCCGGCCAACACCCGCGAGGTGGCGCTCTTTGCCCTCTCGGCGTTCTCGCACTCACCTTACCAGGCTTACGTGCATAGCTTCACGGCCAAGCACAACGGGTCCACCTTTACCGATGAGCAGCTTGCTGCCTTGGAGCGTGGAGAGCGGCCATCGGACCTGAAGCCTGAAGAATCGATTGCCTGGGATGTGGTCAAGGAGCTGTATGCTGGCGAGAAGCTCACTGATGCGACGTTCAACAAGGCTGTTGAGCTGCTTGGCAAGGACGAGACGCTCAATCTGATCTTCTACGTGTCTCTGAGTGCTTTCACTGCGCTGCTTGGAAAGGGAGCTGATGTTGGGCTGCCTTATGAGCAGAAGTGAGCAGCATCATGCCAGCATGTGCATACTGCCAGGGGAGACATGCTTGATTAGATGTTGACAACATGAAGCATAAGCTCAACAGTTCTGTCGAAGTCCATTTTGCGGTTGCTTAGCCGTTGCTATCTATATCTTTGCATGGTCCAGCGGTGTCAGCCTAACATAGCACTGCTGTGGCACCCTCAGGATTCTCTGATGTGCCCCCATACTATTATACTTCTCCGGTACCGGCTCAAACCTGAAGCTCAAGATGAGTAGCGTCAGCGTGATACGCAACTCCTGTCGTGCCAATGCCCTCCCTTGTTACTGTTAGCTCACACAATTCCACCATGAACGTTGGAAAGGTCAACTCACCGTAGCACACCCTCGGCCCGGCCGAGAATGCCAGTGTCGGGTACTGATGCGAGTCAAACTCTCCTTTTTCATTGAGCCACCTCTCAGGAATGAAATCCTCCATATCGTCATCGTAGTGCTTCCGGAAGTTGACCTTGGTCTGCTGACTCCGCTTACTCCTTTGCTCTTCCGGGATATCGACTGGCTTCTCGGCCACATAGGAGCTGAACACTACATTGGCGCCTTTGGGAATGGGATATCCCAGGATCTGCGTATCAACAGTTGCAATGCGCACGAGACGGGGGTGGATGTTTCCTAGACGCACGGCTTCCTCCATTGTGGCTTCGAGGTAGGGGATGGGCGTGTTCATGATTTCCTCCGTTGTAGAGTTCACGCCATTAGGTAGAGATAACAGGAGATCCTCCCTGAGTTTGGTCTGTGCTGCTCGGTTGTTGGTCAGGAATTTGACCGTCCAGGAGAGAGTCACTGCTTTTGTTTCGTGGCCCTACATTGATCAGATCCTGAGCCATGCAAAGTCGAGGGATGAAAGTCACTTACAGCGACCAAGAACATAAAGAGTTCATCGTGAATCTCTCTGGTAGTTGGCGGTCGAGCGTCAAACTTGCCGTCATAGGCCAGCCGTTCCCTCCTCAACGCCATATCCATGGCACACGTATCCTCAAAAGTGTCAAGCTGGTCATCTGCCAAGTCAGCCAACTTCGACCTTGTATCGTGTATTAGGCCCGAGACAAGCCGTTCCTTCATCGCCCACTTCGCCCTATACGCCGGCATTTGTCTCAGCACCCAATGATGCCACGGCTGACTGAGGCTCCTAAGTGTCTTCTCTACGCCTTTCACAAACCATGCAACAGCCTCATAGATCTCCGGCCTCCTCAACGTCGGAAACACAGCCAACTCATCCTTCGACCCTGGCAAAACCACGTCTTCCCTATGCTCCAAAATCCCCTTCCGCTCCGTCACCAACGCCTCCAAATTCCTCCCAAAAATAACAGTCCAAATCACGTCAAACGCGGCAAGATCAAAATCCTCAAACACATAAAACGGCCTCCCGCCCGCAATCTCCGCCTTTACCCTCAACAACTCACACAATTCCCTCGCACAACCCAACATCCTCGGCGCCGCCACCCTCCGCAAGAAATCCCTCCCCATCACCCCCTCCCACAACCTCCTCTGCGCCCTCCACTCCGGCGTCGTCCGCTTCGCGATACTCGCGTGCGGCAGGAACGGCGCAAAGACGGCCTGCGTGCTGGGGGCGCGGTCGAACTCCATCGTGCGCATGCCGAGGATGTCCTTGACCTCGCGCACGTCGTCGACGAAGATGATGGGCGCGGAGAAGGGGCGGAGGAAGAGCTGGATGACGGGCGAGTTGAGCTGCCGGCAGAGGGAGTAGACGTACTTGGCTGGGTCCTGGGTGAGGGAGATGACGGGGAGGATGTGTGGGAGGTCGCCCCAGAGACGACGCGCGGAGGGGGCGAGGTAGGGGATACCGGGGTAGGGACGGGGGTAGGCTTGGCGGATTAGGTAGAGGAGGAGGAGGAGGGCGAGAGAGAGGAGGAGGTAGACGGTGATGGTTGTCATGGTGGTTTGAGGGCAGATGTGTTCTGCTTGGGAATGGGGTGGTGGATTGTAAGTGCTGAGTATGTCGCTGTATGTGTATTATTAGAGAGAATTTTCAAGCCGAGACTGGACTTAAGAATCTGAGTTGAGTTCGTGCCTTTCATCGAATTTTGAGGTACATGGTGATATGATCTTCCGTCTCGGGCCAGGGGGATGCGTTTGACCCTGAAAGTCAACATCACAGGTTCCATTTCCTCTGCCGATTTGAAGCCAAGACACTCAAGTGCTGGCATCGCCTGCAATCGATGCATGTCAGACCAAGGTAGCAGTAAGTAAGCAGATATCATTTTTTCGCGTATCACTTCGTCTCCAGTTGTCTTCTGCCAAAGCTGACAGTGTGGGGGCCCCTGGTGTTACACATAGAATAGCGCCATTCCGCTCGGCCCGTTGAAGGAGCCGCCTGGCTGGGGGTAGCATGCAGGGAATAACGTGTTGTTCAGGGTACGTCAGCGGGATCTACTGTGCAACAGTACAAGGTACCTGATAGTTTAGCCGACGCAAGATGCAGCAAGGGTTCTCTGACACAACAGCCAATGGATTGAATGTACCTGTTCTGGTCTTTCTTGGTATGGAAACATTGCTACTCTGACAGGCTCGGACTACCTCGGATCCTTCAAATCCAATCTTGTCGACTGTATTCTCTGCCAGCTAATTCCTGGTTCGCATTCGCCTTGCCGGTCGTTACAGCTTGGCACGTCGGAATTAGTTTCCCAAGTTACTAGACATAGTGCTAGTACCAGCAAGACGCCTGAGACTACACATCAGATAAGCCAAAATACGTCGCATGGGGTAGACAAGTTTCCAATCCTCACCTCTCTATTGCGAGTACCTGTTCCATATACAGGTACGTATGTAAAATCACACGCCAAGCCGTACCCGGGATCTTTGCTTATGACAACCTACAAAGGTACAGTGCAGTCTTCGACCCGCTATTTTCATGTCCTTGCGTATAGACATTTTACTACTATACTCCATGATACATTGCGCTTTCATCCGCGGCTTGTGATCCGGGCCTGGGAGCTACTCTGCCAAAGAGCACACCACCGTAGCGGATCGGCTGGTTACGCCTGAGTCTATCGACGACGTATGCTCGAGATGCGAGTCGCTTGATGTTGATATGTGATAGCACATAACCCGCGTCAGACTCGGCTAACATGCTCTGCCAGCCTTCGGAGCATGTCATTCTCGATCGGGAGCTGCAGTCAGGACGGGATGTGTTGATCCTGAAATCATGTTGACTTGGTTGTAACGCTGTGCTATCAAAACAGTGTCAACTTTAAGGTGTACCCCTCATGGTCTAGATGCAGACTCAGAACCGGGTTTGAGCCCCATGCGGCCTACATTCCAGTGTATGTCTTTGATAGTTCTCTTACTTGCCAGTGGTTCATTTATCACATTATGTGATGATTCGGGTGCATGAACCCTCCCCAGGAAAGCTCACGATACTCCAAGGAATCACGGCGGGCCTTCCGTCACCACCAAGGGATTATGTGCATGGTTAGCTCGACTGGGCTTTGAGTTCGGCAATGCGGCTTGGCTTGCTGCAGTAAGCTGACATTGTCGTTCTTGGAAAGATATTGCCGAGATACTATGCTCGAACCATACTGGCTTTTGAAAGTGTGCTGGAGGTATTGAGATAGTGGCGAGTTTCCGGCGTAGAGTTGATGATTGGGTCAACATATCTCCTTTTCCTCGTTAATGCGTATTCCACACACATGGGGAAGGGGGTCCATGTGGACCTAGGCATAGGTGCATTCGAGGTTATCGATAGAATGAACATGATGTATGTGGGCTCACGACGTACAGTAGGTTCTCTGATTTGTTAGCCTGATCTCTTCGTAGAGCTCTCCCTTCTCGGTCCGTGGCACGATGAATGCTAGGAGCACTTGAGGACACTCATGGACATTGGGAGCCCCACTGAGGGTCGTGAGAGATATCACAGGGTATTATGGCAGGTTATATGACTATCCGTAAAGGTCATTTTCGAGCTACCCACCGCTTATGGCTACGAAGTTGCTGATTGCGGAATAGGAGTATAAATCACGACTGCGGCTCCTCTTACGAATCCACTAGGCACAGTACAAGCGTAACAACACACATCGTCTGGTTTCAACAGCAGACAGTTAAATCCATTTCATCATTGTCCCTGCCTAAGTCAGACCGCGGCACGAAAGTCACCATGTCATTACCCATCAATCCAGACGAGGACATCGCCGTCATCGGCATTGGTCTGAAATTCCCAGGGAACGCCGATACCCCCGAGTCATTCTATGATCTCCTCCTTCATGGCCGCTCTGCACTGCAGGAGACGCCCAAGGATCGATACAACATTGATGCCTTCTACCATCCGGATCATGAACGGTTCGGCGCCATCCATGTCCGGAAAGCCCACTACCTCAAGGAAGACATTGCTGCCTTTGACGCACCATTTTTCTCCATCACACCCAATGAGGCCGTCTTTCTAGACCCTCAGCAGCGTGGACTGTTGGAAACAGTCTACCATGCCCTCGAGAACTGTTCGTCTTCCTTCCCTCCTTGCTGTCTCGATTCAAAGCTAACCTTGCACAGCCGGCATCCCACTGCGTGACGCTGTCGGCTCAAAGACAGCTGTCTACATGGGTTGTTTTACCAACGACTACGCCATGCTCATGAACCGGGATCCAGATGCAGACTTGCTCTATGCTGCCACCGGCGTGTCTGCGTGTCTATTATCCAACCGTCTCAGCTGGTTCTACGACTTCAAGGGCCCCAGTCTGACGCTTGACACGGCTTGCTCAAGCAGCCTCAACGCTGTACACTTGGGTGCCACGAGTCTTAAAGCCGGCGAGGTTGACATGGCCGTCGTCGGTGGTTGTAACCTGTTCTGTAAGTCACCCTAACCCTGAGTTTCCTCTCCCTTTCTACACCTCCTCCAAACCTGGTTAGCCTCCAAATCTCTTGGCATGACCCCACCACTGACACGTCGGGCAATTAGACAACCCGGACACAACACTTCCTCTTTCCAACCTGGGCTTCCTCTCGCCAGATGGTAAATGCCATTCATTCTCTGCTGATGCGAATGGATACTCTCGTGGAGAAGGATTCGGCGTGGTGGTTCTCAAGCGTATGTCTGATGCCCTTCGCAATGGAGACACCATCCGCGCCGTCATTCGCGGAAGTAGCTCCAACCAGGATGGCAAATCACCTGGCATCACGCAGCCTACGCGCTCTGGCCAGCAAGATCTTATCCACACCGCCTATCAACGTGCCGGACTGAGCCTCGACCAGACGCGCTTCTTTGAAGCCCATGGCACTGGTACGCCAATTGGCGATCCCATTGAGGCAGGCGCAATCGGCGATGTCTTCTCGTCGTACAGATCCGACGAGGATCCTATGTATGTCGGAGCGCTCAAGTCTAATGTTGGACATTTGGAGGGTGCAGCCGGCGTGGCGGGTTTGATCAAGGCCATCCATGTCGTCGAAGGTGGCATCATTCCGCCCAACCTTTGGTGCGAGGAGGTCAACCCTAAGGTCTTGGCCAAGGCGTGGAAGCTTCGGTTTCCACAGCAGGCGACGGCTTGGCCTAGCAGTGGGTTGAGGAGGGCAAGTGTCAACTCTTTTGGTTTTGGTGGCAGTAATGCCCATGTCATCCTTGATGATGCAGCGAGTTACCTTGCCGAACGAGGATGGAAGGGCAGACATCGGACTGTGCTGGCGCCGAAGGTCTCGGGCCCGTTGTTCCTGGAGAACGGCAATGGTGCCAGTGAAGTCACCAATGGTCATGCCGAAGAGACTAATGGTGTCCATCGCCACACTAAGGGTCATGTCAGCGGAACGAATGGCGCCAGTGGACACAACAACGGTGACGCCAACGGAAAAACGAACGGACATAGTAATGGTCACCTCAATGGCACCTCCTCAACCCAACCAACTCCTCTGATATTCCCTATTTCCTCCTATGATGAGTCGGGTGTTGAGCGTCTGTCCCTCTCACTGTCAGAATACCTTGCTCGCCAGGCCCCTGCTATCGACGATGAGCAGAGCTATCTTTCCGAGCTAGCTCATACCCTTTCAACCCATCGCACCCAGTTCCCTTGGCGCGCTACTGTCGCAGCTGCCACACTCTCTTCTCTTACTGAAGCCCTTTCTAATCCGCCTTCCGCGGTCCGTATCAACAGCGACAACGGCCGCCTTGCTTTGATCTTCACCGGCCAAGGAGCCCAGTGGGCAGGCATGGGGCAAGAACTTATCCCCGTCTACCCCGTCTTCACCCAATCTCTCGAACAGGCAGACACCTCTCTCCGGTCCTTAGGGTGTGAGTGGTCTGTGTTCGATATACTTCAAGATGCGGAGCGGATCAACAAGGCGGAGTACAGCCAGCCTATCTGCACGGCACTGCAGGTGGCCTTGGTTGACTTGCTTCGGAGCTGGGGTGTCCAGCCCGGTGCCGTAGTCGGCCACTCATCTGGTGAAATTGCCGCGGCGTATGCTGCGGGTGCTCTGTCTTCGGAAGATGCGTGGCGTATCGCTTATTACCGTGGCTTGTTGACGCCAAAACTGGCTCCTGCTGCTGGGGAGACGGGGATGGGCATGGTCTCAGTTGCCCTAGACCATGAGACAGCCACGGAGCACATTCGTGTCGTGGCTGGCGATGCCGGAGATCTGGCCATTGCTTGTTTCAACAGTCCCGCCAATGTCACTGTGAGCGGAAAGCATGAAGCTGTCACCGCGTTACAGTCCAGATTGGGTGACTCTGTCTTCCATAGGAGGCTGAAGGTGGAGAATGCGTACCACTCCAAGTTCATGCAGCCCATCGCTGAGGAATACCGGCAGCTGATTGGCAAGATTGAGAAGCCGACGAGTGACAAGGGCGAGTCACCGTTGTTCTACTCAAGTTTGACAGGGGATAGACTGGCAACGCACAACCTGCAGACGGCAGACTACTGGGTCAACAACTTGGTCTCCCCCGTGCGCTTCTCTGAAGCCGTTTCCAGTCTCTTGACTGACCGTCCTTCTTTGTCCAAGTATGCGAAGGACATCTCGACTGAACACGGACCCATAACCGAAGTGCTTGAACTTGGGCCTCACCCGGCACTTCAGGGACCCCTGCGTGAAATCATGAACGTCCTCCCAGGGTTCAATGCCAAGACCGTTTCATACACCTCCCTCTTGCGCCGCAAGTCGTCTGCTCTCGAGTCTGCCCTGTCTGCGGCATCTATGCTAGCGACAAGAGGTCAAGCGGTCGACTTGGACGCCGTCAACCGCACATCCACGGCACAGATGCTGACCGACCTTCCTCCTTACCCGTTCAACCACACAAAGACCTACTGGAAAGAGTCTCGCATCTCCAAGAATTACCGCTTCCGCTCCGCTCCCCGGCATGAGCTCCTTGGTGCGCCGGTGAGTGACTGGAACAAGAACAATGCCATCTGGCGCAATTACATTCGGCTGTCCGAGAACCCATGGATCAAAGACCATCGTATCACCGGCAGCTTACTCTATCCCGGTGCAGGTATGCTGGTCATGGCCATCGAGGCAATGAGACAGCTTGCCAATCCCAGCAAGGTCCTCCGTGGTTTCAGACTGAAGGAAGTCGTCTTTCAAGTCGCACTACGGATTCCCACTGGTCCGGAGGGATTGGAGACCCACTTGACGGTGAAGCCGTACTATGACTCAACATCAAGTACGAGCTCGAACTGGAGTGAGTTTCAGCTGTCGAGCGTGGATGGGAATGAGTGGCGGGATCACTGTCGCGGCCTGATCCAGGCCGACTACGAGGTGCCTGTGAATCCCATCGACAATGGCCTGGAGCAGAAGATGTGGGTCGAAAGCGCTGGCCTCGCTGTGGCTGAGGGCGAGAAGGCCTGCCGTACCAAGGTTACCCCTATCCAGCTGTATGAGCTCCTGCATACTGTTGGCTTCGACTTTGGCGAGACGTTCCAGACGCTGTCAGATGTCGCCATTGATCAGCATCATCGCAGTGCTGTTGCCACTGTTACGGATCCGATCGAGCTGATCAAGAGCAAAATGCCGCTCGGCTACGTCCAGCCGTATCTCATTCATCCCACAACCTTGGATGGCGTCTTGCAGTCCGCCATTGCAGCACTGACTCGCGGCGGAAGGGAGGTTGGCGATGCCATGGTGCCGACGTCTATTAAGGAGCTGTGGATAGCTGCTGATCCAGAGGCTCGTCATGACACCCTGCGCGTGGTTGCGGAAGCGAAGACACTTGGTCTTCGTCAGGCCACTGCGACAGCAACAGGTATCAGCCCAATCACCCGCAAACCCTTGGCCATCCTCGACGGCTTCGTCTCGACCGCCATATCAGGTGGCAGCAGTGACGACCAGCAGACCAGCGCAAACGAAGCAGCCCATCGCCACCTCTGCTTCAACACTATCTGGAAACCTGACATTGACTTGCTTACCCAAGAAGGTGCTGTTCGTCTGTTTACTCCTCCGGCCGAGCTTCTGGACTTCAATCCCACAGAGATCATCGCTGATGTAGAGCGGCTCTGCTATCTCTACATCAAGCGCTACCTGTCCACCCCGGATCAACCCCCAGTGGACACCACCAAGTCGTGGTACCAAATCTATCTCAACTGGATGCAGCACCAGCTCGACATGCACAGCCAAGGCAAACTCGTCCATGCTGTCGTAGCCAACGAGAACTGGGATGAGCTGGCTCTCGATGATAAGTACTTCTACTCCCTGGAGACCAAAATGCGTAATTCGGTTCAACCCGAGGCTCAGATGACGGTCGCAGTCGGTAGCCAGCTGGCCAAGTGTCTATCATCCGAGGTTGACCCGCTGGAAGTATTCTTCAAGGATGCCCTTATGGACAAGGTCTACTCGGACGGCACTGGCGCCAAGCTCGGTTATTCTTACGTGGAAACCTACATTGACCACCTTGCCCACAAGAACAGTGGTATCTCTATCCTCGAGGTCGGCGCCGGAACTGGTGGCGCCACTCTCCCAATCATGGAGACGCTCTGCCAGCACGGTGACGGCGAGGGTGCACCGCGCTTCGAGACCTACCATTTCACGGACCTGTCTCCTGCCTTCTTTGAGAAGGCTGAGAAGAAGTTCGCCAAATGGGCGGATAGAATGGTCTTTAAGACCCTGAATATCGAGAATGACCCTGTTGATCAAGGATTCAAGACAGGCGTGTATGATGTTATCATCGCGGCTAATGTTGTGCACGCTACATGCAACATTGACCGGACGCTCGGCAATATCGTCAAGATGCTGAAGCCGGGCGGTAAACTCATCTTGAACGAGTTGACGAACCCTGACGCTATCAGGACCGGGTTTGGCTTCGGTCTGCTGTATGGTTGGTGGTTGAGTGAGGAGCCACACCGACAGTGGGGGCCGTTGATGACGCCCGAACAGTGGGATGGACATCTGAAGAAAGTGGGCTTCGGTGGCGTCGACTTGGAGTTTACGGATTATACCGGGAAGGCCGACCATTTGAACGGTGTCTTGGTGGCGACTAAGCTGGATACCGAAAGCAAGACAGCTACTGCTAAGGCTGGCTCTGACACCCTTGTGGTATTCGATGAGGCTTCTCAGCTGCAGAAGGATGTTACAGCCGAGATACTCGTTAAGGCAGAGGGTCAGGCGCGTCCTGTTCCCCTCAGTCAACTTCCTGGTGTAGACCTGGCCAGCAAGCAGGTCATCTTCCTCGCTGAGCTGGATAGGCCCCTCCTTGACCGCCTTGACGAGGCAAGATTTGCAGCTCTGCAGTCGATGGTCACCAAGTTGGACTCCTTAGTCTGGGTTACCCAGGGCGGTGGTGCCGGTTCGGCGACAGCAGACCCTGCTAGCGAGATGGTAACTGGCTTTGCTCGTGTCATCCGCCAAGAGAACCCAACACTCAAGTTCGTTACTCTTGCTATTGACACCGTCCGTTCACCAGCAGCTGCTGCATCCACGACACTCAACATGATTGACTCCGTACTGCTAGGCAAAAAGGTCAAGTCCGGTCTCACTCCGGACAACACCTTCTGGGAGAGCGAGGGCGTCATGCACATCCCTCGTCTGGTCGAAGACAATGCCATGAACACGGCCATTGCCCGGAAGACCACGACGCAGACTGCCCATCCAGGTCGATTTGCCAGTCAGAAGGCGTTGAAGCTGGTCGTGGGCAGTCCTGGTCTGCTGGATACGCTGCAGTTCATCGATGATCCACGCTATGACCTCCCATTGGCAGAAGGCGAAGTCGAGTTCAAGGTTTCAGCAGCTGGCCTTAACTTCCTGGACGTCATGATAGCACTAGGTCAAGTCATTGGAGAGAACCTGGGTTGTGAGGGTGCCGGTACTGTCACGCGGGTTGGCCCCAACGTCACCCGGTTCCAGGTCGGAGATCGAGTCTGCGGTCTGGCTCCCGGGACATTCAACACCTTTGCCCGAAGTCCGCAGACAGCCCTTGCCAAGGTGCCCTCCAACTTGTCTCTCCCCGGCGCGGCAGGCTTTACCGTTGTCTACGTGACAGCTTACGCGGCACTCGTCTCCATTGCCAATATCCAGCCCGGCGAGACCGTTCTCATTCACGCAGCCGCAGGCGGTGTTGGACAAGCCTGTATCCAGCTCGCCAAGGTCCGTGGGGCAGAGATATATGCCACGGTCGGATCCGTCGAGAAGCGTGATCTATTGATCAACAAATATGGTATCCCCGCCGACCACATCCTCTCTAGTCGCGACTTGACTTTTGCTCAAGGCATCAAACGACTGACGAAGGGTCGGGGCGTGGATGTCGCCGTCAACTCCTTGTCTGGCGACGCTTTGCGGGCGACTTGGGAGTGCATGGCACCATTTGGCCGCTTTATCGAAGTTGGCAAGATCGACATCTACAGCTCGGCCCGGTTGAACATGGCTGTTTTCAAGAACAATGTCAGCTTCGAGTTTGTTGACATCAGTTTCATGAACATCAACAACCCCAAGCAGTTCCAAAGCATCATTGAGGACCTGATGTCCCTGGTTGAAGCAGACAAGATCGGGCCGCTGGAACCGACGACCGAATACAACTTTTCTCAGATGCAGGAGTCCTTCCGGTACATGCAATCAGGCGCACACTCGGGCAAAATCGTCTTGATACCCCACGACGGGGACCAGGTACCGATTGTCCCGTCACAGAAGGATACTTATGACTTTAACGCGAATGCCTCATATCTTATTGCTGGTGGTCTTGGCGGACTGGGTCGCTCGATGGCGCGGTGGATGGCTTCCCGCGGTGCTAAGAATTTGATCTTGCTCTCTCGGTCCGGCAATAACAATCCTGTCTCCCAAGAGGTGGTGTCCGACCTCGAGTCTCAGGGCGTCCGTGTCGCTTGTCCTGTTGTCGATGTCTCGGATCTCGCTGCCTTGCGATCTGCCCTGGACTCCTGCTCTGACATGCCACCCATTAAAGGCTGCATTCAGGGCTCCATGGTGCTCAAGGACAGCACCTTTGCCAACATGACCCTGCAAGACTTCAACATCCCCTTAGCCCCCAAGGTCGCCGGCTCATGGAACCTGCATACCGCTCTCCCGCACGACCTCGACTTCTTCATCCTCCTCTCCTCCATCGCCACCCAAATCTGCAATCTCGGCCAGTCCAACTACACCGCCGGCAACAGCTACCAAGACGCCCTCGCTCGGCACCGCATCCTCAACAACCAACGCGCCACCGTCCTCGACCTAGGCATGATCCTTTCCGTCGGCTACGTTGCCGAAAACGAAGCCGACCTCGTCACCCACCTCCGTCACATGGGCGCCGAGGGCATGCGCGAGGAAGAACTGCACGCCATCCTCAACGAAGCCTGCAACCCCTCCCCACCCGCCTCCTCCCTCACTCTCGCCAAATCCCAAATCTCCCTCGGCCTCCAACTCCCGGAAACCCGCGCCCTCGCCGGCGACGAATACTGCGACTGGATGTCCGACCCCCTCGTCCGCCACCTCCACCAGATCCGCACCCATTCCGACGCCGAGTCCTCCGACAACGCCGCACAGGTCAACTACGCCGTCTTACTGGCCAATGCGGGCAGTGCCGAAGAGGCGGGGGAGATTGTCTATGAGGGGCTGAAGGGGAAGTTGGTGAAGGCGCTGAATATCAGTGCCGACGAGGTGGATCCCAACAAGGCGCTGCATAATATGGGCGTGGATAGTCTGGTGGCGGTGGAGTTAAGGACCTGGATCCTGAGGCAGTTTGGAGCGGATGTCGCGGTTTTTGATCTCATGGAAATTGGGAGCCTGAGGGGGCTTTGTGGCATGGTGGTGGGGAGGAGTGGGTTTGTGAATTTGAAGGGGGAGAAGGAGGAGTAGTGAAGGGGAAGGGTGGATGTGGGTGAAGAAAGACGGGAGGAGAGTGTTATCGTGTGATGTAAGAATGTGTTGGGCGGTAGGATCATGATGTTATGAGGTCTATGAGATATATAGCCAAGGCGTTCTGGTTCGAGTCTGATGATTTGGGACATGGTTGTTTGGCTTACCTAGGTTTCACTCGAAGTAATAGTCTAGCAAAGAGAACTTACCTCATATGACCTGTCATCAACATGCGGAGCTGTCTTGGCCACGAAAACAAAACATCTCCTCCAAGAAATAGGCAGTCTTGGCATCTCGGTTCCTGCTGCCGGACCGCAGCGTGTGCCCCTCCGCCGATGAAACACCCCGCTCCAACCGCCGGCAACGACCGAGAGATAACGGACACCTTCCTAAGCAGGTAAGCTTCAGCTGCAGAAACCTTGGGGTTTGGGGGATGTAACAGAAGATGATAAGCGAGGATGTCCTCGTCACTGGTTCTTCTGTGTGAGGGAAGGAAGGGGTAGAGACACTCTTGAGCTCCTGTCGTGTCCAAGATGGTGTCTCACTGCGTTCTGAGGAGGTTTGTCCTTGGTCTTGCTGGTGCTGGTGCTGCGTTGGCTCAGTTCCCTCCTACACCTGAGGGACTGACTGTGTTGAAGTCTAGGTTCAACCCGGATGTTACTATCAGCTACAAAGAGGTAAGTCCTCTCCCCTCTACCCCGTCTAATGCGATACTGACAATCAAGTAGCCTGGTATCTGCGAGACAACTCCGGGCGTCAAGTCTTACTCTGGCTACATCCACCTTCCACCCGGTACGCTCTCAGACCTAGACTCGCCCCAGAACTTCTCCATCAACACCTTCTTCTGGTTCTTCGAGTCCCGCAAAGACCCCGACAATGCCCCCCTCTCCATCTGGATGAACGGAGGGCCAGGGTCCTCAAGTCTACTCGGCCTACTAGAAGAAAACGGCCCCTGTTCCGTCCTCCCCGACTCCAACAGCACCGTGCTAAACCCCTGGTCATGGAACAACGAGGTGAACATGCTCTACCTCGAGCAGCCCGTCCAAGTCGGCTTCTCCTACGACTCCCTACGCAACATCACCGCCGACCTCCTCACCGGCTCCATCTCCCCTCTCAACGGACCACCCCCCAGCCAGAACCTCACCACCCTCGTCGGCACCCTCCCCAGCGGCAAGAACACCTCCACCACCATCGGGACCCGCAACTCCGCCATCGCCCTCTGGCACTTCGCCCAGGTCTGGTTCCAGGAGTTCCCCGGCTACCACCCGCACGGGTCCAAGATCAGCATCGCGACGGAGTCCTACGGCGGCCGGTACGGACCCGACTTCGCGGCGTTCTTCGAGAAGCAGAACGAGAGGATCCGGAGCGGGGAGTGGGAGGTGGAGGGGGAGCAGTTCGTGATCAACTTGGATACCCTGTTGTTGATCAATGCCTGTGTGGATCGGGAGGTGATGTGGCCGCATTATCCGACCATGGCGTATAACAACACGTATGGCGTGCGGGCGGTGAATGAGTCTGTGTATGAGGGGATGATGGAGGCGTATTATCGGGAGGGTGGGTGTAGGGACCAGATCGAGGAGTGTCGGGGGTTGGCGAGGGAGTGGGATCCGAAGAATATGGGGGTGAATGAGACGGTGAATGAGGTGTGCGAGGAGGCGGAGACATTCTGTTCGAATCACCTAAGGGACCCATATACTCGTTTGTCGGGGAGGAATTACTATGATATAGGTAAGTAGGATCGTTCGCGCACTTACGCTGAAGACCGTGCTGACAACACCTGGAAGGCCAGCAGAATCCCGACCCTTTCACCTTCTCCTTCCACCACGGCTATCTCAATCAACCCCACGTGCAAGCCGCCCTGGGTGTTCCGTTAAACTTTACCCAGTCCTCCGGCGCTGTATCCACAGCCTTCCGTTCCATCGGCGACTACCCTCGACCAGGCTGGTTAGAAGATCTCGCCTACCTTCTGGAGTCCGGCATCAAAGTCACCCTGGTCTATGGCGATCGTGACTTCGCCTGCAACTGGTACGCGGGCGAGGCCGTCTCCCTCGCCATCAACTACACCCACACCACCTCCTTCAGGTCCGCCGGCTACACCCCGATCATCACCAACTCCTCGTACATCGGCGGCCAAGTCCGCCAATACGGTAATCTCTCCTTCTCGCGGGTCTACGAGTCAGGTCACGAGATACCAGCCTATCAGCCCGAGACGGCATATCAGATCTTCACGCGGGCGCTGTTCAACAAAGATATCGCCACGGGTGAAATCGGCACGGCGAAGAATGGGAGCTATGCTACCGAGGGACCGAAGGATACGTTGGCCATCAGGAACGAGTTGCCCCAACCCGAGATCTGGTTCTGTTATATCCTCGACCCGGGGACGTGTACGGATGAGCAGATCGAGATGCTGAAGACTGGAAACGTGACGGTGAAGGACTGGATCGTGGTGGATGCGAACTCCACGAGGAGGTTCCCTTATCTGAAGGAGGCGGGGGGAGGTGGACCGACAGGAACGGGTGCGTCTGGTTCGGCTAGTGCTACGGGACCGGTGAGCGTGCCGACCGGGACAAATGGAGCGGGGATGGCGTTGGTGTTGTCTGGACATTTTGGGTTGCTGTGGGTGTGGATCGGTGTCTTGTTGGGCTTTGCTTTGTTGTGAGTAAAATAGTTGCGCCACGGAGGTGTTCGGCGTTGCAGATTGTTGACTTTCTCGTAGGGTAGGTGGTAGGGGATTGCTGAGCAAAGGCCAGACGAATATCATAGACAGGTTTCCTGTCTTTCACTCCCAGAAGAAGACTGCAGTAGCATCGCAGGCTTGACGAAATGAGCTTTAATCACCGTAACTCACTCCGCATAGGTGTTCTGGAACAAGGTGTCGACGGTCGTTCTTGGGGCTTATTGACGGAATTGAACCGGTCATGGTCTTTCACTGGGTAGGGACGACCCATTGGCATGGGGTTGGGACCGTTCGATGACTCCTGACAGAGGGGAGGCGGACACTATCGAAGGCGGACACTACTGAGGACACCCGGGACGGGATTACCCTATCGGTCAACCGGAGCATGTTCAACAATTCATGTAGCGTCATATCTCATTAGGTAAAACGGAGGTATAGACAGCAATTATCTACACCATAGCGGCAAAAAATCTGTACTCTTCCAGCCTGCCGTCCCTAATTTACCGGCAGACGTAGCCTCCATCGATAACGATGTTCGCTCCGGTGGTGTACGTGCTGGCGTCGCTGACAAGGTAGACGTACGCGCCCTTCAACTCCTTGGCTTGACCGTTCCTTCCCATAGGAATCATGCTGTTCCACAGGTCCTGTGTCTTCTTGTCGACAAAGTCTGACAGGCCGGTATCGATGTAGCCTGGGGAGATGACGTTGACACGGGCAAAGTCCCTCCATTCGTTGGCGAGAGAAGCACCCATGTGGATGCATCCGGCCTTGGCGACGTTGTACGAGGTCTGTTCCTGCGGGTAGTTGGCGATCAGGCCGGACATGGACGCCGTGATGACAAAAGAACCGGTACCACGCTGCTTGAAGTGGGCTCCTACTGCCTTGGCACAGTAGGCAGTACCGTTCAGGTCGGTCTGGATGACCTTGTCCCAGTCTTCCTTGGATCCGTCAATGACGCCCTTGTCGGCGGTTGCACCAGCGCTGGGAGGCTATTAGCACACGGATGTTCCGTTGGTGAAAAGGCACATTAACTTACTTGGCGATAAAGGCGTCAATCTTGCCAAAGTCCTTGATGACATCGTCCACAAGCTTCTGAACCTCGTCGTAGTCCCCAATGTTGCACTTGTACGGCCGGGCCTTGACACCATACTTCTCCGAGATCTCCTTGCAGTTCTTCTCGGCGCCTTCCTTGCGAGAGGCATATGTGAGAGCAACATCAGCTCCCATCTCGGCACAGCCACGCGCAGCTTCAATGCCCATACCACGGGGACCAGAGGCACCAGTGATGACAACAACCTTGCCCTTAAGGCTAAAGAGGTCCATCAGACTGTCGGCTTTGGGGACTTCGATCGGCATTTTGGCGGTTGGACGTTTCACTTTGTTCTGATTATGTGTATCGGTGCCTTTGCAAGGGAGGTATTCGGACTGATACGTAGTAATTTGCTCAAGTAAGAGTGTGAATTATCTCTGGATGGTCAAGACTAGGATTTGTACTGTTTTGAAAGGAAAGAAAAGTTGAATTGTCGTCGTCACTGAGTACATCAGTTTCGGTGATGTTTCGATGACATCACTACGAATGGTTACCCGCATCCAATGTCTCCACAACGGTTGTTATCTATGTGTCGACATGACGACTTTCATGGTGGTACCAGTTGCGGCCGTTGAATACCAAACAATGCTGTCCTGAATTGGTTGGGGATCATTTATTATGTTTGCACTTCTTATGTGAGAAAGGTGGGAAAACATCTCGTATGGTTAGTGATTGCCGTTTGTTGTTAGGACGTGAAGCCGATACGCGATCTTTCAGCAGTTCGCCGCAGATCTCCAGGCGAAGCCAGGGTAATGGATCGTCAGGGTCCCGCAATGGTCTAATCATGCGCGTGTATCGATATCAGATATGAAGATATCCCGACAAGCAAAAGCTCGATTTCACTACACAGCACACCCTGGTGTGGACGTCCTTGGTTGTCTGAGATACGATTTTGCAAGCTACGAAGCATAGGGCACTCGGCCGAGTTTCGGAATGCGGGGAAGCTCTCCTAACAGTCGGTTGTTCCATTAGAGGTTCAACACCATCAACAATGAGAGCCACATCTTCAATCGGAAAAGGACTTTAAACTGCCTTGTATGTTGATTATCATTCAAGATCCTGGGTGCCTCGTCGAAGCAATCAGACTTACAATACAGTAGCGATGGAGTTTGATGCCCCTTTCCCGTATTCGTTTAAGCTGGTTGCCTAGCGTTCATCCGCAATTGGCAAAGCGTAAATTACCTGTTGTGGAAATGTCGAACGAGGGCAGATTGAACGGAGCCCTTGTACTTGCCGTCTTCTTGGCGGAGGAATCATCAAATTTCGCGTTTATAGCGGTGCTCACAGCATCTGTGCCTCTAGTTAAATGCGGCAGGGGTTTCGTTTTAGCGCGTTGCTGCCTGTGAAGTGGAATATCGGTCGGTCGCACTTGCCTTGCCTCGCCTCGTTGAACATGGGCCGTTATTTGCAAAGTTAGAAATAGCTGCTCAACTCCACCTGAACTGAACAAGAACTTCCACCCTTCCTCTGTACTCTGAATTTATTTACAATCTCTTTTAACTCTTCCCAAGTCAAGCAATAGATTACCATATCACTGAACAGCAATGCCCCCCAAACGTGGCGCAAAGGCCAAAGCTGCCGCGGCTGCGCCGCCATTGACCGGATGCGTGGTAGCTATCAGCGGTACCTTCTCCGGTGGTTGGACCCAGGCGGTCGTTGCAGAGCAAATTACGAAGCTGGGTGGTACCGTTGTCAAGACCGTCACCCCCGAGTGTACCCACCTCGTGGCGACACCAGCAGAGCTTCAAAAGCAGACTGCCAAGGTCAAGGCTGCTCTCGCCAAATCGCAGTCGGGATGTTGGCTCGTGTATTTATCCTGGGTCCGTGCTTCAGAGGAGGACAATGCCAGAGCTCCTGAAAAGGACCATAATCTTCTTGCACCAGGCGGTTCTGGCGCTCCGGCTTCCCAAGGCTCCACTCAAGGCAATGGATGTTCAAGCCAGCAACAGACCAATGGGGCCAACGCCAAACGAAGCCCTTCTCCCACTCCGGCTTCAGCACCTGCGGCCAAGAAGCAAAAGACTGTGTCTGTTGCCCAGCCGAAGGCTGCTTACGCGGTCAAAACCAAGATTGCCTCCCAGTCAAAGAGTGTCTATGTTCCGCAAGACGAAGGGGTCAATGCACCAGCTCATCAGGTCTATGTCAGCCCCGAAGGTGTCATTTACGACGCGTCTTTAAACCAGACTAACTCGTCCAACAATAACAACAAATTCTACCGCGTTCAGGTAAGCAATTAAGCCGGCAGAAGCGGGCGTTCCTGGATCTAATGGTGCTACAGGTCCTCCATAATCCGTCAACCGGTGACGCTTTCACCTGGACGAGGTGGGGCAGAGTTGGCGATTTTGGACAGACGAAGAGAGTCGGCAGTGGACTGGACAACTCCATCCGTGAGTTCGAGAAGAAATTCAAGGATAAATCTGGTCTGAGTTGGGACGATCGTGGCAATGACCCAAAGCCAGGCAAGTATGCCTACCTCGAACGCAACTATGAGGACTCGGAAGATGAGGACGAAGCCGAGGATGAGCATGGCCCCAAGGATGGAAAGTCACCAGTCAAGGAGAAGTGGGAACTCCCGCCATCGAAGCTTGATGTCGCCACACAAGACTTGATGAAACTCATCTTCAACCAAGAATACTTCGACCAGGCCATGATGCAGATGAACTATGACGCCAACAAGCTGCCCCTTGGCAAACTCAGCAAAGCCACCATCAACCGTGGTTATCAGGCGCTCAAAGACCTGGCCGAGGTGCTTGACGACTCGTCACTTGCTGCAACCCGTCACAACATGTCTCCCGCTGCTGCGAAGGAGCATCTATCGAACCTCTACTACTCCCTCATTCCACACGCCTTCGGCCGCAATCGGCCACCAGTCATTTCCACGGACGCCATGCTCAAGCGAGAAATAGAGCTTCTCGAAAGCTTGTCCGACATGAAGGATGCGGCCCAGATTCTCAAGGTCAAGAAGGAGGACCACGACATCAACCCATTGGACAAGCAGTTCCAAGGTCTCGGCATGAACGAGATGACACCTCTATCCTCGACTTCATCAGAGTTCACCGAGCTGAAGGACTACCTCTGTCAGAGCGTGGGTTCGACGCACGGTACACACTATGAGGTCGAGAACATCTTCAGGATTGAGCGTCAGGGAGAGGTGGAAAGATTCAAGAATGAGTTTGGCGACGTTCCACAAGATCGCCGACTGCTCTGGCATGGCTCACGCTGCACCAACTTTGCCGGCATTCTCAGCCAAGGACTACGTATTGCACCGCCAGAGGCTCCGGTTTCTGGATACATGTTCGGCAAGGGCATTTACCTTGCCGACATGTCCTCCAAGTCTGCCAACTACTGTGCCGCGAGTGTGTCCAATGGACATGCGCTGCTCCTTCTTTGCGAGGCCGAGCTGGGCCAACCCATGCAGAAACTCACTAATGCTGACTATGATGCGGGTGGAAAGGCGAAGCAACAGGGAATGCTGAGCACTTGGGGCCAAGGCATGACTGGGCCAAAGGCATGGAAGGATGCGGAGTGTGTTCACCCCTCGCTAAAGGGGGTGCAGATGGTGAGTCTTTATTATCTTGAATTGACATGGTGTGTACTGTTACTGACAATCTGCAGCCTGACATGTCCGTCCCCCCTGGACAATCCGACGTTGCGGGAGCGTACCTGCTGTATAACGAGTTCATCGTTTATGATGTAGCTCAAGTGCGGCTGCGGTATCTGCTAAGGGTCAAGATGTAGAAGGGGGTTTACTGGCCCCGTTTTCCATTGACATTTGCTATAATTGCCTACATGTAGTCTCCAAAGCTGGCTAGGAGGCGTTGCCGGTTAACAGGGTTTTATGACATAATGAAAAGCATACTACGAATCCTGAACCTTATCTCACGCTTCCTTAAATGTTTTGAGTCGAGATTCTTGTACATGGTTCATGATAGGTAACACCTCACGGTCCTCGTAGCTGCCTCGGTTGTCACCTCAGTCCCGCCTGGTGGAGCATCGGGTGGGCAACCGGCAGCGATGCCCGGGTCCGCATCTGTTCCTGCATTAGCGCAAGCCATCAGCAGGCACCAGCAGGCACCCTAGGCGAGAACCCCCAATTGACCCCATGAATCACCCCACTTCTGCCTATTCCACCTGGCTGCCAAGAGTCCATGTCCTGAGCACCTGCCCACTGCGTAAACTGTACTTGCCTGCCTTCATAACCTCACCAACAAACAGCCACCATTGCCATTTTTTATCTCTGTCTATACGGTATTTCTTGAGTTGAGCTCGTCAATCGATAATATTTCTAGCGACGACGACGTAGAACCATTCTAAGTTTTGCCCTTCTTTGGGACGTAAATCACCACAATGAGCTTCAGCCAAACTCCGTACTCAACGTCGTTGAAGAGGAGTTCACAAGAGGCTGGGCTCGACGACGAACCAGATGACACCCGAGCTTCCAGTGGTGGCCTCAAATCAGCTCGCACTGCTGCTGATGCCGACATCGACAAGGAAACAAATTCCGGGATTGGTCTCGAATCTCTTCCAATTGAGCTGCTCACTAAGATTGCGTTCTATCTCTCGACTTCGGAACTCCTGTCTCTACGTCTCACCAGCCGGATCATCGAAGTGAAGCTCTTCAACGACTTTGCCAGGTACTACTTTGCTAAGAAGCAATTCATGTTGACGGCCGAGAGTTTGCAGTGCTTGGTGGACATATCCCTTCATCCTAAACTGTCAACGGTGCTAGAGCATGTTATCATCAGTCTCGACCGGTATGTGCTTACCAGGAACCTTACTGCCGACAAGTTCAAGGGCCAAGACACGGACAGCAGGCGTGCCCGTTACGAGACGTATCTCAAAGGCTACTATGACCAATTTGCATTTCTCACTACCGGCGGCGATCGCCAGTCACTCACGGAGGCTTTCCGAAATCTCAAGAACTTGAAGACAGTGGGACTAAGAGACTACAACAATAACAAGAGATCGCGTGATGGACCTGACGCGGTATGGAGGGCTTACGGCGCAGGAACCGTGCTAAGAGAGACCGAGGTGTCGCTGCTCAGTACGCCGACAGGTATTTTCTACCCCCGTCCTGCAATATGTGCTGGCTCAGGAACTCCGGCGGATTTCTCTGCACGAGCTTTCGTCACGCTTTTGGCAGCTTTGGGAGAATCAGGTGCTTCACCAGAAAATTTTGAGATACTGTTGAGGAGCCAGGACAACTTGCTGCCGGACCACGCGTTTCATTTCCCGCCGTGGTTGAAGCCAACGGTGTCCTCGGCGCTTCCGGGTCTGAGGTCTTTGCTTCTAACCGCAGAATTCATCGCTGGGGACGACGGTTTCACCCGGACATTTGCATCGTTCGGTGACAGTGCGATCTCGAAGTTTCTATACTTGGTTCCGAACCTCGTACATCTCAGGCTGAACAGTTCAGGGAAACATCATTTCATTACTAGCTTCCTGATAGGACTGGCTGATACCGACGTAAATTCGCCCGTCCCATTACTACCAAGGCTTGAGCGGTTGGACTTTGGCATGTTCGCTCTCTTTGGCCACACCGCAGGCTTGGATCCGCTCTCCCGCGTTGTTGCAAGATTCGGCCGCACTTTGAAGGCTCTGGGCCTTTGGAAATTATCGGTTCAAGACTCCCAAGAACAGCAGGATGCGATGCGTCGGAATAAGGAACTGAGGCCGCAGCGATGGGCTAAGTTACTTGCAAACCTTCCGAGGCTGGCTCCAGGGCTGGAACGCCTCACCGTCGGCGCCCTGACGCAAGTAAGCCTGGGTCGAGAAATGGGTATCAGTATTGTGTCTGGGGCTAGGACCCCCCACGGACATTTTGTGACTTCCAGGACCTATAGACCCGAGGATATGAGGGATCATGCGAGCTTCAAGGCGTTACTGGAGAAAGAGTTGGCGGTACCCTGGTGGCGACTTGAGGGTGATGGCTATGGAGAGGATGAGGAGGATGATGAGGATGGAAGTGATGAAGAGATCGAGGAGGCGGAGGAGGAAGATGAGGAAGAGGACACGGAGGAGAATGGGAATGGTGATGATGCATCTTAATGCGTACTGGTGGATCCCTTGCAACAAGTGGTGCTACTGCTGACTGCAGATCTTGGTATGTTGTGAAAAAAAGCCTTAACATACGAAGGAACTTGCGATGCGTCTCACTTTTCACCTTCCGACCTGGTGCTTCTAGTTGAGAGAGACTGCAGTACTTGGGCCGACGGGCGCAAGCGCAGTCCTGCTTCCCGTCCTCCCGTACGACAAGTTATCGGCGACTAGGGTTTTATCCGCCACCCTCCTGCATCCATGTCAGAGCGCTGTCACATCCTTCAGCTGTCTCAACTGCAGAGTCCAGGTTTTGACCCCTTCTGGTTCTTCACATAGGTATTCGTACCAAAGATAACAACGTCCAAATATTTCCACATTAAACCATACTCTTTCGCATGTCCCGTCCTTGCCACCTCAGCGAGATGTCTAGGGTAACACACCTCCTACAACCGCCCTTTCTTACACCAGTCACTGTACCTTATCCAATTGGTCAAACCTTGCTACGTACCTGGGTAGGTAGGCTATCATACGGTCCTGGTACTATTCTTTACCGGTTTTACAGCTAACATTATGTTCTGGATTCGCACCAAGGCAAGTCGATCCATAAATAACACAGCTAACATATCGATTATCATAACGATGCCCAGAGCACCAAACTCTCGTCCCTATCAACATGGCTTTTACTTGCTCAAACCAGCCACGACCTCTTTCACCTTCTCCCCCACCTCCTTGGCTCCAACCCCCTCCTCCTTCAACGCCAACCCACCGCCAAAACTCATCTTCCCCTTTGCATTCTCGCCCGGCTTCTCAATAACCTCACCCATGGTCACGCCCGTCTCAAACGCGCAATTCCCCATATCCAACTTCTTCACCTCCACACTCGGCAGGATATCAAAGTCGAACAACTCATCCTGCAACCCCAGCGTCACACAGGCATTGGGGATGTCCACGATGCCCGCGACGTGGCCCTGGATGGGCGCGCAGCCGAGCAAGAGGTAGGATTGGTAGTCGTTGTAGCCGAAGCGACGGAGGTACTCGATGGCCCGGAGACAGGCCTGGCGATAGGCGACGTTGACGTCGAGGTAGTGCTGGGTGCCGTGGTGGTCGACGGAGAAGCCCTCGAAGGTGATGGTGCGGCCGGGTGAGAACTGCGGCTCGACTGGACCGGGGAGGTAGATGGGGGAGGTGAGGTTCAGCGTCGTCTGCCCCTGCGGGATGACTTTGAAGTTGATGGTGATCACGCCGGCCATCTCGATCGCGCCGCAGAAGGAGATCTCACCGTCGCCCTCTGTTCTCACAACCATCAACAAACAACTCTGGCTCAGGTATGCGGAGATGGGGGTGGGAAGAAGTGAAACATACGAGAAAAGTGCAAGTCGCCAACAGAGAACTTGGCTCCGTCGACATGCACCGGCAGATATACCTTGCTACCCCTGCTGAGGTTCTTGATATCGCAATTCCCGCCATGCTCGGGCCGACCGGGGATCGTCCTCGCACCCTCGCGCCCGACCTTGGCCTTGGTCTCCTCGTCCGCACTGCCGGCGTGGACGTTGATGGGCTGCGGTGGGTTGGCGACCTGACGGTCCAGCTTGTTCGCCGCGATGAGGTCGCCCTCCCGCTTGTTCCAGGTCGCCAGCACCTCGGCGGAGGGCGCGCAGCCTAGGATGCCCGGGTGGATGAGGCCGGGGAACTTCACGTGCGGGATGTGCCGGGAGGAACAGAAGATGCCCTCGAAGTCCCAGATGGCTTTGGCTCTATCGAGCTGTTAGCTGTCGGTATATGTTAGGGGTAGGGTTACTGATGGACAACATACGCGGAGGGAAAATGTTCATCTAGGAAGCCACCTCCATTTTCCCTTGAAAATATGCCAGTGAAGCCCCAGGGCCTCTCCTCGAAGGGCTGGACGTCCATGATCTCTACCAGGAGGATGTCGCCGGGCTTGGCGCCTTCGATGTTGAAGGGGCCGGAGAGATAGTGCACTTTGGTCAGGTCGACGTTGCGCATGTCGTCTGCAGAGTCATCATTTTTGATCTGGCCACCGGTCCTGGGAGACTGTCAGTACAATAGTAGGCATTAGAGGTTGTAGGGGGAAGGTACCAGTCCAAACACTCGATCTTGACGGTCTCGCCATCCTTGATGGTCGCGGCGGAAGGGACTGTGTTAGGGTAAGTCAGGGGTTCTGGGGAGAGATGTGAGGATACGGACTATCAGGATGCCATCTGTTCTGTTGGGGTGTGTCAGTATACTTGGACTTGACTGGTATCTCTATATGAATGAGTGACTTACATGAAGACCCGGCTGCTGATCGGCAGGGACGTCAAAGGACACCTTATTGGCGCGACGGATAGCAGTTGGGGCCATCTTGGGCTGGAGTGCGTATGGAAATGAGTTTTACAGATAATAGTATCACAGATAATAAGCAAGCCTTCAAAAGAACAGGTCAAGAACATGTAACAAGAGGCATTGAGCGTCATATAAGTACCTCCTCCTCCCAGTCCCGAGCACTACCCCGCTCCTCGAGTCCTCCTTTTATTCATCTCCTCCGCGACCTGGAGCTATCAACGACGTAATGCCACATATCGCCAGCACCATATCTCATCTAACGGTTTGGTAACAGCCTCCTTTTAGTGTCGCGTTGTTGACTGGTTTGATAAGAGCCGTTGTAAGCTGCCAATGGCTTATCGCGGCACTAATCGTTGGGATCGACCGCTTCGACCCCCGCACTCTGGACAACCAGATAAGGCACGGCATTCTGTTGGTGATGGGCGAGCTGGCCCATTTGTAGTACAACGTCAGTTAACTCCACCTCAGGTGCCCCCAATGGGGTTTCGGCTTGTGCTCGGAATGTGTTTGATGTGCTTCGTGGAGTAGAATCAGGTCTCCGGGGACGGAGGCGGGAGTTGAGACCGATCATCTGGTTGGAACTGTACACTACAGGTATTGGTAAACGAGATGTGTCTGATATGTGTCATTAGCCTTTCTCGGCAGGACGGCATCTCTCAATCTGAAATGACATGAAGGGACAACAGGTTTGTGTTGATTGCCTGTTACTCATCCTTAAAAAGGCTCCTCCGTTTCTGTCTACTGATGCTAGGAGGTCACCGGACTTCTCGCCATCATATCGTGGTCGTAGGTGCCCACCGTGTGGTACCATCCTCTGCCTGGTGCAGCTCCATCACCGCCCCGAATACTCCCAAGCACCACCGTCCTCCATTTCATGAGATCTTGGTCTCGACAAACTCCGCGTGTCCCGTCTCTTTTATGTGCGTTGCAGCGCCCTTGGTGCCCTCGCCGACCCAACCACATACCTGACACGTGATGATGAAGTCAGTCGTGTCAGTAAAGTAGTGCTGCTCCCTAAGCTTCTGAGCCAGCTCTGACGCCTTTTGCAGAACCTCGTCGTCGTCTGCCGGCCACTGCGTGGTGTCAAAGTCCGGCGGGTAACCGAGGTCCATGGCAAACGCAATCCGATCATAGTGAATACCGGAGTAGACGACAATGCAGCGGGTGTCCATGTTCTCGCCGAATCTGTCTATCCGAGACGTCTGGGCATTCGTTAGCTTGGGGAAGCTCGGGTGAGCTGATACGGGCAGAAAACCTACTTTGACATCCACTGAACATATCTGGATTTGGTAAATGTCGGACAAAATACTCAGCTCGATGGCGCCGCCCCAAGTGTCCATACGCTTCATGCGCTGAACGTATCTGGAGGGCTCATCGCCCAAGATGGCTTTTGTGTAAGTTTCGGGGTGGGCCAGTATGTATTCTCCAACCTCTCTGCGCAGCCGTATAGAGGGATCTTGAATGTTCAGTGCACCACCAACGCTGGTAAACATACAGCTATTGTCATCGGGCATGACCCGGAGGACTTGTCGTCAGATTAGTATGACTTCAAGAACCGTGAGAAACGTGATTGGCTTACCAATAAAACCACCGCGCTGAGGCCATTCCACTACTGTCTCATCCGGCTCCATGGGTTTCGCCTTGAAAGGTTTTGGTGGCGGCTGTACGTCGGCGGAAGTTTGAGCCCCTTGCGCGTTGGCTTGCGCCACTGCCGTGGACGGTGCATCAATCGGGACAACCACAACCGTCTCTCCGCGTAGCTTCAAATCTTGCACCGAGGAAGTCAGGGCTGAATCGCTCATATCCAGCTCCTGTAGTGGGTAGCCGTACTTGAGCATAAATTTGTCCACTTTCGCTTTCTCTCTTATAATATTGGCCAAGTCCTTCAGAGTCGTGCTTGGGTCCACATCCAGGCGGTGCTGCCCGTTGGGCGCCCGAAGCCGGATTGCGATGCTCATGGTGTGTTGTTATCGTAACAGAGTTGTATGATCCCGGGACTCCCAGTCGACGAGTGTCCAGGAGTGGAAGTATGCAGGTATATATAATCGACGAGGTGTTCACTTGGGACAGAATGATGAAACAAAAAGCTTTCCAAACTCGTATGGGATTGTTGGCGGTGGTGTTCCAAAACAGTCAGAGCTCGGGAGGTTGGTGTTACCGGAAGGCAAGCATGGGGTGAGCGAGTATGAGGCGGATGTTGGGAGTTGAGCGAAGAATATACATGGGACGGACTGATCCGTGAGCTTGGTAACGACTCAGAACCAAAGAGAATCACGCCGATCTGGATTTACTGTAAGCCAAGCTCCAACTAAATCAGCGCTGGAGTAAGTGGAATTGTGAGGTAAATACGTGGTAGGTTCTCAGATCGATACATCAGGAGTATGTCTCATTTGGATATGATGCAAAGAACACCTTCCTGCAGGAACCCGAGCTATCTGGTGGTGACGTTTACGCGTGCAACAGCTCCCTAGCGCCTTTTGGTCGTGCGAGGAAGCCGACAAGTGAGTTACATGGGTGGTAGTGGCCCGAGCGTTCGATAGCACTAATAATCCACACTAAGCTCTCCTTTTAGGTGACCGCTAGTCTGTTTCCGTAGCTCGGTACCTGGTAGAGGTACTTTTAGGTCGAACCTGCTTAACGGGGTTAAGCAAGGTCGCGTCGACGCTGCAACCAACAAGCTTCCACCGTGGCACGACCTGTGAAGCGCTAAACGCAACTGCTCACTCCGGCCGATTCGTATGCCAACGCTGGATTACTCTCGTGTGTGCCAGCTTCCATTTGGCGGTTGTGAGACCAAGGAAGGAGTGCTGGGTAACTGTCGTGGCACCGTTAGTCAGATTCCAAGCAACGGACTAGACCCTCTCTTGGTTTAACCCACAATGCCCACCTTGCGATCGCGCCCCAGCAGAGGGAGCGACGTTTTGTCTCCATCCAAGACCCCAGGCCAACAGAGTCCACCAGCCAAAACACCAACGCGACGAGGACGGAGAGCATCAGCTATGGCGGGCGATGCAGTCGAAGTGCGCGAATCAATTGAAGCCAAGGGGGATGTTAACGAAGACGTCGAAATGAAGGACGCTCCAGACGCCATTACTCCAAAGCTGGAAACGCGACACAGCGACGCGAAAAACGAAGCAGATGCAGAAGCGGATCCGGATGCCGATGCCGATGGCGAGGTCGACGACGAAGCTGATGCTGAGGGAGAGGAGGATCACGATGACGACGCAGAGGGACGCCAGTCTGTCCCTGTCAGCAACAGTCACAAGGACCTGATAAATCTTATTCGCGAGTGCGCAGACTATCTCTGTGAATATGAGGAAGAGTAAGTGTCATTCTTCCTGGCTGGTGACTTGTAGTACGCGCCAAACATGGTCCAGGTAGCCCGGACTAACGCTTTCGTGACGTTCAGCGGTGTTCAGATAGCAGCTGGTTTCCAGCGATTACCCAGCAAACGACATTTGCCCGATTATTTCGAAGTCATCAAAGAGCCGGTCGCATTCAGCACAGTAAGAGCAAAGCTACTCAAGAAGGATTACACGGCATTCAACCAGTTTGTGAGGCACGTGGCCCAGATATGTCATAATGCGCAAGTCTACAACCGTCCCTCCGCGCCCATCTTTGAGGCCGCTACTCGACTACGAGACATATTCAAGGCCAAGCTGGAGGAGTACATCAAGGAAGGTTTGATCAAGCCGGAGGACGCCGTTTTACCGGACCTGGGAGAGCTGCCACCCGTCGAGGATTCTCCACCGCCAGGCTCGGACGAAGAAGTGGAAGAAGACGAAGATGACGAGGATGAGGACGAGGAAGACGATGATTCAGACGAGGAAGGACACCGTCGGCGCGGTGGACGTAGGCGAAGGGGCGGACGGGCAGGCAGACGAGGACGAAAGGACGAGGACGACGATGAGGATGCACCAGCCAAGACGCGTGGCAGACCACCCAAGGTGTTAACACCACTTGAGGGTCGTATCAACGCTCTTCTTAAGGGACTGCGTCGGTTCAAGAATGAGAACGGGGAGCTGCGTGTCCTGCCATTCGAGAAGCTGCCGGACAAGGCCACAGTGAAAGACTACTATGCAGTCATCAAGAACCCCATTGCGCTAGATGGCATCAAGAGGAATTTCAAGCGCAAGAAGTACCACAGCGTAGACCAGGTGCTGGCGGACTTGGAGCTCATGTTTGAGAATGCCAAGGAGTACAACGAGGAGGGCAGCGACGTATACAATGATGCCGTCGAACTGCAGATGCAAGCGAGGCTACTGGCTGAGCAGGAGAAGGCTAAGCCCGATGACGCGTTCAGGGACGAAGACGGGAAGCTTCCACTGCCTGCCATCGAGTACAAGGGCGAGATGTGGAAGGTCGGCGACTGGGTACACATCAACAACCCGAATGATCCGCGAAAACCCATTGTCGCGCAGATCTATCGGACCTGGCAGGACAATGCTGGCCACAAGTGGGTGAATGCGTGCTGGTACTACCGTCCGGAGCAAACGGTTCATCACTACGAGAAGCACTTCTGGGAGAACGAGGTGGTCAAGACGGGCCAGTATCGCGACCACCGTATCGAGGAGATCGACGACCGCTGCTTCGTCATGTTCATCACGCGTTATCCCAAGGGACGACCCAGGGGCTTCCCCGCAAACAAATCAGTCTATGTCTGCGAGAGCCGATACAACGAGGAGAAGTTCAAATTCAACAAGATCAAAACGTGGGCGAGCTGTCTGCCCGATGAGGTTCGAGAGAAGGACTACGAGATGGATCTGTTTGGTGCGCCACTAAAGATGAAGAAGCTGCCGAGTCCGATCAAGCACCTACTACAGGTCGATTCGAAGGAGACCGATGACCTACCCAAGCCCACTTGGGCAAGCCCGAATGCACCTCCCATGATTGGTGCTGTCCATCGACGGCCTAGAGATCCAAACGTGAGTCTTATCTGTCTTTATTTGTATCTGCATTGCTTTTGACTGCCTAGTTTTACGGCGACTGCACTCCTCATTCGTTGCATATGATACCCGTAAGGCAGCTGGCATACAGGAGCCTCGCAACCTAAACCCCGGCAGTGCTTACAGTTCAGGTGGCCGGGTTCTCGATCTCACACACCCTTCCCTTTGTTCATGAAAAGCAGGCGTCCTGCCTGCACCTTTTCACTTCCTCCCTCGCTAAATTCATGTCACCAAATTGACCTCATACCTCATTACTGCATTGTTCCTTCTTCCCATCGTCACCGCCGGCAAGGAAGCTACTTCACTCACATTCGCCCTACGTCTCGTCTGATCGCTGCGACCATTCTTGAGGTCTATTCCCCCTTAACCGCTCCAATCCTTTTTCCTCTGATTTATCTGTTTACTGTTCTTGAGCTCCGTGTCTCACTCAACCTGGACTTGCGCCATCCCTACATCATGCGTACGGGTAGGAGAAATAGTGGACTAAACCTCATCTTGCACCAACAGGAATCTCCTCCACCAGAGCCTACGCCGCCACCCATGCCGACTCCACATGTTTCCCAGATGCAACCCATGGATTCAGCTCGACGACCATCATTCCACCAAAACAACCTCAACGTGGGCGCCCTGCCGGGTATGTCTACCATGAACTACCGTGCCCCGAGTCACCCAATGCCGGTACCTTCCCCGGCGCCTGCGACGCACTACCAACAACAATTTGCTGCGACCCCACGACCGGCGCCGACTCCCACACCACCTTTACCTGTAGCTATGCATCAGTCTCCACATGGGATGGCACATATGGTGCCAAGTCCCCAAGTTGCACCACCTCAGCCAGTTGCACCGCAGCAAGCTGCGCACACTCAATTCCATGCTTACAACCCCCACCCAGCACCGCAGCCACAGTACACGCCTCAACCCGTTCAAGCCTCTCCAGCCATCCACCACACAATGCCAGCGGTGGCAGCTCCGGCCTACGATGCCATGCACCACCAACCTCCTCCTCCGCGACCAGTGATGATGCCGACTCCAGCACGGACATCCATGGCTGCGACTCCCTCCGTATCCATGGCGCCACACGCTGGTGTCCAGCCACATCCCAATCAGTATACGGCCAATCAGTACACCATGCCGCGACCCTACGAGGTCTATCGCTTCATGGATCCTGCAACGGAGGCCCAGATCCCGGCAGAGATACGGTCACAGTTTCAGCGGGATGACCAAGGACGTGTTCTGTGGTTTACCGCAGCCAGCAGGGACCGCTCTGCGAACAAAGGCCTGGCACCGGAATACGCTAACCTGGGACACTCTGTCAGCCACTTGGCCAACATCAGTGACATCCGCGAGGAGCGCAGACGAAAGCGAAAAGAGAGGGATGAGGCGCTCGCCAGAGAGGCTCAGTCAATCAAGAAATCCTCGGCAGACAGAGTTGGAGCAGTGGAGGAAGCATCTGAAGCAAAGCAAGCCATGTTGGAGACCGTCCTAGCTACCTTCGCCGAGACATTGGAGCAAGGCAACAAGGTCATCGAGGAAGAGATTGCAGGCTTTAGGGAGGAGAAAGCCGCATGGGATACAGAGAAAAAGATGGCGGAGAAGAATGCTCAGAAGGACCACATTATCGTGTGAAGTCCGGGTCGCAAGAGGTATGCTGGGTCAAGGAACTGGAATACCCATTTGTCTGCCTGTATGATTACTAGTATTACTACGTGTGTTTTGGAAGGGCGAGAAGTGGAGGATAGGGATAGGGCGTTTTTAGGGAAGACATGGCCAGGAAGCAGTATGTCTGTTAGCACTGAATGATACCTGTAGTTGTTATATCACTGTCGCTGATGTATCTGGAAAGGGTATGGGTTTCATTGTCAAGAGCAGCTTTCAGGAGTGGAACAGGATCAAGCCTACTCAACGCATTCCATCAGGTTTAATTTGGTTTGTTCTCGGGTCCTTTTCATGTCACTGAATGTTTCCTTTCATCATCGACATAGGCTGCTTCCAGATATATGGGCTGCTACTAGATCTGTGTTAAAGATCGGACAAGGATCATTAACACACATCGTCCAGATCGCCAATTTCCGCCACCCGCAGACGCTCAGCCTTGAGCTAACCGGAAGCTAATCGGTGGCGCCCCACATATGCTCCCGCTACCGAGATCGCCCTCGACCGATTGGGTGACGATCCAGTCATCTCCAGGTCAACTTCCACTCAGCTGCCGAGATGTTTTGCCTCCTGGGCGATCGAGTCACCAGCTCCTTTACGAACCATACAAGCCTGGGATTAGTAGGCGACGCCGAAGCTTTACCTTTCCCAATGGCCCTCTGCCTCTGTTCATCACCATCAGTCACTTTACAACCTCTAATCTGCTCTGCATTTAGCACCAAGCACCTGTCGTTTCCCGCAATCTCAATCAGCACAACTTCCAAGACCTCTCACCGTGAGATGCCACAATCGTCAAGTGATACTAGACGGTCAACACTCAATTCTCCCTAATAACTGAGCCTCTCCGGCCAACCCCGCCTCCAACCCAACTCAACTCAAACCACTTAATTTCTCGCACGTCGCGCAGCTGGTTCTGTATCGAGATATTCACATTCCCGACCTCTCCGTCTCTGCGCGCTGTGCTTTCATCTACGATTCCCGTTTCTTGGCCGAGTCGGAGATATCACCACTTGTCGCAATCTCCGGTACAACCCATATCGAGCTTCGACTACTTCAACATGGTAACCATGACCTCGAAAGCCGAGGTCATAGTCCGCCGGCCGCCGTCGCCGCTGCTTGGAAACTTCAACAAGATCTTCTCCAACTACCTCTCAGCTTACTCCGACACCGAGCCCAAGATCTCCGGCGACAAGCTACTTCCCCTTACACTGCCGGACCTGGACGTCCTCTGGGGCCTGAAGCAAGTAGAGCAAGAGAAGAACAAGACCACGAGCAATGAGAAATTCAGGCCGGGTCCCGCTGGGCTGCAGAGTCTGGGCGAGGCAACACCCACGGCCCAGTCCAAGAAGTTCGCCTCAAGCTCACCTCAATTCGGTCACCACGGCTCGGACTTGCCGCCTGTCACCCCTGACGATCTGATATCCTCCTCGACCCGGATGCTGTCCGGTAGCCATAGCACAACACAAAGCCAGTCAATATTCGACAACAGCTATCAACGGAGTCTGATGCCGTGCACACCTATGAGCACACCTGACACTGTCAGAGACCATGGTGCTTCTCACAAGGAGGCCAGTCCCAGCATTGATTGTGGTGACGTATTTGTGGGCACCCCTCGTACACATACCTACATGGCCTCAGGACTGTCCGCTGTCGTCAACAACAAGGCCGCCTATTCCAGCAACGGTTTGGCGGCTGCGGGGTATGGGGTCCGCAACGCCGCACCTTCCAGCCCTGCCATCACCGGCTCATATCTCGTTGGGCCGCAGTCCTCGAATGGCACCTTCCGGTACAGTGTGTCCGCAGTCCAGCCGTACACAAATGTCGGTGCCCACCTGTTTTCCGTCGATTTCGCGGGAACAGCCACCAAGGACTGCATCAAGCCACATTACATGAGCACCAAGGAGGACAAGCTCAAGATCCTGTATGCTAAACTCGGTCCGACCCTCCTCATGGACAGAACCCTCGAGGCAAAGATGCCTACACACAGCAGAAAGGTCCACGTGTTTGTCGACCTCTCCAACATCACCATCGGATTTTACGACGCCTTGAAGCTGAGCCACAATATCCCCGTCAACAAGCGTATGAAGGCTCCGCGGTTCTGCTTTGGACATCTCGCCCACATTCTGGAACGTGGTAGGGATGTGGAGAAGCGAGTCCTCGCAGGCTCTCTTCTCACCACCTACGCGCGCAAGTGGCCCGATTATATGCAGGAGGCCAAGAGTCTGGGCTATGATATGAATATCCTCCAGCGTGTCATCAAAGCCTCTTCGCCGACGAGGAAGGGTCGTGGCGTTCCACGATCCGATCCTGAGTGGACCGCCTCGGATGATTGTGATTCCCCCAACGAAGATATGGCTGCTGTGCAGATGAAGCAGGGCGAGCAAGGTGTTGATGAACTTTTGCACCTGAAGATGTGCCAGAGTGCGTTGGATGCTCGGCCGGGGACTGCTGTCATTGCTACCGGTGATGCCGCTGAGGCCGAGTTCTCAGACGGATTCAAGGCGAATGTGGAGCGTCTCCTGCGCCAAGGCTGGAACGTCGAGATCATCGGATGGTCCAAGGGTCTCTCCAAGGCATGGAGGGACTCGGCGTTTACCGAGCAGTGGAGTGATCAAGTCCGTCTGATCGAACTTGACCCTTTTGTTGAAGAATTGTTTGGTGCCTGGTTCGGAGCTCCCGGCTTGTAAGCTCACGACATTATTCGGATGGTGCAAGTCCAGCCTGACCTGAAAATGGTCAAACTGGAATCTGCACAGCACACATCCCATATCGGTTACTCTCTTGTAACTGCTATCAACGCGACCTCGTCGACGATCTCTTGCCACCATTGTGACCGAGCTTTGTTCTCTGATCTTCGGTTTTACTGGCGTCGTTATTTCTATTTCTTAATATCCCTGCTGTGCTATGCTTTTGGACGACCACGATATACTCGACTTTCGGATGTCTCGATCACATCTGTCGATTCGGCGGATACGGCTGCGGGTTACGAGATATCTCTCAGCATGTTGGCACATCTCTTGCCACAACCACGCATCCGCACAGCTACGGTCATAAATTCAGACAACGTTGGCGGCATATCACTGTGCGGGTCGGGGTCTATTTGGAGCAACCCGAGCGTCTTTGTGTGGCACTGCCCAGACTACTGGGACTTTCTCCACACAGTGCCATACTTTTCGACTTTGACCAGCGCAGTTTCTATCTTTCCTGGAGTCTTTGCATCCAACTACGAACACTCTTTCGGGCAAAACCTTCCAGCATGTTTGGCTTTCATGTTTTCGGGCTTTTTCTCTTGGTGCACCGCGTCAGCTCCCCCGTTGGACTCGGACAGCTCCTTGGCGTGTCTGAGCGTTGATGAGGGACCGTGCTCACGCAGCCTATGGGTGCATTGGGCAGCTGAGGACAACAAACCGTCCTCATGCCATCCGTGAATATCCTTCCCATCAGGCAACTTCAGATTTCCTTATCATTTCGTCGAAGTTGGAGGCATCTGGCTCTGTCAGTTTGAGAATAACTGCGTGGCTGTTTGCTGTGTGATGACCACCGTGAAACATCGGCGGCTACATCACATCCTCTTTCTTGTCACCTGCCATCTTGGGCTTTACCACGTGTTGACGACAGCTTGCATTCTCTGGTCGGCAAAGCCAACAGTCACCTCTGGAACGAGGCTACTGGGTGGTTATGCTGTAACATTGATAGCACAAGAACCTCTATGGCATGGGAATGGAATGATATGACTGGGTATGCCCACGGACGGGGCTCTTTTGGGTCGGGTCCTTCTTGCAGCCTAGTACAACACCGACCTCCACAGCGACAACTCTTTATGAGTATTGCGAACGGATTGGGTGTGATAGTGCGCTACGAACCACCACGATCTCGACGGGCTTCTGCCTGAACTGCTGACATCGACATGTTCTTCTGGTTGGAGGCTGTAACTGATCTTTCATTGCTCCCATGTATACCAGTTCGTCGGTCACGTTTTGCTTTTTCTTGTTTTTCACTCTATCGGACGTATTCTTATGAATCATGAGCATATGATCGCATCATGACATGGCATGGTTTAGTACTTGGCGTTATCATCAGCGAGGGCACGGGACTATGGAGGATATCATGGAACAGGGTGGATCAGGGACGAGTGGTAGGGGTCTACGATACATTGATAGGTGACAGACAGATTCTGGTCTGGGTTGCATATTTTTAATATGGTGTTTCCTTCTTTCTTCTTTTCTTCTATGAATCTGGCTGTTGATGACCCACTGGTGTGGTCGGCACCGTTAGTTGTGCAATGTGTGACTGGTATGACTGCCTTGGTACCGAGATGAAGGGCATGGAATAGTAGTGTTACCATGGAGTTGTCCCACTTGTTGTCCTGTTACGTTTGGAGATGTAATATGGGCTCCAGCTGGACGAATTGTCGTTGTCGATGGACCAGTCAAACTGAACACATGGTTTATCGCAACCTCAAAGAAGCCCGTCCTCCATAGAGGTATGCAAAGTGGTTGGCGATGTTGTTGCTCATCTTATGTAAGTCGTTGGCCGCAGCGGCAGGGGTAAATCGGGAAGTGACAGAGCAAGGGTCCTGCCAAGGCGGGGTGCCACACGGCAACTATTTTGCCAAGTCCTTTGCTTTAGCACGGATCTTATCGCAATCTGCGGATCCTTCGAGTCTGGAACCAAAGATCAGGGGCCCCTTTTCTGCGTTTGGTCGGCTGTATTACTTGCGATTTACTTTCCAGATCGCACAACCGCCTCGTGCGAGTATCCGTGACTGTCATTCATTTTTTTTCCATTGTACCTTAGTTTTCAACTCCCATTTCTCGATCCAAGACCGCAGAGCTGTCGTAAACAGGTCTCCAGACCTGTCTGCTTCTATTCCTTGCTCCTGTTGTGCAGCCTGTTACCTGTATCTGTATACGCACGACAGTCCTTGACGTCCAGTCAAACACCACTGGACGTCGCGGAGCAGTTCCCGAAATACCAGTTCGAAACTTGTGTTTCATCTTTACCTGGGACAAATAAAGCGATCTTTGGACCCCGCAAGCCCACTCATCAAAGACAAACAAGATAAACGAGGCCCCAATACGAACATTCCAACCGAAGGGACCCCACCAACTGGGGCGTGGAAGCAATCATGCTATCCATCCGCCAAAAACCAGCCATCATTGCCGGCGCGACCCTACTAGCCATCTTCGTCCTCCTCTACTTGGGCTCCGGGCACTCAGCCCAAGGGTACTACGTCCCAGATTTCAAATTCCCGTCCAGTAACAAACCCGATTCCTCACCGAACACAAACGACAATGGAGGCAGACTGTACGGTCCCTCATACACCGGCAGCTCCGTGCCGACTGACATCAACCGCGTCACGAACGCCACGCTAGGCTTCCAGAAGATCTTCGTCGTCTCCCTCCCCGAACGGACCGACAAACGGGATGCCTTGACCTTGGCATCGAGCCTGACCGGGTTTCAGTTGGATTGGATACCTGGTGTGCGGGGCGAGACGATACCAGACAAGGCGGTGCCCTTCGGCGTCGACCGCAAGAAGTTGATGGAAACGAACCTGGGGAGCTGGAGGGGGCATCTCAATGCTGTGAGGACGATGGTGGAGGAGAATATCGAGACGGCGCTGATCATGGAGGATGATATGGATTGGGACGTGCGGATCAAACCCTTGTTGGAACACGTTGCTAAAGGGGTGAGGGTGGTGAGCGCTGCCCTGCCGGGGGAGTTGTATCCGCTTGGTAAGGCGGGGACGACGAGGAGTCCGTACGGAGATGATTGGGATCTGCTCTGGTTGGGCCATTGTGGTGAGCCGTTTCCCGAGGATATGCCCGAGAGCAAGGGGCTGGAGGAGGAGGATCCGGGACGGAAGGCGATGAGCACGAAATATACCGTCTTGAATGACGCGACTGTGCCGCCGCTGGGGAAGATCACGGGGTTGGTCAACTTCACAGCATATCCGGAGCATACGAGGTGGGTGCACCCAACCGCTGCACCGATTTGTACGTTTGCGTATGCGTTGAGCCAGAGGGGGGCTAGGAAGGTGTTGTATGATTTGAGCGTGGATAGGCTCAGGGGACCGTTTGATAATGCGTTGGCGTGGTTGTGTCGGAGGGCGATTGGGTCGTGGCCGAAGATATTAAAAGGGGAGAAGTTGGTTGCAGAAGGGGAGGAGGTGGATGCTGATAAGGGGGATCGAGGATTGGACATGAAGTGCTTCTCGGTCACGCCGCCGGTGTTCTTCCATCATAAGGCCAAGGGCAAGGTGTCTGGGGACAGCGATATTCAGGTTGTGGGTGGGGAGAAGAACGAAGGAGAGAAGAAGGAGGAGAAGGTGAGGGAGAAGGGCACGACGGAGAATATCGTCTGGAGCGCGAGGTTGAATATTAGGAATATGCTTATGGGGTGGGAGATGGAGAGTCAGTTCAAGTGACATGACTGACGGGAAACACATGATATCCGGTGTTATGGCGTTACGGTATGGAGGAACTTATACCATAGCATAGGTGGGAGGCCGAAGCGATAACGGCTAGTAATGTATCCTCTAGTTCCAACGAGCTCTAAGCCAAGTCATGTTCTATCTTGAATCATCTGATACCAACCGTGTAAGCAACGCCAGCATGTATATCACACCTCTCTGGGTATCAAAGCACGACCTTCTCACTCAATCCACCTCCCGCCTTCTCCTTCCCACCCATCCCCCTCCCCTGCCCAAGCTCAGTCATGATCCACTCATACACCGCCCACTGCACCGCATTCACCACAAACGCCCTCACACTACACACCCCCAGTCCTCGAAAGAAAACCCTCCACCCCTCCTCTCTATACGCCCGTCTCCCCACCCCCCAAGCCCCCAATCTCCTCCCCTCCCCCTTCTGCGTCTGCACCCTCGTCTTCACCACATCCAACGGAAAGATACTCGCCCACGTCACCACCCCGGCCAACCCACCACACAACAACGCATCCACCATCCCCCCGCTCTCCATCTTCCACCCGGGCGCGCTCAACCATCTCCGGCTCAACTCATACGACCAGAAATAAAACCCGTACCCGACGCTGTCCCTCAGCGCCGTCACGCCCCCGCCGAAATACAGCCCTCGTAGCCCATCCTTGCGGACCACGCTGCGCACGATGGACAGGCTGGACTGCGGGGTGGAGAGGACCTGGGCGCGGCATTTCACCAGCTCGGTGGGCGTGGAGACGATGAAGGTCGCCAGGCCGCCGATGCAGCCGGCGATGAAGGTGGTGTAGAGGTTGGAGCCGGTGGAGGGAGGGGCGGAAGCGGTGGGGAGGGAGGAAGGGGCGGAGGGGAAGTGGGTGTTGAGGAGGTGTTCGGAGCGGTTGTAGGTTAGGAAGAGGAGGGCGTTGAGCGCGCCGTAGCCGAGGATTGGGGCGGCGGTGCCGGTTATGTAGGATTTGAGGGTTGGGAAGTAGGGGGTTTTGATGGGAGGGCTGGAGGGGAGGAGGGGTGTGATGGTCGAGAGCTGGGATGTAAGTGTGGGTGTGGATGAAGATGCTTGAAGGCGCACTTTGATGAGGTCTAGGGGGTTGCCGATCAAGATCCCTACGGCGCCGGAGATGTAGCCGGCCCAGAAGTCGGCGGACATGTTGGAATTGACCGGAGGCGGAATGAGAGCGGCAAAGGAGTATTCAGTGAGAGGACGTGGTGGTGAAGGTCATGGTTATTCACGATGAGGGTCACTGTAGGGTAAGTCTGCTGAAGCTTACAGTGGGGTGCCTACCGAGGTCTAAGTGCTATGTGCGGTAAGTGTTATCGCAGTTGTTTACAGTGACCATCACGAACCACTGCCGGAAGAGGGTTCATGTTTTGTGCAATTGAGGCTACAACCTACGCTGCTACATTTTTAAGAGCATCATGGATTGATTCAAGATGGTAGCTGTTGCCAGATCAAGCTGGATCGGACTGGTGCCTGGAGTGACTTGGTAAAAGTCATGTGATCACGTCCCTTTCGCGTTTGAGATTGGACGCGGTGGGGCATGATCGGACGCGCTTTCCTCGACAGTCAACAAGATCGTGGCGAACCATATTGCCTTTCGATTTCGGCGCTTGTCTCCTCGTCTTCTTGTATACACTGCGTCGAGTACTGGTGAAGAGGTCGACGTACCAGGAATCAGGCGCGATTGACCACACAATGTTAGTTTATTCCGTATCATTCCCTCAATCGAACGTTCTAACATGGACAGGTCTTCCACGGTGGCGACGCCAGTCGCGGACAAGGAGAATGCGGTTAGAGGCCGCTTTCCAACACCCGACTCCCTCAGCAAACTCGTCAGGCCCTTCAAATGCCCCGGCTCCGCGACGCGCTCTGTTGCCTCAGAGAAACCACAAAGAAAAAGGAAGCGGATCGACTACAGTGGCGCCGATGGAGAGACCGACGCCGACAAGCCATACACTAATGCAGACAGACTGGCGCTCGCCAACCGAGAGAACAACAAGTTTCCAGTATTCCAGGTCAAGGACAAAACACAGGTCTTCAAGAAGCACTTCTCCGTGCCGCTCATCAACAAGGACAGCACCGCCTACAACCCAAATCGACCACCTCCGACACTAGGACTCAGACAAGGTGCCGTGTTCGTGGCCAAAGCACTCCATGACCCGGCTGGAGAGTTTGCGATTGTGCTCTATGATCCCACGATAGACGATAAGCCGAAGGAGGTCGCCAAGGAAGTCAAAGAAATTGAGGCGCCGCCTGAGGAGAAGATCGATGCGCCACTGGTCCACAAGAGTCTTGCAGAAATTCTTGGTATCAAGAAGAAGATCGAAGGAGACATACCCAAGGTGCCTGTGGTCATCGATCCAAGACTGGCAAAGGTCCTGCGACCTCATCAAGTCGAGGGTGTCAAATTCATGTACCGGTGTGTCACGGGCATGATCGACCCCAAAGCCAATGGCTGCATCATGGCCGACGAGATGGGTCTCGGAAAGACTTTGCAGTGCATTACGCTTCTGTGGACGTTGCTCAAGCAATCACCAGAACCCGGCAAGCCGACCATTCGCAAGGCAATCGTTGCCTGTCCTTCGACATTGGTGCGAAATTGGGCTAACGAGCTTACCAAGTGGCTGGGAGCGGATGCTATTAACCCGTTTGCCATTGATGGAAAGGCGTCCAAGGAGGAACTCACTCGACAGCTGAGACAGTGGGCTATCGCATCGGGACGTGCTGTGACTCGACCTGTCATCATTGTGTCATACGAGTCTCTTCGACTGAACGTGGAGGAGCTGAAGCATACTCAGATTGGCCTCATGCTCTGCGACGAAGGTCATCGCTTAAAGAACGGAGACAGTCAGACGTTCACTGCTCTCAACAGTCTAAACGTTTCAAGACGAGTCATCTTATCTGGCACACCTATCCAGAACGATTTGTCAGAGTACTTCGCCCTCATCAGCTTCGCCAACCCAGATCTACTAGGAACGCGTCTTGAGTTCCGTAAACGCTACGAGATCCCCATCCTGCGCGGCCGTGACGCCGATGCCACCGAGTCAGAGCGCAAGAAGGGTGACGAGTGCCTCGCCGACTTGCTTGCCATTGTCAACAAGTTCATCATTCGCCGGACCAACGACATTCTCTCCAAGTACCTGCCCGTCAAATATGAGCACGTCGTCTTCTGCAACCTCGCTCCCTTCCAGCTCGATCTGTACAACTACTTCGTCAAGTCACCCGAGATCCAGGCTCTTCTTCGTGGCAAGGGCTCGCAACCACTCAAGGCCATCAACATTCTAAAGAAGCTTTGCAATCATCCGGACCTTCTAAACCTATCAGAAGACCTCCCAGGTTCCGAGAACATCTTTCCCGATGACTATGTTCTTCCTGAACATCGTGGCCGTGACCGCGAACCCAAGCCCTGGTTCAGTGGCAAGATGCAAGTTCTCGACCGTATGCTTGCCCGCATCCGCGCCGACACCAACGACAAAATTGTCCTCATCAGTAACTACACCTCCACCCTCGACCTTTTTGAGAAGATGTGTCGCACCCGCGGTTACGGTAGTCTTCGCTTAGACGGCACCATGAACATCAACAAGCGCCAGAAGCTGGTCGACCGCTTCAACGACCCCGAAGGCGACGAATTTGTCTTCCTCCTGTCCTCCAAAGCTGGTGGCTGCGGTATCAACCTCGTAGGCGCGAACCGCCTCATCCTCTTCGACCCCGACTGGAATCCCGCCGCCGATCAACAAGCCCTCGCTCGTGTGTGGCGTGACGGTCAAAAGAAGGATTGCTTCGTCTATCGCTTCATCGCCACCGGCACTATCGAGGAGAAGATCTTCCAGCGTCAATCCCACAAGCAATCCTTGTCCTCTTGTGTGGTGGACAGTGCGGAGGATGTGGAGCGCCATTTCAGTCTGGATAGTTTGAGGGAACTGTTCCAGTACCGTGGCGACACGAAGAGTGATACCCACGACACGTTCAAGTGTAAGCGGTGTAAGCCGGACGGAAAGCAGTTCCTCAAGGCGCCCGCGATGTTGTATGGTGATACGAGCACGTGGAACCACTTTGCCAACGAGGCGCTGAAGGGCATACAGGATCTGCTGCTTAGACAGGAGAGCGGGGAGAGGGAGGTTAGTGCTTGTTTCCAGTATATCAGTCACTGATGAGATGAGTGGCGGGGAGGGAGTGAAAGCCGGAGAGGGTCATGCTGTGATGAGGAAAGTGATTATTTGCTATATGACCAGGGATGTGAATTATGGGTGTTCTATTGCTAAGTGTTACAAGGGTCAATGTCGGCATGGTGTTGCTGGCGTTATAGAACAGCGAGTCACCTTGCTTGCTTGCATTATATTATGGAATTCAAAAAGGATCAGTTCAAAACGATTTCATGCCTACTCTGTCTACTCAGGTTTCGAGTGATATACACACTACAGCTCATCCTTGACATGCAGCGTCTTAGCTATCTCCCCATTCGGCAACCTCGTCAACATCTTCCCCCCCTTGCCCTTCCTCTCCTCCCCTCCAGTTCCCTCCTTCCCCTCCAACCTCCGTCTCCTGACCGCCTCAATCTCCTCATCATACACATTCCACTCCGGCACCTGCCTCCTCGCCCTATCCAGCTTCGGCTCCTTCGTCAACGGGTTATTACACAAATCAATCGTCCTCGCCTGTGCCTGCGTCTCATCACTGCACCACGTCTCACACCACAGCCATTCCTGCGGCAAGGAGTGGATCGGGATCTGGAACTGCATGTGATTCGGCAAGTCCTGGTCGAGGTTGCTCAAGCTCGCGGGATCGGCGGAGAGCTGATGGTACTGCTGTCTCAACCTGTCTCCCGCAGCGAGTTCCCGGAAGCGGCGGAGGTCCACGACGTACAGCGCGCTGATGTGGTACGGCAGGCCGCGGAGATAGTTCGCCCAGTAGCCCTGCTTCCAGAAGCGGAAGCCCTCCATTTCCGTGCGGGAGTCGCACATGGGCGTGAAACCGTAGGGGGCGCCCTGGAGGTCGAGGGTGACGAGGTCGTACATGTCGGTTCGCACGATCTGGTCGGCGTCGACGAAGATGACCTTGTCGAGACTGAGCGGGAAGAGGACGTCGAGGAAGAGGATCTTGTAACCCCAGATTTCGCGCTGCTTTTCGCGCTGGCCGCGGAGCCAATGCGGCCATTTGTAAGCAACCATTTCGTATTTGAAGCCGTAGGTTTCCGCCATGACGGGGAGGAAGGATTTGAAGGACGGGGAGAGGAACTGCTCGATGAACCAGAACTTCACGGTGTGCTTGGTGTGTCGCATGACCGAGACCATCATGATGTTGAGCATGCGCTCGTAGAGATGGCCGGAGGCGACGGAGAAGATATTGATCTCCGCATGTTCTGTGGCGGACTTTGACAGAGCACCTTTCCCTTTAAGGAAGTTGAGACCCTTGGAGACGATTTCCTTGGCGGCGTTGGTCGGTTTGACAACTTCCTCTAGGACGTCCGCGTCTTCTTGGCCCGGATTGCGGGTTAGTCGTGGGTAAAGGGTCACGCCGCCAAAGTCCATGAGACAGATGTCTGGGTTTTCATCGCCGGCAACAGGGGCCCAACCAAGTGCGCCGATGGACTCAATGGAGAAGATTTCGGAGGAGCGGCCTTCTTCCAAATGGATGTTGTAGACGCCGGGGTTGGCTTTGAATTGGAAAAAGCCCAGGTTGGCCATGATGATGGTATCGGCGAAGTGGGTGTTGTTGGCATTGGCTAGGACAAGCTGAACGCCGCGAGGAGGGTTGCCGCCGGGGAGTTCACGAGAATGTCCTTCAATCAAGATATTCTCTAGCTCGTAGATGGCCTCCACACGGTCAACGCCGCGCCGGGCTTGGATTTCGCGAAGTTTGAGGTTGTCCAGATCGTCAACAGCAACTTTGGAGGTTACAAGCCATGCTGGAGGTACATCCATTCCGGCTGTCAATAGGGCTTCCGACGGGATGCCGGCGAATGTGGCCGAAAGTGCCTTGACTTTGCCATCGTCATCAAACGAGGGCCTTGAGTCAAGCACGTAACGGTAGAAGCGCTTAACGGGCAGCTCGGACAGGCCATCCATAGGATTGAGGAACACCCGTAGGTAAACACCTTCCAGCTCAGAGAGAACTTTGAGAACAGCCGCCCATTTCTGGCCCTGCTCACTCGCTGGGTTGATGACAGCAACAAAGTGGATGGTGGCTGTCGATTCATGACCAACTTCAAAAGACGTGTGGGTAGTGTTCCAGACCTTGAAATGCGAGATACGCAAGGACGGGGCAGACTCAAAGATGCCTTCAGGAAGGTCTGAGATAGTCGACAAGGCAGTAACGGACGTCAGCTTAGCCGCTGCCAAGGGTCCAGAGACCTTGTCACTCAAGCTTAAATCTTCGATAGCCTTGTAGACAGGCAGGATGCGCTCGGCGCGCTCAACCTCCATCAACAACTCGAAGTCCTCTAGCTTGAAAGAGTCGTCTGAAGTGACGGGCCCAACGACACGACCGTTGAGGATCAGCAAGTTCTCGCCAGACTTGACTTTGATGGCAGCCAGGAAGCGAGCCAAAGCAGCATCAAAGATAGGATCAGGAGCCTGCCTGCTGTCTTCCAGCATCGCCTCTAGTTCAACCTGCCTGTACACTGAGAGCAGGTTCTCTTGTCTTATCTTGACCCGCTCATTCATCATGGCGGCGGAATGAGACGTGACAGTCGGGTTGTGAACGATATCGAGGCGAACCCCTTGATTGGCTTGGCGAAATTGCAGCGCGTGGAATAATAGTTTCCGGCCTTCAGCATCATCGAGATCGGCAATGACCGTCAAGGCTGCCCAAGCCTCCTTGGTAGACCGCTCATCAGCCTCCAGGACTGGAACCTTGCTAAAGAGGTCACTGTGCTCGGTGTAGATTTTGTTGATGTTCAACACATTGAGTGTCTTGGCGTCCTCGGGGAAGATATACACGTTGCGGCGGGTAACAGCATTCTCCAAGAAGTGACTTGGCAGCCAAGTATCCTCCTCGATCAATCTATAGTATATTCCCTCCTGCAGAGCACGTAGATCCTGGCCAAGCCTGGTCTGCATGACGCCGAGCCAGCCTTCGCTCCGAGGAAACGCGAAGCCGTTAAAGAACACAGGCGGAACCTCAGCATTAGCATTCAGCCGCTCTGCCCAGTGCTTCGCCAACTTGATCTGCTGCTCGTGATGTTCGGAGGTGGAAATCTCGTGGAAAGGCAGAGGTGTGGCATCCGCACGAGCGGGCTTGTCGCTGATGGCCTGTTCATACAGAGTCTTACTAGGCTTGGAGGCCTTCTTTTCCTCCACTAACGCTTCCAAATAGCTTGCTACAGCACCGAGGCCGTAGTTCTCAAGGAGATGGTAGACCACTTTGGCTTGCTCAGCTGCCTCTGTAGTCGGGCTTAGAGGGACAAGTCCGAACCGAATGGGCACCAGACGCCTCATAAAGGCCAAAAGCTGTTGGGTAATGATTTGGAGGTCCTCAATCTTGGTGAAGTCAACGGGGACAATGAGGTTGAACATGTCCCGACGGATATGGGGAAGCTGTCCCGGCATGGTTGGCTGGAGAAGAGTCATGAGAGACTTCGAGAACTTCTCGTAACGTTTGTCCTTCTCCATATTATTGAGCCAGATGATAACTTTGCCTTCCTCAATTTCATCACGCCAGTCAAATCGTGTAGCATCCGGCTCAGCTTTTGCCTGGGCCACTTCGTCGTGTCCAAGTAAAGCAACAGCTTCCTTCCCGGTGAGACCAAGGTCCAACACGCCGTTGATAAGCCTTCTCTCCTTTCGGAGCATGTCGGCCAATGCAAAAGGTTGGATTTGGCGGTCAATTAACTGAACACCGTTCATCCAGAGAACATTCGCACCAGCGGGTACCATCTGCATCCGGTTGGCCTGATGCTCCGTCTCAAATCCCTCCGAGACGTTGTGTGCGACGATGGATGTGGAATACTTGGGGAAGTCTTGTGTCAACTTTAGCAGTGTATCAAAGGGCGAATCGCTCTCAAGGACAAAAGACGCAGCCTTCATGCCCAGCGAGGAGAGATCCGACTTCTCCAAGGGTTTGATATCGGTAATCTCTTCATCCTCGTCCAACATCACCTTCTGCGCGTCGCTACCAGTGGTTGCTTCGGATGCTTGTCTGTCATCGATTACGATATAGTCCGTCCTCTTGAAAGATAGCTCCACACCGTAGCCGTTCACAGTTAGCGGTGCAGCAGGCTGTGCAGCAGAGCGCTTGTAACGGACACGATATGTTCCCCCAACATCGTCGGCAACGGACTTGACCCATTTGTATAACACCGGGAAAGAGGACGAGGTGACGTCGGCATATAGTATGAAGTCCCTGGCTCCTACTCCGTACGCCCGGTCGAAAGGTAAAGTCCGTTGTTGCGATGCGCCATGAGGCACGGTACTTGCACTGTCAACGTCTAACTGGTCAGAATTGCAGAGTTTGTGCTTGCCGTCTATCAGCACCCATGGATCACACTTGTTCTCCGTATACTCCTCGCCTTCCTGCTTCCTCAAGACGGGCTCAATCGCGGTCGCATAATACTGGTAATGCGCCTCAATCCTCGGCGCAGCAGAGCGCATAGACAGAGCAAGATTGAATGTAGACAATGCTTCAGGGTGTGTGATGTGCCCGTCCTCTTGAAGTACTTCGAGGAACTTCTCATATAGATCCTTGTCGGTTGTCGCAGTCGAGAAGCTGCCTGCAGCTATGCGATCTAGGAGGGGAAAGTAGGACGTCTCGTTCTCCTGAGCAGCGGTTTCCCTAAAGTTGTTAGTAAGACATACGAGCCGGATTGGCTGCTATAGACGGACTCACAGGAGCTCAACAAGGTAGGGAGGAGCAGGGAAGGCAGCGTTCAATCCAACATTAACTGAAGGCCCTGCTGAAACATGGAAACATGGCAGATATGTTGTTGCCAGCAGGGCAGCCGTAAGGCCCCACGGCAATTGAGAAAGCCGTATCATAGTATGAGGTCGTCCACACTGGCTCAGTCCTTTCTCTCAAATGATTATGTTACCTGTAGGAAGCTGGACGGGTAGGTACTCGAACCCCAGACTACAAGACGAAGGATCCACCTGGAGCCGAGGGCCTGTACGTAACCTGGTAGAAAACAAATTCTGGGAGGGACAGTTGAGATCAAACTAGGTCTTGAATAGACCTGTTAAATTAGGTAACGTGCATATAGGGTATGTCGCCTTGAAATTACAGGCACAAATAGTCAAGTCTTGACAATGAAGATACACAATTGCTTGGTGTTCACTTGATTCTAACCGTTTCAGTCGATGCTGGCCTCAACTTCAGGACACCTCAACTGAAAGAGCTCAACCAACTTGGCTTAGCGCCGGGTAAGCTCCCGGACAATGGCGCCAAATCTTGGCCCGTGCAATTTTAGGGGACCTCATTCTGGACGAGGGTGCACTTGCTGCAACCGCATTTGTAACTGTGGTATTAGTCGTGTTCGTGATACGGCTATGTTAATAATGTCTGGAGAAACTTTATGAGAAGTAATTGATTTCCCGGTCTATAGAAAGACTTGGCTTTCGAATGCCATCGGTAAACTCACTTATTCCTGACGTCACAATGGAAGTCAAAGAGGTTCATTAGTGTATCAGTCGAGGGATAGTACTGAGAGGGCGGACCGGAAAATACTCTATCCGTACAGCTCTCGACTGCCCCACCACAGGGGACACGCCCGGCGGCCGCACGTTCCACATTCTGAGTTGGACACGCTGCCGTTGACCGTATCTCGAATTACTGGTGGCTTAAGGACAACAACAGTGACCCTCACTGCTAACCATCTGCCTGTTTCTCACCACCCTCAGCCTTGTCATGAACAGGCTGCCTTGTGACAAATAATACAACCTGGCATTTGCCCTTCCTCTCACAAAAGGTGTCTTGGTTTAACTTTCTACATTACCCTGCGAAGCTTCGGCTTCCGTCACCGTAACCAAGATGTCGTCCTCCTCGGGAATGCTCACAAAGGTGTGTTTGGCATGGGCTCACCCATTGATGCAATTGGCGGCCGCCCGAGCCTTCGCGTGCTGATCATATGAGCAGTTTGAGTCCAAATCCTCAAGAGCAAAGGGTATCGCGTTCCATCCCAAACGGTTCGTCACCCCTTAAAGCTCCCTCCGTCCCCACTAGCTCATGTCATACTGACCGTTGACGGCTGCAGCCCATGGATCCTCGTGTCCCTCCACTCATCTACCATCCAGTTATGGGACTACCGTATGGGCACCCTGATCGATCGATTCGAAGAGCACGATGGCCCCGTTCGCGGCGTTGATTTCCACAAGACGCAACCCCTGTTCGTATCAGGTGGTGACGACTACAAGATCAAGGTCTGGTCATACGTTACCCGACGATGCTTGTTTACCTTGAACGGGCATCTTGACTATATCCGGACGGTGTTCTTCCACCATGAGCTGCCATGGATTATCTCAGCGTCAGATGACCAGACCATCAGGATATGGAACTGGCAGAATCGTTCCCTGCTCTGCACCATGACCGGCCATAACCACTATGCCATGTGCGCGCAATTCCACCCCAAAGAGGACCTTGTTGTTTCGGCTTCGCTGGATCAGTCTGTCCGCGTCTGGGATATCTCCGGGTTGCGCAAGAAGCACTCTGCGCCAACATCAATGTCATTCGAGGAGCAGGTCGCCCGCGCGAATAACCAAACCGATATGTTTGGCAATACCGATGCAGTGGTAAAGTTCGTGCTGGAGGGCCACGACCGGGGTGTGAACTGGGTTGCTTTCCACCCGACCATGCCGCTGATTGTATCAGCTGGTGACGACCGGCTGGTCAAGCTCTGGAGGATGAGCGAGACCAAGGCTTGGGAAGTGGACACATGCAGAGGACATTTCCAGAACGCCAATGGATGTTTGTTCCACCCACACCAGGATTTGATTCTCTCCGCCGGTGAGGATAAGACCATAAGAGTGTGGGATCTGAACAAGCGGACGGCTGTGCAGACAGTAAAGCGAGAGAATGACCGTTTCTGGGTTATTGCCGCCCATCCCGAGATCAATCTTTTCGCTGCTGGTCACGATAATGGAGTTATGGTCTTCAAGCTGGAGCGTGAGAGGCCTGCGTCGACGGTCTACCAGAACAACCTGTTCTACATTACCAAGGAGAAGCATGTCCGCATGTATGACTTTCAGAAGAACGTCGAGAGCCCGACCCTTCTGTCACTGAAGAAGCTTGGCAGCCCCTGGACACCACCACGGACTCTGTCTTACAACCCGGCAGAGCGGTCCATTCTTGTGACATCACCAGCTGATGGCGGATGCTATGAGTTGATCAACCTTCCTAGGGACGGGTCTGGGGCCATTGAGCCAACTGAATCCAAGCGCGGACAAGGAAACTCTGCCATCTTTGTCGCCCGCAACCGATTTGCTGTTCTCAACACGGCTACCCAGACGGTTGATATCAAGGATCTGTCCAACAACACCACCAGATCATTCAAGCCTCCAGTAGGCACCACCGACATCTACTTTGGTGGTACCGGCAACCTACTCATCATCACCCCTACTGCCGTCCATCTCTACGATATTCAGCAGAAGAAGAGCGTGGGCGAGCTTGCCGTCAACGGTGTCAAGTACGTGGTTTGGTCCAACGATGGCCTCTACGCTGCTCTTCTCAGCAAGCACAATGTGACCATTGTGACCAAGACTTTGGAGCAGGTTAGCACCCTTCACGAGACGATTAGAATCAAGAGTGCCTGCTGGGACGATGCAGGAATCCTCCTCTACTCGACCCTCAACCATGTCAAGTACACCCTTCTCAATGGTGATAATGGTATCGTTCGAACACTGGATCAGACGGTTTACTTGGTTCGCGTCAAGGGCCGAAACGTCTACTGCCTGGACCGTGCCGCCAAGCCCAAAATTCTCCAGATCGACCCAACAGAATACCGGTTCAAGCTTGCCTTGGTCAAGCGCAACTACGAGGAGATGCTGCACATCATCCAGACTTCCAGTCTGGTCGGTCAGTCCATCATATCGTACTTGCAGAAGAAGGGCTATCCCGAGATTGCCCTGCAGTTCGTACAGGATCCTACCACCCGCTTCGAACTGGCTATTGAGTGCGGAAACCTGGAAGTGGCTGTTGAGATGGCCAAGCAGCTCGACCGTCCCAAGTTATGGCAGCGTCTGAGCGCTGAAGCCTTGTCCCATGGCAACCACCAAGTCGTTGAGATGTGCTACCAAAAGCTCAAGCAGTTCGACAAGCTCTCCTTCCTCTACCTCAGCACTGGCGACAATGCCAAGCTCGCCCGCATGGCGAAGATTGCTGAGCATCGGGGCGACTTCACCTCTCGCTTCCAGAATGCCCTCTACCTGGGTGAGGTGGAAGATAGGATACAGATGTTCAAGGAGATCGATCTCTACCCCTTAGCCTACCTGACTGCCAAGTCCAACGGTCTGGAGGAGGAATGCCAGTCGATCCTCGAAGCCACGGGGCTGACAGAGGATCAGCTCACCATTCCTAAACTTGGCGAGGGCCTGACTCCTCCCAAACCAGTTGTTCCGACGTACAAGGCCAGCTGGCCTACTAAGGCTACATCGCAATCGTTCTTCGAAAAGGCCCTCCTCGGCCAGATGGAAGGTCTTTCATTAGAAAACGAGCCTGCTGCGGCCACCAATGGCTTCGATGATGCAGCGGACGAAACTGCTGCCGCAGCGGGTGGTCTCGACGATGGTGATGAAGACGAGGACGCAGCTGGCTGGGACATGGGTGAGGATATTGTCCCTGAGGTCGAGGAGGGCTTCGTGAATGTGGAGAGCACAGATGCTGGTGGCGCGGGAAGCAGTGAAGCCGACCTATGGGCCCGCAACTCACCGCTGGCCGTTGACCATGTCGCTGGTGGATCCTTCGAGTCTGCCATGCAGCTCCTCAACCGCCAAGTGGGAGCCGTCAGCTTCGAGCCTCTCAAGCCCCGCTTCATGGAGGTCTACACCGCGTCCAAGACGTACCTTCCCGCCTCGGCTGGTCTGCCACCCCTGATCAACTACGTCCGCCGTAACCCTGAGGAGACGGATCCTAGGAAGGTTTTGCCTATCATCCCACGGGACTTGGAGTATCTCGCCACCAACGATTTGCAACGCGGATATGATAGCATGAAGGCCAACAAGTTGGAAGACGGCCTGAAGATCTTCAAGAACATCCTACACACCATTCTTGTCAACGCCGTCGGCAGCGAGAGTGAAGTGGCGGAGGCCAAGAAGCTGATCACTTCAGCCAGCGAGTATGCCGTAGCCATGTCCATCGAGCTGGGCCGTCGCAAGCTCGGCACCAATGATGTCGTGGCTAAGGATCCAGCGAAGCTCAAGCGATCGCTTGAGTTGTCTGCCTACTTCACGATTCCCAAGATCGAGGTGCCCCATAGACAGTTGGCTCTCCTGAATGCCATGAACCTCGCTATGCGATCCAAGAACTACAATTCAGCCCTCAGCTTCGCCAACAGGATATTAGCCAACGGTGGGGCGAGCAAGATTGTTGAGAGCGTACGTCATTCCCTCTTTCCTATTCAGCCGTCATGTTCCCAGACGCTGTGCCCGCAGTCTTTGACCCGTAATTCCCATTGGGTCTTTTGCGTACATAATAACTAACAGTCAGAAACAGGCCAAGAAGACCAAGGCCCAATGCGAACGTAATCCCACTGACGCGGTGGAGGTCGAGTTCGACCAGTTCGCTGAGTTCGACATCTGCGCCGCCAGCCACACGCCTATCTATGCCGGTGCAGCGTTTGAGGTGTGTGCTTTTGATGGAGCCAAGTACCATTCCAAGTACAAGGGATCCGTCTGTGTGGTGTGTGATGTCTGTGAGGTGGGCAAGCATGGAAGTGGGTTGAAGCTGTTTGCGTAAGCGTGTCTTTCTAAATCATAGTCAATGAGGGTTGGGGGGTATGAATGAATGCTTGTTTCGATCCAATATGTGGGCGAGTGTAAAGGTTGGGAAAAGCCAGTTTCTTGGGAGTGGTTTGCTCTTCAGTCGCCTGCGCAGCCGTAACAGAATGCATACGCGTCCCATATCTATTACCGATGCGGTTGTCTGTAATATACATGCCAGGACCTTCCTGCCAAAAACAGACGCCATGCTATAGAGAGCAATATCACCTACCATCAATATGCACCTCCTTTCACTGCGCCGCAATCATACAATCGTCTCCAGTTGCCTAGCATAACCCAAGGTATTCTCGATCACCACCAGACTGACGTCCTGCTCCGGCTCCTCTCCCTCGCCAAGTTCAGGGAAGTAGATCTGACCATCCTTGACGATCCAACCCCGGCTGTGGGCGAAGTTGATGACGTCTCCTTCGCTCTCCAGGAACAATAAGGACTTTGTGCTGGAGATGGGTAGGCTGGGGTAGGCTTTCTCGCTGGATGTGGCGATCTCGTTGCGGATTTGCGATGTCAAAATCTGTTTCGGTCCCTTGGTTAGCACAGCTCCTGGAGTCGAACAACGGAAGGGGGAAACTCAACGAACCTCACTGAAGACCCCGAACTCCTCACTCGGCACCTCTCCGTGCCGAATCGCCTTCCAAACCTGATCATAGCTCCCCTCCATCAACCACCGCTCCAACCTGATCGGGTACCCCAGAAACTTGTCCTTCTCCGCCTGACCCGTGCCGATGGCCTCCAGCTCGGAATGGAACTCGGCGTACCGGCCCTGCGTCAACAGCAGCAGCAGGTACAGGCCCGTGATCTTACTCCTGTTCTCGGTGCCGTTCGAGACGACGCCGGCGTCGTAGAAGGGCGTCACCTGCTGCACGTAGCGGATGAAGGCCGGGATGGCGACGTCGCCGTGCGTGGGGGCGGCGCGGATGGATTGCAGGGCGCCGAGTTCGAGGATCTCGAGAGCGAGGGGGAGGAGGGAGGAGGGTGTTTGCGAGGTTGGGGTTAGGGCGTGGTTTTGGAGGAGGTAGATCTTGGATTTGCTGAGGAGGGATTGGGCGGTGGGGTATGGGAGGGAGGAGTTGCGGAGTTGGTTGAGGATGGGTTCGAGTTGAGAGGCCATCTTGGCGGGTGTGGGAAGGGTGTGGTTCGTGGTTTGTTTGCTGTCTTGTTCCCTCGGTGCGTCCTGGAGTACTGGAGCGTCCTGGAGTACTGTGAGAAAGGGCTGTAGTCGGGGTCTGTTGGTATGTTATTGATCTGTTGATCGTTCTTGTGAGATTTGGTGTTGAGCAGTAGGTAGTCAGTAATATGGCGATGATTAGTGTTTCGGTGACGGCAGGCTGAAAGGCTGACGTTCGGTTTGGCCGCGCTTGCAGGGGTCAGGTACGATAGCTGATCGATCACGTGGGCCAATAATGGTCAGAGCTCCTTCAGCTGCTGGCTGCTGCTGTGGCCCTTGATATTACCAGCAATGCTAGTGCGCTAAAAAGGGTAGCAATGGATGCACTAATGGCTGCCGCGCCACAGCAACATCATTGTCATTTCCAAACACTGCCAGGTCTAAGTGGGGTGAATGAACACAAGCTCCAACAAGCCTCCCGTCCAACGGCTCCTCCAGGCCGACGAGGAGCACCCGTTTGTGACAATGGGACTCCATGACTCCTCCCTCATGGCTTAAATCATTTCGCCCTTTGGCGCCAATTTTTCTAGTATTGACTTAATCACTTCAAGTTTTCTTCACCGTCCATTTTCTGGCTACTTTCCGACCAGTATCTTCACTTGGGGTTGCCGCCGCGGCATAGTAGGGGTTTATCTGCCGGGACGAGCCACCACGAGCAAGTTGCCTCATTATAGTTCAAATCATCAGAGTACTTCTTGCTACTACCAATAGCCCGATAACACCATGGGGCCCAAATTGGGAGCTACTTTTGTGCCTGGAGGCTTTGACGACTACTATATGCCTGAGGTTTACGCTCCGGCTCCCCAGAGGTCAGTTCGGCTTCCCCGGCGTAACACGTTATATGCCTTGGCTTGCCTCATGCGCTTGCCCATGGAGAAGAAACGATAGCCGAGGCACTTCCAATTCATGGGTTCATCTGAGCTGACGCTTCACGTAGGCCAATGCCCGAGGTACCCCAGAACATGCAAGATAATCTCTTGAAAGATGGACTTCGGCGCATGGAGCTAGAGACCCATGAGCCGGGTCTGGCACGGGGAGGCAACGTGGGATATGAAAATGGTCGGAGCGAGGCCTATCATTCTCACGACAAACCTGCCGGTCAACAAACAGGTCGAGCAGTCCAGGAACCGGCCCAAACGTCTAGACCATCACATGCAGGTGGCTACTCTTCCGTGGACGATGATGTCCCCTCTTTCTCTCCGTTTCCTAAGGTTGAGGCGGAGAATATTCCGCCCAGCAATGAGCAGGTGGAGAAGACACTTCTAGCCACGAAACATGGTGTCTTGCACGGGAATAATGTTCCTGCGCAGGTTGCGTGGGCGAGAGACGTGCTCATGTGGGTGGAAATACAAGCTGAAGCGGCAGCGAGAGAGTGGAAACAGAAGAACAAGGGAAGGATCAGTGAACGGCCCGCTACGCCAAAGGTGGAGCATGATCTACGAGTTGATGCTGTGAACATTATCCAGTATCTCGCATCCCAAGACCACCCGGAGGCGACATTTATGAAGGCGAAGTGGCAGGAATTTGGAAAGTTCGGCTACCGCGAGGACAAGAAGGAGGCGTATCTGGGCTACAAGAAAGCCGCAGGTATGGGATGGGGTCGCGCCGAGTATCGGATCGGCATGCTGTACGAAAACTCGAACGACAACGACAAGGCTATCAAGCATTACAACCAAGGTGTGGCACTCAGGGATTCCGCTGCATACTACCGACTGGGAATGATGTACCTGATGGGTCAACATGGTTACACGAAAGACATGGAGCGTGGTCTGGAGATGATCAAGATCGCTGCGGATTCGGCGGACTCAGATGCGCCCCAGGGTTCCTACGTCTATGGCATGCTGATCGCGCGGGAGCTCCCTGATATCAACATACCAGAATTTCTGTTAGAGGTGAACCTGGGCCTTGCGCGGCAATACATCGAGAAGGCAGCGTTTCTTGGATTCGCCAAGGCCCAGTTGAAGATGGGACAAGCTTACGAGCTTAGCCAGCTGGGGTGTGAGTTTGCGCCTGCTCTTTCCCTCCACTACTACGCGCTTGCAGCACAACAGGGACAATCCGAAGCAGCCCTGGGCGTCAGCCGTTGGTTTCTTTTTGGCTATGAGAAGCAGTTCCAGAAGAACGAACGATTAGCTTTCCAATACGCAGAGGTGGCCGCGGATGCAGGTTTGCCCACCGGCGAATTCGCGATGGGTTACTACTATGAAATTGGTATCCATGTGCCAAAAGACGTCCGACAGGCACGGATCTGGTATGAGAAGGCAGCTGAGCACGGCAACAAGGACTCTGTACGGCGTCTGGAGGAGCTGGACCAGTCCCGGACGTTGACCAAGAAGGACCACGAGACCACCACGCTTACACGTATCAAGTCTCAGCATGGTTCACAGCGGGGGAAGCGGCCGGAGAGGTTCTCGAGGCCACCCGAAAAGATGCAGACTGTGGCAGAATCGCCAGATGATGAACCACAGCCAGCACCACCAGCCAACGAACCCTCGCCACCGCGAGTCTCACCTCAGTTGCCACCTGCCCTCGTGCAACCGGTCATAGTAGAGGAACACGTTGAGTTCCCGGATCCCGAACGACAAAGCACCATGAGCAATCGGCCGCCTGCCTTCACCATTAACATCGACCAGGGTCTACCTCAACGTCCGAAGTCATCCGCGCCCTATCCCGAAGACGACAGACCACCACCATTGAATGTTTCTCGTCCAAAGCCTACTACACCCTATCCCGAAGATGACACGCCAGTGCGAAAACCACAGTTATCACCTCACTTCAACCCGAATATCCGGCCGTCATCCGCATCAGGACCACAAGCCGACCGTCCCCTGAGCGCTTTCGGCATCCGCCCTCCAGCCGCTACCAACCAAAGCCTTCAACCAACAATGGATCCTCGTGGGCGCGCATCCGCTGCGCCCGTCATGGTAGCTGGATGGGAACCGCAAGTGCCGGCAAGTCATCGACAGTCCCAACCCTCGCAGCAACGACCGAGACCAGCATCACACTACGACCCGCTTCCTTCTCAACGCCTATCATCGCCAGGTTCCATTCCACAAGCGGGAACACCACCTGTAGTCGACTCAAGTCGCCAAAGACTTTCGAATCCCAACCCGAACCTGAACAAGCCACAGCCAGGTCCACCAATGGCAGGGTACGGCGGGCAACAACGGCCGTCAACAACACAGCCCTCGGGTCAACCGGGCCGCGACTATGGTAGTGGTCCACGGGTTTCAGATCGCCCAGTGAACGAGACATACGACCGCTACGGCGCCGTACCACCCGGCCGAATCCCTCCCGCCGGCACAAGCCCAACTCCACCCATGCTCCCACCCGTAGGCCACCACAGCCGCGTCCCCTCCGCCTCCTCTTCGAACGCACCCTACAACGTCCCTGCGAACCCCTACCCAAACCGCCTCTCCTCCACCTCCACCACCTCCCTGCCCCCACAACAACAGCTACCCAACCCAAGACCGAACCCAGCCCAGGCCCGCCTCCAAGACTCTCCACACGGTCGCTCCAGCGCACCCCCCTCTCAAGGGGCGTTGGGCAATCGACCAGCTCCGAACCCCACACAAGGTAGTGCCGGCAGTAGCACGCATAGTCTCCCCGCTGGAGCTGGAATCGCTCATCCGGATGGAAAGACGATGGGTCAGGGGCCCGCGACTTTCGAGGAAATGGGTATTCCGCTCGTGAAGAATGAGAGCGATTGCGTAAGTACCCCGGTCCTTTTTGAATCTAGATGTGGTCTGGTAGGAGAATGTGCTAACGTGGAGGTGTAGGTTGTTATGTGAGCTGGTTCGGCTGTTGATCAGAGGTTGATGGAGATGGAGGCGATGGGGCAGGTAAAGGTATAGCATAGGTAAAAGCCCGAGTAGTGGAATGGGTGAAGGACGAAGAGACATTAGAGTGCCGTTCGCACAGAGCTTGAAGATACCCCACGCTATCGTTTCCTATGATATTTGTGTTCCAAGATTCCACGTTACTTGTGGCCATGAGCCCCCATTACGAACCATTGAATCGGTTCCTGAACTTTTAAACCGTATCTGGCGGAAACCAAAAAAACCTGAACAATTACATGGCCCGCCGAATGTCCTTCAGACCAGTCGTGCCGGTGAGCATGTCTCAAATACCTAGCCTCAAGCTCCTTTCCTTCATACACTATTCCACGCCTCACATTACAAATCATTCTAGGTCAAAATATATCACTGAAAGAGACAAGTAGTCGATGTAAACCAAAAATTGCATTCAAAAATACGCGATAACCATATTGGATCGCTTGCTCCGCCGGCTCAATGGCACTTAGACCAAAACAGGAAGCATAACAGCCTCAGATGCTAACGCCTATAAACAACAAAGCTCATGGGAGCCCCATGGCATCCATGGCTCCTTTGGTATCTCTGGCGCCTGAAATGCAAAAAATGCTCCTTTGGTACCTTTAGTCAAATGGAAAGCCAGAATCACCTTCCGATTTCCCATAAATCCACACCCCGCTATTGCTTGAAACTCCCGGTTCCTACCCAAGGACTTCACGTGGTGTTGTGAATGTTGTCCTCCATGCTGCTGCTATATCCGCTTTCCTCGCCGCCAGCAGTTGCTACCGAGCTGACTGTGTCTGCCTTAGCTCCCTCTAGGTTCGGCACCACAGTAGCTCCCTTGTAATCATCAACGTCGTCTTCATCTTCGTCCTGGTTATGTTGGTCGCCCACTGACCGCGAGCGGTCAGTATATGGGTGAACAAATTTGTTGCCGTCAGACAGGTGCGGGCCGGCAAGGCGCGGCACCACGTTGTCGGACGAGTTTCCGAGATCCTCGTCATATTCCTCCTCCGAGTCGAGCTCCTCATCCCAAGTCCCCGTCTCCGAATCGGTACTAAATGGTGGGATGAACATGGCTGGAGGTGGCAGTGGGACCGGCGGCATCCGGCACATTCTCCCCGAAATGTATGTCATATCCACAGGCATTTCCTTCTGATCCTTGGCCGGACTTGGGGACGCGGTTGACAGACCCGCAAGCCGACCAGCAATAGATTCGGTAAGTTCTTCAGAGTGAGCACGCAAGATACCAAGAGACCCCTTGCTGGCCCGGTTCTTGAGGACAGGATGGCGTGTCTGGCAGAACACAGCAAAGTGATCCTCCGGCACGACACCGCCAAGACCACATGGCTCCAGACGAGGCTGGAGAGGAAATCTGGGCATTTCGACTTTCTCTGGATTCTCAGCCCAGGGGAACTCAAACTCAGAGTAGCTGGGGGAATCACCCCCGTCGGTAACCAGGTCCGGTGGGTTGTCAAGATCCATATCCAGAGCCTCTGCAACAATGGCCCGGTCGTCGCTCAAGGGACGTATGACCAGCGACGAGCCAGAGAGTGTCCGGGTCGGTACTGGCTGGAAGGCTCGAAGATCAAGGTCTCGGGACTGGCCAGTCTGCGAAGTCATGTAAGTGCGTGACGACAAGTCGCCCCGATCGCCTGAAAGATCGGTGCAGAAGGGCGCACCGCCGCTGTAAAAGATGATGGCACCGTCATGTCGACGTTTGCGCTGAGGCGCGCCAGAGCCACTCGCGTCCCACCTGGAACCATTGCCCATCTCGTCATCAGGCCCGACATAGGATTCCTGGGAGGAGGTATCCGTGGAGAGCTCGGCCGAGGAGGTGTGACGAACAAAAAGAGGCTTGTAATGAAAGCCGCTAGATGAGCCAGATACCAACCCAAGCCTCGAGTCTCTACTGGACGCTGCGCCTGATGTTGTCAAAGCAACCCCCGAGTTCGTCCGAAGCTTCTTCCGGGAACCAGTCTCATTCGAACCATCCGTCTCCTCAGCATCGTTGGACGGGCTCTTGCTAGGACTGTCCCCACTGCTGTCACTACTGAACTTCGTTCCGTCCGTCCCGCCACGCCAGCGAATCTTCCGACCATCGGGTGACAACTGAAACTTGGTGCTCTTTTCCGAGACAGCTGCTCGAATAAAAGCAGGTGTGACATTGAACATATGCAACTGGGCTAAGTTGCAAAGCAGATTGAGGTACACCCATCCATCTGCATCAGCCGAGACGTCGTGTCGCCGAGTCTTCTTATCGACCAAGAACTCAGGTGGCACAAGACCAAGATGTCGGATGTAGTCCATGTTCTCCGACGGTAGTTGAACACGGTCGGGATCGAGATCACGCGGTCGTGTCGGCCGTTGCTCATCTACCGTGGGAGGCGTGATGTTGCTCCCGCTTCCTGTCCCGCTATCCCCCGTACCATGCCCTGTACCAGACCCAGACTGTTCTCCTGTCGAGACATAGTCCCCCAACCTATATTTGTTATTTGACATGTCGTTTTGTTGGATTCGCGCCTCTCGAGAAGCTTCGGGGTTCAGCGAGGGTATTAGGAACGCTGAATCACCTGTTAGGGGTGGGGGCTCAAGGGCATTCAAAGACTGGTTAGGGCAATTCTTCCTACCAGATATTTTGCCCGTAAACAGCTGCTCAAGGCGCCGGACCACCAGCTTCTTCTTTTCCTTGTCTGTCATGACAGTGCGCCTCGGGAGCAGGCCCCCTGGTGTATCCTCCAAGTAACGCTCCACTTTCTGGTTTGAAGACTTGGTCCTAGACCCAAATGACGTTCTCTTGTGCATAGAAGGGCCACCGACTGATGACTGCGGAGCTGCAGAGCTCTGACCTGCAGTAGACATAGACGCATACGCCGAATCGACAGGCCTGGAATTAGACGAAGAGGACGAGGCATGCTTCGACAAACTCTCGCCGGAATAAAACCTCTGAAGATGTCGCCCAGGGTTACGCCGTTGCGAGGTCGACTCGCTGGAATCGCCAAGGCTAGCAGCGAAGTCGCGAAGTGTAGCTTCCAGCTCCCTCTTCTTCCGGCCGGGGAGTCCATGGACTTTGATTTCGAAAAGTTTCTCCTTCTTCATCATATCTGGACCAAATTGTTTGTACCTCTTCAACTCCTCCTTCAGTCGTTTGTTCTCAATGGTCAGATCGTCAATCACGCTCCTGTAGTCGTCCGCACTGCTACTCTGTGTCACAGCGGGCCGTAATCGAGGCGGGACACGATCACCTTGCCCGAAGGCGTTTATGGGAAGCCCGGAGTAGTCGATCTCATTTGACGAATCCGTTTCATTCTGAAAGAACGGCGGGTCGACGTCCATGTTGCTGGGGTCATCGTAGGTGGCCGTAGGGTTTTGATTCGACCGATTGAACCAATGCTTGGCATCGCTCTGCCGTGTTTCGGCGCTGTCTCCGGAGGAGTTGCGGCGAGGAGGGTTTGAAGCTGACGGCTCGGCGACGCCAAGCTTGGTGCTTAGGCCTTGGGCCTTCAGTGAGGCATCTCGGGCAAGTCGGTGGTGACGCAAGGTTACCGAGTTCCCTGGAGAGGTTCGTCGTGGTAGCGGATGACCGCGATGGTTGGGACTCGTCTGCGGCTGTTCGCCAGTTGTCTTGAGTTGTTGGTCTGCCATGAAAGGCAGCAAGTCAATGTGGACGATGCCTAACCTTCGAAAACCCTCATAGTCCCGGGCGCGATGACTGTGCCCTGAGGAAAGTGGTTGCGCACGCGGACAGAGAGGGCGCACGGAACCGAGCTACTGCTTCAGCTGGGGAGAAGGGTATGAAGGGAAGAATTGAGTATTGTAAAAGGTCGATTGGAGTCTCTAGTAAGACCATACCGAAGTACTCGTTAGCACTTGATTCACGACGACGATGTGCTGCGCGGGGGGCGATGGGCGTCAAGATCGAAAGATTGGCGTGGGGATGTCGAGCCGGGTTCCTTTCCCACCTTCCTAACCATGATTGGGTCGGAACAGCTTGCGAATCAGTTCTGGACGCGGGTGGCACTCAGCACATCGGGTTGGCGGCGCAACACTACAATAGACATTGGAATCTGTGTCTACGTGTAGCAGTGATCGTCCACGACCCGAAGGCGAAAAGATTGGTGGGCCCTATAGGAGGCAAATCTTTGCTTCCACAAGGGAATATGGGACAAGTCCCACTGACAGCCTCGCCGAGCCACAGCAAACAAGGGTGCAAGGCTGGAACAAGAATCAGGGGATCTGTTCACTTACCGCAGGAAACTGTTGAGTTTGCAATATCAGCGGAGCAATGCCCCGTCGTAACGATTCGGGACGCTCTAAGCAAGTATAGTTACGAATTAGAGCAGTAAGTGGGAAACTTTGGGTCCTGATCTTGGCCAAGAGGGCAAGGGTTTGGTTCGTGTTCTTGGTTGCGTTTGCAGCGAGAATGGCAGTTGCGAATTGCCGATTGCGTGGACACTTCCAAGGTGATATGTCTGTTGTCGCTGAAAGCAAGACTGTGTTCAGGCTGTAAATCACTGGATGGCGATAGTATTGTATATGTCTGTTGAATGCAGCATATTCGGGAATGCTCCTTCTGTTACGAATACTGGACACACAGTGCTATCCCAAGCAATTGTGAGAACAGGTCACCTCACAAAGTTCATCGAGATTTCGGAACATGGGAACGGTGACAGTGTGTTCAGGGCTTCGCCCAGAGTCAACAGCTTCATAAGGTGATTCTTTCGTCATTTGGTAGATCGCCCATTGATTGCCCCGATCCTCAGGTCAAATTTGGAGCGCCCAGGGATCGGAGGATCGAGGCTGGTCCGCCCATCGACCACAGTGACAGGTGGAGCCACTGAGGGGTCCACCTGCTGCTGTATCCCACAAGGCCAAGGCCAAAAGTCATGCACGACCGTCGACAGGTTCCATTAGGGTCCTCTCGGCTCCTTCCATTGGGACAACAGCCCTCTACTCGCGTGGCCTTACGAATTAGGTACCGGTAGTCAGAGTTGTGAATCAACAATCGAACATCACGCCGTTTGAGAAGTCCTACCGGCTGAGGAGTCTTGGGGAGACTGGGCAGCGGTTCTATAATCCGAACTTGCCATACAGGGACAGGTGTCGATGATGTGTCTTTGACAAACGTCAAATCTTGCCGCTTAGCAGCGACGGTTACCCATCTTCGTTCTTCGAGCGCCCTCAGGAGGTCAGCATCTGCCAGTTTTATTTTATTCGTGTTGTAGCGCATGCAATCATGGTAATTACACGTGAAGTGAATTATACCGCAGGTGAGAGCCTCCCGATGAGCAGGCATTGTGACGATCAGCGGAAACTCGGGGCACACCATTTCGAAGCGGCAGCCAGAAATCAGGGTCCTCACCCCTCGGACAACTTGAATTGACTTTCCGGAGGCTGCAGCACCACCTGAGGCTACGTACTCACAAACTTCGACTTGACTTGATTCTATCCTCACAAGCGTTTAACGTGTTCATCGACGTTTCTGATAGTAACAATCTCGGAAGCTACTGAGTACTTTATTCCAGAGCTTTCGGCGCCCGGCACAGGTCGTACCTTGGCGTAGGTGCGGGGTTCACTGAAGGAATGCGAGCGATCAGAGTGTGCGCAAGTACACGACTTCAAACTGACACACTAGGCTTGATACGGACAAGCCAATGGCAGCCGTGGCACCCGCTCCGCAGAACTTCGGCCTCATCATATGTGCCGACTCGACTAGTATTAACGGATACCGGTACTAGGTACCTACGAATGCGTAAGGTGCCTTAGATATGGCACCCAGAACCATAGAATGAAACCACAGATGTGCTCCATGGTTAACCGGGCATGACGAACAATAAGGGACGTGATGGCATAATATCATGACATCCGGTTGCTGCAGAATGTGAGAATGCGCAGCGTGGTTGATACGTCGAGGAGCCACGTATACTCCAGCGATGATTTTAGCTTTGATTAGGTCGCCAACGGTCGGGTACACGTTTCCGACCATCCTTCACCAAACAGACGGCACGACGACGATCCGTAAGCCATGCACGAGGGCGCATCGCCAGGGCCATGTCGATCACTCAGTTTCGCATCTGGACACAATCGACGATTTTACGACTTCGGATCAAAAGAGATCAGGAAAAATGAAGGCATTCGCAGATTCCGGACCTTTTCTGGGATCCACGGAGTTCATCCTTTTCTGCGTGGCCAAGGCAGCCGGCTTCCTTCCAAATTAGGCCTAGTGCTTATTGACCCGGCCACAAAGTCCCGTTGGGCGCCCATGCTGCCACCGGCAATTTTGCCACGGTCGACCGGGTTTCCCGACAGCCCAATTTGCCACCTCAATGTCGGATTGCACAGCAACAATTGATTCATCGGATGCACAGTAACCTCAATTGGCCTATACATATGATTCAGCGATAGAGCGTCTAGAACACATAGAGTCGTCCGAAGCGTAGCCGTGATATGTGCTGTTTTTGTTGTTGCTGTGCGTGCGCTGCTCGCTAGACACAACCTTCAACAGCACGCTTGTCCTATGATAGCTACTTCCCCGGCATGAGTTAAAACGTCCTTTCTTGTACGGCAAGATCATTCTCCACCTAGATAACACGAAGTCTGATTCATTAGCAACGGATGCTCCGGAGTCGACCCTGACGCCGGCTTCTGGTGGGCTAGTTCCCTCAACAGTCATTCGCAACTGACCACAAGCGGCTCAGCAACGGACAACGTTCAAGACTCGACGTCAATCTTCTGCGCTTTTTGACGCGGTCCGTCAGTTGAAGGCGACCTATGCAACCGAGCGATGTGCGAGAACCTCAGTATATCAGCCATTATCCGTGTAGTTACCATGATGAAGAAGTGCTCAGTGTCTTGACAAGGGGTGTACAGGCTGTCTTGGGCTCGAATAGCATGGGGCACTTAACATGATAGTTCCAATCTCAAACTAGGAAAGAGAAAAGAAAAAAATGCACCTTCCCCACGGTGTGCTCAGCTGTACTATCTTGCTCACTACTTTGGAAAAGGAAAACCACGTTTGGAAAACCCGCACCGAAACTGTTGTCCGCCCGGTCAGGTATATATGAGCGTTGGCAACCGCCCGCTCCATTGGCTGTTGTCAACGAACAGGCGAACGAACAACATTCATCTAACCTTCCTAATCAAACCACACCAGCGAGAAAGGTAGGACGAGTGTCGCCCTGTACCCAGGTAGCATTCTCGGTGACGCAGTCATAGTCACCCGGGGTGACCTGGGCAGGGAAGGCGTAGGTATGGTCGCCAATAGTGAGGGTGCCGTCGACGACGGAGGAGCCACCGAGGCCAGTGCTCCCATCTGGGTTAGTTGAACCGGCGGCGCCGGTGGTCACCGGGGCAGAATTGGTGGCAGTACCAGCGCCAATGCTAGAACCAGTAGGCAGGCCGGTGTCGGTGCCAGTGGGCAAACCAGAACCAGCACCAGCACCAGCACCAGCACCAGACCCAGCACCAGCGCCAGCACCAGACCCAGCGCCAGCACCAGACCCAGCACCGGCACCAGACCCAGCACCGGCACCAGCACCAGCACCAGCACCAGACCCAGCACCGGTACCAGACCCAGCACCGGCGCCAGGAGCTCCGCCGCCGACTATGGCGCCGTCGACACATAGGCTGACTGAGTCACAAGGTTAGCTCCCGCCAATTTACCCAGGGATGCACGGATGTCAACTTACTGTCGAAGACCACCAGAAGAACAGGAGCGCACACAAACGGAGGTGCGGCGGCACCGAAAACAACCCAGACCTGGCCGGAGCCATCCTGGCAGTAATCGGCGTAAAAGTCGGTGAAGGCGGCGTTGCCCCAGAAGAGGATGTCGTTGCTGATGGCAAAGTCCGTCGTGATGGAGCCGGCAACAGGGTTCGTGGCGAACGGCATGTAAGCGACGCCAGGGTTCGTCGACACGAGCTCGCCTCCAGACGAAAGCTGACCTCCGAGAAAGTTGAAGGGCGTGGCGAGCCTGCAGTCGGTGGGATTCACGGGACCCGCGGCACCGACGAAGCCAGCCTGGCGCTTCTGGTGAGCGTCTGCTCGGCGACCGGGACCCGCATTGCCGATGAAGCCGCCGTTGACGGACTGAGGCCCGATCGTATCCCTCTTGACTACCGCTGGGGTGTCACTGTCGATGCGCACTACACCAAAGATGAAACGCGTGGCCGAAGATGGCTCAGTAGGGGATACAGACGCAGTGTTACTGGCAGATGTCCGTGTGGGGATGCCGGTGGCTTCGGTAGGTAGGCCAGTCTGCTGTCCTGTGCCGCCGCTCGTGGTGGAGCCAGTGCCGTTGCCACCCCCGGGAACGGTACCAGTCGGTTGCCCGGCGCCGGTGCTAGCTCCGGAACCTGTCCCCTGTCCAGAGCCAGTGCCGACTCCAGTTCCTGAATTAGCGCCAGTACCAGTCGGCTGTCCCGAACCAGTGCCTGTGCCAGTTCCTGTGCCAGTTCCTGTGCCAGTCGATTGTCCCGCGCCACCGCCAGTTCCTGTGCCAGTCGATTGTCCTGCGCCACCGCCAGTTCCTGTGCCAGTCGATTGTCCTGCGCCACCGCCACTTCCTGAACCTGTGCTGGCGCTCGTTCCTGCACCATTCCCTGAACCCGTGGTCGTTGACTGTCCCCCACCACTGGTGGTGCCGGTGCCAGTGGACTGTCCTGCGACGGTGCTTGTTCCTGTGCCACTACCCGTCGACTGCCCCGCGCCGGTGCTAGAGCTTGAGCTAGTGCCGGTCTGCGAGTTGGAAGCTACAAAAGAGTCAGCCAATTACCTCGAACATTGCCTTCCTAACGCCTATCGAGTACAGAACGTGTAAGAAGAGAAGACTGCTGTGGAGTGATAGACGGAAGATGAGGGTATAGAGGATATTAGAGATTCGGATGCTGAGGATGTGTGCGTGACAAGAAACGAGATCAGACCGCTCGAGGCACTTGTGGTCAACAGCCCCAATCAATAAGGTCGTAACGGATGGATCGTAAGGCGGGGATTTCGATGACCATTGGAGGGAGCTGACAGGTGAACGCTCGATCGGGCTCGTGCTTCATGCTTAACCACAGAAGTGCCGGTACTGCGTGGAATATAAAAGAATTGTCTTGAACAATGATCGAGCAGCTGCGAACAGACGGCTACGAGGTTTTATGTGCAGAGGAAACTTCCCCGTCGTCATTGAATCACTTGATTCAACGAAGAGCACGATGCCGGTCGGTCGGACTGAATGTCCCAAGGGAAGTCTTACCTGTTCCTGTCGAGCTAGACGTACTACCGCCCGTGGAAGAGGATGACCCGGTAGCAGTAGCCGCGGAAGACGTTGAGCTACTACCGGTGCCGGAAGATGTCGAGGCGGAGGTAGCTGTGGACGAGCTCGAACCAGTAGTAGCCGTCGAAGACGTCGAGCTCGTGGTAGAAATGCTGCTGGAGGTGCAGGGCGTGCTCGGAATGGGGGTGGCGAGGAGGGTGGCACTGATGTCACCGGCGACGACATTGTTCCAAGCGGATTGCACGGCGTAGATTTCAAGCGCGTTTGTACCGCCGCAAAGCTCATTCGTGGAACCAGTGCACCTGACGTTACAGTTTCCAAAGTCGCCGAAGGCCAGATTTTGGGCGAGACCGCTGATGCAGTAACACGTACTAGTAGTTTCGTCAGTGAGTCCAGGTCCTGATGTACGAAAGGCATATGTTGGTGGGTGCTAAACTTACTCTCCATCAGTGACAGCAAAGTAGAGTGATCCAATACAAGCGTCCGCGCATGCCTCGAGGCTCATGGAAGTGGCAAGGATATTGGCGGTGGTATAGGAAGGCGTGCCTCCCGAGCCTACGGCGACGCTCAGAATGGGTTGAGCAACGCAGCCATACTCATGATACGTGTTGGGGTTAATGCTTCCAACGACAGTGAGAGGATGGCTAGGCTGAGGGGTGTAAGGGTTCAGAGTTGCGGCGGGATAGACGGTGCGGGTCAGTGTCCTAGGACCTCCTGTCAAGCTGGCGGCAACCGATGCGCAAGCAAGGGGGCCGGGATTCACCGCACCAACCTGACCAAAGCCGGGAATGGGAGGAGTGTAGCAACCCTCCAACTCTGGGTTGATGTAAACCGAGGCAAAATCGCCAGTTCCGCAGCAGAGTCCGGTGGTAGGGTCGCAAGTCCCGGGAGTCCTGATCAAGAAGGAGAGCAAAGTCAGATATGGTCGTGAACAAAGGCGAAATGACCGAGGCAAACTTACCCATCAGCGCAGGTGGTACGACACATGCCCGTGGTGTCAGTGGACTCGTCGACTCGGAAGACTCCGGCGGCGAAGGTTTCACCACACTCACAGTGGACCGAGGACACATCGATATACGAAGCGTAGGCGAGGGGGTATCTGAGGAGGGCACATGATTCCAAGCAGACTTGGACCGTACTCGAAGTGAAGGCCGAGTTGACTCGGTTCTGCGTGGGAAACTCCTGGCCACCGATGATGTGGAAGCATCCGAGGCGTTGGTAGTACGCGGCGAGCTGGGTTTGGGGCGTGCCGGCGACGGCGTCGGGGTCGGCGAAGGAAGGATCAACAAAGACTTGAGTGGCACCTCCACCGCCGCACGTCTGGGAGGCGTCACCGGAGCAAGGCGCCGCGCAAGTCGCGAGAAGGGTGAGACCGGTGGGGTCGTTGTAACCGCAGCTGCAGTCGCCATCATACAAGGCAGCCACACGGAAGCCAAACCCTCTGCACGCCCTGGCGCACGCGCTAGGTGTGACAGTGTTGTTGAAGTCGTTGCCGGGCCAAAAGCCTGGGTAGGTGTTGGAGGGGTTAGACGGGTTGTAGTTCATCGGTGAGAACTCATAGCCGCTGGCCGCTCTGATGTCGCCGAGATAACATCCCAGGTTGGCAAAGTCGGGGAATGCTGCGCACGCCGTCGACTGGTCGGTTCCGTAAAAGGCCTGGCCGTGCACGACGCCTGCCAGACTGGCAACGGCTGTGAGGCCAGTCAGCCAGTGACTGCGAGACAACATGCTCATGTCGACGAGCCACTAGTCCACGAGGTTTACTTTTTGTCGGACAAACAGACGATCCTGAAACAGATGGATGAGGTGAAACAGAGCGAGAGATCGAGTCCTGTGCGATATATGGGAAAATGAGTGTGATCTGAAGAACAACGCAGCTCTAACCATAAAATCACTTCACCGTAGATTGGCGAGATGGTCAGCTATTTGAGCAAGGCGTGAGGGCCGCCAAGCACGCACTGATTCAACTCCCTGATCCAACACGACATGACCACGAAAACGCGTCCATCATGGAATACGCGGTCGCTGACACTGCCAGAAAGCAATAGGAATGAGGAATGTTCTGAGCTTGGTGATTGCACCTGTAGACACACGTGGTCCAGGCGACAAGATGAACGGGTTCCAGTGCCAACAGGTAGCGGTGCGATGTATCGCTGCCTCGCCCCCCCCCCCCAAGCCCCCCCCCCCACTTAAACCCCCCCCCCCCCCCAGCCCCCCCCCCCCCCCTAGCCCCCCCCCCCCCCCAGGGCCCCCCCCGCCACTACCCAGTCCTCCTCCTGTACCACCTAGTGCCCCTCCACCTCCCACTGCTCCTCCTCCACCAATGGCTCCTCCACTTCCTTGGAAGCCG